>BLBF01000101.1:2704132-2782997 GCA_015471245.1 Laticauda colubrina
TAGAATAGAATAGAATAGAATAGAATAGAATAGAATAGAATAGAATACCTTTATTGTCATTGCATTCTACAAATACAATGAAATTTGAAAGCTACTCCAGTAGTGTCCCAAACACCACATCACAATCACACTACAGAGTATTTTAAAATTAAAATAATTAAAATAATAATTAAAAACCTTATCTAAAACCTATCTAAAAAATATAGTAAGTTAGTTTAAAAATGCCACTATATACATAGGGCTAAATCACATATGCATTGTTTGATTCAAGACAATTATTTCCTTGGAAAAGAAACTGTTTCTCAGTCTATTATTCCTCATTTTAAGACACCTAGAACACCTCCCTGATGGTAACAGTTCAAAATATGAATGTCCAGGATGAGAATGGTCTGTGGAGATTTTTAGTGCTCTAGAGAGGAGTCTGGTCTTTGCAATATCTTCCAAAGAAGAAAGAGAGCAACCGATGATTTTTTTGTGCTGTGTTTATAACTCTCTGGAGCATCTTCTTATCCACTACAGAGCATCCATCATACCATATCATTACACAGTATGCTAAAATGCTCTCAATGGTCGAACAATAAAAAGTAACCAGCAACTTCTTACCCAGACTACTCTTTTTCAGCAGCCTCAGAAAGTGCAGGGGCTTTTGGGCCTTCTTTGCAATGGCCATAGTTTGGACTGACCAAGTAAGGTTGTTGGAAATATGAGTTCCTAGAAATTTAAAACTGTGAACTGTTTCCACACAGTCTCCATTGATATATAGTGGGAGAGGCTCTGCTCTGCATCTTCTGAAGTCTATAATGTCTTTGGTCTTTTTGATGTTCAGGGCGAGTTTATGACTCTTGCACCACAAGACCAGTCTGAGAACCTCTGACCTACAGGCCGTCTCGTCTTGAGTCCCACCAACATGGTGTTGCCTGCAAAAACAGCGTCTTAAAGCAATTAAAATTGGGCATTGTAAAACCTAGGAATGAAAACAGTAAATGAAAGTAAAAGGCTAAGGATTTGCACTTTTGCTTAGGTCAACATTGGATTCTGCCGTATTTACTAATACGAAATTAATATTCCAGGACCCTGGTTGTACCAACACAAAGGTCAAAAGGTGAAACGCACCACTGCTGGATATTTTTAATCCCCACGATTTCATTTGGTAATTTGAAACAGCTTCGGGGAAAACGTACGGACCTTTGCCAAGGGTTGATACTTTGTAATTCATTCACGGTGGGAATATTGTAGGCGTGGAAACAAAGCCTCGGCAAACCCAGGACCGGTGGAGAAGGCAGAGCGAGGAAAGGCATGGTTTCAATGCGTGTCCAATCAGCGTCGAGACTAGACATTCGAATTCAACCGTTCCACCCAATCAGGCTCAAGGCGCGGGCTATAAAAAGGCCAGCAGGCGAGGCCGTTGCTTCATTTCTCGGGATTCCACATCTGAGGTTCTCGCGAGAGGATGGCTCGCACCAAGCAAACGGCCCGCAAGTCGACCGGCGGGAAGGCGCCCCGCAAGCAGCTGGCCACCAAGGCTGCGCGGAAGAGCGCGCCGGCCACGGGCGGCGTGAAGAAGCCTCACCGCTACCGGCCGGGTACCGTGGCCCTGCGCGAGATCCGCCGCTACCAGAAGTCGACGGAGCTGCTGATCCGCAAGCTGCCCTTCCAGCGGCTGGTGCGCGAGATCGCGCAGGACTTCAAGACCGACCTGCGCTTCCAGAGCTCGGCCGTCATGGCTCTGCAGGAGGCGAGCGAGGCCTACCTGGTGGGGCTCTTCGAGGACACCAACCTGTGCGCCATCCACGCCAAGCGCGTCACCATCATGCCCAAGGACATCCAGCTGGCCCGACGCATCCGCGGGGAGAGAGCGTGAGGACGCGACGAGGCTCGCCCAATCCCAAACACAGCCCCAAAGGCTCTTTTAAGAGCCACCATATCTTCTTAAAAGGAGCTGACACCCACAGTTATTGTTCACATGGAACGATCTGCAGGAACGTTAGACCGAATCTTAAGTGCTTTTAGCGATAGCATGGAATCTTATTTTCAGGCCGTTTTACAGAATCTCCATCCAGTTTTAATTTTTCTGCTGTGTGTAGTTGTATCATTTCTATTGTGCTGTAAGCCCAAACATTTAGGGTTTTTTTGATCTAGGGATTCTACTCCCCCATGCCTAAAAACTAGATATTTCTCCTTTATACTCCCACTTTTTAACAAATGGAAGTCTTGATGGGTAAACATTAATCAAGGCAGCAAGTATGCTTAGTTTATTGTCATTGCATCTCACAATAAAATTAAATGCCATTTTCAATGTACGTTATAGCTAAAAATAAAACATATTGTACATCCTTTACATTCAATTCAATTGAAAAACCCTGATATATTAATATTGCACGACATAGTAGAATTCAATATAGCTGTTGCTCTGGGATAGAAGCTGTTTTCAGCCTATTTGTCACTGGTTTTTATTGTACAGTCAGTTTTCCAAAAAGGTGCCGAAGATGACATATGGCTAAGAATGTTTTGAATTTTCTTAAGGCAATGGAGCTATAAAGATCTTCCAAAGAGAAGAAGGCAACCAATGATCTTCTGGGCAATGATTTTTTCCTTTTAGCTTTTGCACCCTACACTTAATTGTCTGTGGAGATTCTCAAGTCATCCAGGTCATGGCTGTCCCAAAGGTGGCTTTTCCAAGAGGCAGGTGAACTTTTTGGTTTCTTTTTTCAAGACAGACAAGACTTCAAATAAAAACCAGAAAGTCTACCTGCCTCTTGGAGAAAGCACCTTTGGGGACCCTACTTATTTGTTTTGAATTTGCTGAAAGTTATCCTTAATGCTGCTTGTGAAGTTCCCAGTTTGCTTCCTCCAGTATAAGATGAGAAAAAAAGTATTTGAGTATTTGCAGGAAAATTCAGCTGAGAAAGTTGCAACGTGGGAGTCCAACAATACAATTGATATAAAAGCAAGTATTATACTATAAAACATTTTAAATATAATTTAAAATATAAAAGCGAGTTTTATAATTCTACTTAAATAATTCTATTTAAAAAATAAAGTAGTTTTCTTTAAAAAAAAAAAGTTCATGTGTCAGGAGTGGGATTCGAACCCACGCCTCCAGAGGAGACTGCGACCTGAACGCAGCGCCTTAGACCGCTCGGCCATCCTGACTCGCACTTAGTAGGGCTGAAGTATGACTACAAATTCTTTCTCTCTCGTTCTCTCTCGCTCTGAAATTGGCAAGAGATTTCTGCTGATTCTACTTGTTTTTTAGCCTCTCGGTGACATTGGTGGAAAACCTTAGCCAAAGAAAGACGCGCTTTAAGGTATTTTTTTTCTTTTCTTTTCAATCCGAGCATGAGCATGGTTCTTTTGCTTTTGCGATGTCTCCAGCAACCAAATAAAAATATTGACTTACCTGGTTAGCTAATTTCCCAGAACGGTGCTGAAAAATCATGGCATTTTGGCTCAATTTGTCCTGGTATCGAGAATAGAAGGAAAAGGTAAATTAATTTAGCAGAGGATGGTTTCGATCCATCGACCTCTGGGTTATGGGCCCAGCACGCTTCCGCTGCGCCACTCTGCTCCTCGAGTCTTGACGCTTCTCCTGGACACCTGTAAAGGAACCGATGTGACTTGCCAGAAATGGCATTTTTACCCCTGGTTTAACCAAGCATTTCGACCTAAATGTTGCAAAGAATCATCTCACCGCCCGTGTGCCATTTTCTCGATTTTCTTAGGGGCCCATGGAAAAAAAAACCTCACGAACCCCGCTTTGTATTAGACCTTTGGGTGCTGTTCAGACGTAACCTCCATTAACCGCTGGGGTGGCAGGTACCAAATTTGGATAGGAATTGATCCAACTTTGGAAATTCTTAGGCAACCAGATCATAGTTGTTCTGAAGGTGTTTTTTTTTTCAAGAGGCAACTGGACTTTCTGGTTTTTCTGTGAAAACGTTTTGCTTCTCATCCAAGGAGCTTCTTCAGCTCTGACTGGATGGTGGGGAATAGAAGGATTTGTATATGCTTTGCAGGCAGCTGGTCATCTGCATTCTTTTTCGATGGTCGTTGAGGTCACTGGGAGTCCCAAAGGTGCTTTTTCAGGAAGCAACTGGACTTTCTGGTTTTTTCTTTGAAGACATTTCGCTTCTCATCCAAGAAAGCTTCTTTAGCTCTGACTGGATGTTGAGGAATAGAAGGATTTATATTCCTTCTAGACAGCTGGTCATTTACATCCTTTTTTAGAGGGTCGTTGAGACCACTGGGATGGTGGGGAATGATATTCCTTGGAATATTTTGGTTTTTTTTGGGGGGGTGGGGGCTCCAGCAATTGGAACCATGAGTTCGCTTAACTGCTGTAGCATTTGCCTTACGACTGCCACAAAAATATATCATGTCTTGGGGCTCCATTATAGTAATATATCGAGGACTACCTGTAAAGACCAAACTGCAGAAGTATTTACTTACTTATTTAGATTTTTTTTATTTATTTAGAAATTTATTTATTCAGAAATTTGTTTATTTACAAATCTGAGCAACCCGCAAAAAAAGTTGGGTGGTAATTCCCACGACAGGTTAAAGCCACCGATGGGCAGAAGAGGGAGTTGTGTCTTCGTTGAGTTGCAAAGCCGGAGGAAGGAGGAAAAAATGAATCAAGTCTACCCTCCCGTGATGATAGCTGGACGTGGGGAACACCCACATACTTTTTTGCGGTACAGAGGGATTCAGCTTGGAGTGTGGAACGGCTCGGAGTTGCTTTTTGCTTAAACAGGCGAATCGGGAGGTGGAAAGCCAACGAAATGTATTCGTCAAAGAAAATAAAATAAAATTAGTCGACGAAGGTGGGATTCGAACCCACGCGTGCAGAGCACAATGGATTAGCAGTCCATCGCCTTAACCACTCGGCCACCTCGTCCCGGACGTTTTTTTGCTTCCATATATTTCTTTTTGATGTAGGAATCTTTCAAAGCACTTTAGAGGAAATCTCACTGCTTGCAAATAAGATAGAGGATGGGTGGGTGGGTGGACGGACAGACAAGAGAGGAGAGGGAGAGGGAGATCAATAATTATTTTCTTTTTTTCTGTCTTCTCAAGGACAAACCATTTAGATCCTCTTTTCGTTCCTGCCACTCCTTGCCTACTTATTGGAGAGAAACCTTATTTATCTTTGCGATTCTTTTTTTTGCGATTCTTTTTTTTCCCCATCAAGTTTTTTTTATTTTATAACATATAAATATTCAATTTTCAATGAAACAGTGTGTTCTCTGGGTACAAATAGTTTTGGGAGATAATTATCAAAATATTCCCAACAGTGTTCATTACATTAGTATTAATTCTATAATAATAGTAAAATAGCAATAAAACAATATCAACAATAATAAAAACAACAAAACAAAAATAATTTATTTATCCATTTGAACATACCTCCTTTATATCATTGATCCATTCCTTATCTTTCCCTGTTTCTGGCTCCTGTTTTTATCAGATAACCATTGCTAAAATAAATCCCAGACCAAAAAGTATTCAGTTTCGTTCTTTTCCTTAATTGTGTCAGCCTTTCAATTTCTGCGCATTGTAGTATTTTTTTAAAATCACATGTTCACCTACACAATAAAAAAGTTAGCTACACATTTCTACCATCCGTTCTTCATATGAAAAATCAGGGCCAAAGCTTCCCGTCGTTGGTTTCATAGTGTAGTGGTTATCACGTCTGCTTTACACGCAGAAGGTCCTGGGTTCAAGCCCCAGTGAAACCAACTTGTACCTTTTTTTTTTTCTTGCCGCAGGAATTCAGTAATTCCTTCTTTCCCATGCGAACAAGATCGAGTTGGAAAACCGATTTCGGTTTTTGTTCCACGCGCCTGACACGGATTCCCCTCCAACTTTGTTCCATTGTTGCAAAGCGTTTTTCTGCAAATTCTGCAAAAAACAAACAAACCCTTATTTATTTACTTATTTTACTTGCAGAATAAAATGCAGATGTCCTTTTTAGTGTATTCTCACGATTCCGTTTCCTGTCAAGAAAATTATAAATCTGCACGCAAGTAGAGATTTTGTAACTCGTCGAAATTATCTGGAATCAAAGGCGTTTTTAAAGCTGTGCAAGGAAAGGCGTGCAAATTGCACACGCTAGATCGAAAAGGATGGGGGGGGGGGGACACCCTCCCCGCCCCCAGGACCACCCTAAATAAGAAAAGTAACTTTGCTTTTTAAATCGTACTGTTGGTGGGGGGGCGTTGCTTTCCTTGTTTATTATGAGGGTCCTGAAGAGATCTCAGGCCCTACAACAAGGCAGCTTTGTCACCACAACATTTTTTTTTTAAAGTGTGAAAGTATCTGAGGATTTAATAGATTTAAAAAAGGAGAAAACAGTTTCCTGATTGTATTCCTTAAGAATATAAAACTTGTGTGGCCCGTACGGGGATCGAACCCGCGACCTTGGCGTTATTAGCACCACGCTCTAACCAACTGAGCTAACCGGCCATGTACGAATAAATGCCTCACAAGAATAAATAACATCGCGTTGAATCAGAGAAAAATTTAAAATTAAAATTACTCTGTGGCATGAATATATGTCTGTATCTTCTGACTTGGGTTTTATTTTTGTTTACACCCATCGTTCATCAACCCTGCGAGGTAGGCCAGTTCACAAAAACAGGACACAAAGATTCCAGAAATACAACTTTTGAATCCCATGTGAATGAATCTTCCTCCACTTTTACAACTTTGAAAATGGATGGATTTCAACTCTCAGAATTCCCCAGTCAACATGAATTGAGTATGGGTAGTCTCTGATTTATGACCAAAATTCCTTCAAAATAGGTAATCCTTGACTTACACCCAAAATGGAACATACAATCCCTGCAGGATCCAATCTGTGTCCGTCACTTGGACCAGAGGTTTATTCTTCCAAGTTTTGGGATTCGTGTTGGAGCCCATCCTCAGGAAACATCTTTCTCACCTGGAATGTGTGAATTAATTGAAAAAACAATTACAAGAAGTCCTCAACTTGTGACAGTTCCATTTAATGACCATTCAAAGTTACGGCACTGAAAAAAGGAACTTAAGCCCATGTCCCATTGCACCAGCGGATGCAAAGAGGATATAAAACGGACAAAAAAGCTTGTCATCCGTTGGAAAACGCGATGCATCCGTTGTGTACTCATTGCGTACGTCTTTAATACGCTCTATCCATCAAACATCCGTCTACTGCTATTTCATCCACTCAAAAAATTTTGAGCTGCACAAAACTTTTTGAGCAGATGAACTTTCCACCGCGTACGATCTACATCCGCGACACATACAGGCAACAAACATTCTACGTCCGTGGTCATCTGTTACACGTCTGCTATATCCTCTCAGCATCCTCTAGCCATCCCCTCAACTCACATCCGCTGCAGCTGAAAACGAAAAGAGGGAGGAAGTGAAAGGTACACAGAACGTCCACACAGCGTTAGTAGCATAGAAATAGAAAGGATGTAAGCGGATGCATCTCGTATATAAAGCATTAAAACGGACAAAACATTTGTATATGAGACGTATCTCGGACATTTAGGATGTCTGGAGTATGCCGAGAGTATGTGGAAGGACACCTAGCGGAAAACCGATATTTCCTATAAAAAGGGGGAGGAAATCACCTGGATCTCATTATCAGTCCAGCAGCCCTGGTGTACAGACCTCTTCACCCTTGGTCTTGCTCTTCCACATCATCCATTGATTTCCACCATGGATCATCACACACTCCTTATGGTAGCTGCCATCATTCAACACCAGAACCAAGCCCTCTTCAGATTTTTTCACCTTTTCTACGCAAGGAGAAAAAGGAGACATCCAAGAGCTGTGTGGGTCTGACGATGGATCAGGAGAAGAGTGGAGTTTGGACTCTATGACAAACTGATGGTGGAGCTGAGGAATGAAGACACTTGTGCATTCCAGCACTTCATGAGGATGCCACCAGCCAATTTGACGAAATTGTGGAGCGTCTGAGACCCAGGTTGACCAAGCCAAGCACCAACTTCCGTCCCAGCCTGGACCCTGGACTGAAGGTGGCACTGACTCTGCACCACCTGGCCTCTGGAACCACGTACAGAAACATGCAGTATGCCTGGAGGGTGCCACACAACACCATCAGCAAAGTGGTCAAAGAAGTGGTGCAGGCCATCATCGAAGAATACGTGGAGGAGCTCCTCCAGTGTCCCACCACTGAAGAAGGCTGGAGGAAAATTGCAGAACAGTGGAATCAGAGGTGGAACTTTCCCCACACCGTTGGAGCCATAGATGGGAAGCACGTGGTCTGCAAAGCTCCACCCAACTCAGGGTCCAATTATTTCAACTATAAGGGCTTCTTCAGTATCATCCTCTTTGCCATGGTTGATGCTGACTACAAGTTCATGTACATCAATGCTTCAGGCAACGGGTCTGCTTCAGATAGCCAGGTATACAATGCCAGTGACCTCAAGGATGGGCTGGAACGCAACCTCATCATGGGTTTTCCAGATCCAGACCCCCTACCCAATGACACGCAAGATGTGCCCTACTTCATCATGAGCGATGACGCCTTCTCCCTCAGAACCTACCTCATGAAGCCTACAGTTCCAGATACCTCACCCGTGAAGAGAGGATCTTCAACTACAGGCTGTCCAGGGCAAGACGGGTGGTGGAGAACGCCTTTGGCATCCTGGCCAACAGGTTCCAGGTACTTCTCACCACCATGCAGCATCACCCAGGGACTGTGAGGAGCATCGTGGAAGCTTGCTGCATCCTGAACAATCTCATGCGCACCCGCTACCCAGTGTGTCAGAACAGGCTTGTGGACCGTCAACAAGGGAGTGGGGACATGGAGCCTGGTGAATGGAGGCAAGCACGAAACCTGATAGACACTGTGGATGTACAAGGCCCCAACAGACCTTCATGTGAAGGGAAGAAGCAGCGCAACCTCCTGAGATACTGGTGCAACTCCCCAGCTGGAGCAGTGGAGTGGCAAGACAGGATGGTAGATGCTTAATGGATGCTTCCTTGAGCCTGTCTCATAACACTGATGAGATTGTGCCATGTATGTTGAGTGGCCCTACAATGAATAGGGCATTA
Source organism: Laticauda colubrina (assembly GCA_015471245.1). NCBI lineage: Eukaryota > Metazoa > Chordata > Lepidosauria > Squamata > Elapidae > Laticauda > Laticauda colubrina. The sequence continues at coordinate 2,713,202 of BLBF01000101.1, forward strand.
ATAAAGAGCTTTGTTTATTTTGAAATGTGTTGATCAATGAATAAATTGTTATTGATAATAAAGGGCCATATGTGTGGCAGCTGGGAGGGTGGACCATACAGTCCCACTATGCTTGCGCTGGAGGTTTCTCAATCCCACAGCTATCCTTACCTATTCCACAACTATCCTTACCCATGCCACAGCTATCCTTACCCATCGCATAACTATCCTTACCTATCCCACAAGCATGCAAAGGCTTAACCCTTTTTTCAAAGTTTTCACCAACACTTTATTAAGTAAATAAAATGAACCAAGTGTGTGAAGCAAAGATAACCTTTATCAACAACTGTCTTAAGTAAACTGTATGACTTTATTAAAAAAGCAAAATGAACCAATTAAAGTGTCTTTAAGCAAAGATAAGGTGAACAGGTAACAACTCAGTCTCTGGCACTATTCTCAGTCACTCTGAGACATGTCCATAGTCTCAGCTGTCGAGCGGCCAGGGACTGTTGAGGTGGCTGTGGCTGGAGTGCTGGTCTGAGGCGCCATTGGGGTGCCTGGCCCCGAGAGTACAACAGGGGATGGTGTGTTCAGGAAGCTCTCAGAGAGCTCACTCAGTCCTGTGAGGTTGAGAGGCCCTTCATCAGGGACCTGGGGTGTTTTGGGAGGCCCTTCCTCAAGGACCTGGGGGGATGTTCTGAGGAAGGGCTTGGCTGTGGGGTGGAGGAAGGAGGAGTGTAGTGGGGCTGTCTGGTCTGCAGCTGGGTCAGCTGAGGCTTCTGTGGCATCTTTGGTGTCCGAGGAACCTGGGCCTGGACTGGGAAGGGCTGCCTCTGCTGTGGGAAGTCCTGGTCGTGGTAGGCTTGGTAGGCGAGGGGTTGCTGAAATCCGTGGAAGGGCTGTGACATCACCTGGGGTAGAGGAGCAGACCTGGAGTGGGTAGCAGCAGGTTCAGCTGGGCCTGGAGGGTGGTGCAGAAGAGCTGTGATCTTCTCCTTCATCTCCTGGTACTGGGCCTCGGGCAGGTCCATGAGGGTCTGGCTCACGTACATGATGAAGGGCTTGCAGTTCGAGGATGGTATGTCACTGTGGACCAGCTGAGAGAGAAGATCTGTGCTGGTCTTGATTGTGTCCCTGATCTCCAGCAGGACAGTGTGGCTCTGGCCCTCCAGTCTGCCTCTCTGCCTGCTTTCTGTGGAGGTGGAGCTGGGTGTGGGTGTGGGTTGGTCTCTGGCTGCTGCTTCTTCTTGCTCCATTTGAGACAGGGGATCTTCCATGTCCTCTGCCATGGGGAGTTCAGCTGTCGGGGGGGTCTCTGCCATGGGGCCCTCCAAAGACACCTGCCTGGACATGGTAGCTGTCTCCTGGCTGGAAGAGGAGTGGCTGTCTGTGGGCTGTCTGAGGGAGAGGGTTGACAGAGGGGGCTGCTCCTCGGTGGCGGACCTCACCATCCAGGAAGCTGCACTTGGCCATGACGTACATCTCCCGGTCAGTGAGCTTGACAGCGGCCTGGCCAGATTTCTTCAGGTGCAGCTTGCCATACCAGGTATGCATGTGCTTCCACCACCCCAGGAGTACATCTGAAGTGTAGCCCAGGCTCTCTGCCTTGTCTCTCCACGCGCCTGCTTTTTCTTGGTGTCGTGATAGAGCCTGTGGCCCTTTCTCCACAAGTACTCGTTCTCCCTCAGCCATTCCAGCACCTCCTCCTCATGGTCCTCGGAAATGGAGTACTGCTTCCTCTCTCCCTTCTCCTTGCCTTGCCTCTTCCTCCCTCTGGCAGGGGCTTCAGGGCCTTCAGCAGCAGGGCTTTGAGGGCCTTGGGGCTGGTCCACCACAGCAGCAGCAGCAGCAGGAGAAGCAACACCAGCAGCACCAGCAGCAGCACCAGCAGCAGCACCAGCAGCAGGAGAAGCACCACCAGCAGCAACACCAGCAGCAGCAGCAGCAGCAGGAGAAGCACCAGCAGCACCAGCAGCACCAGCAGCACCAGCAGCTTCAGAGTCAGCGCCAGGGGGTGGGATGGTGGTTCTGTCCTTGCCAGGGCTGGCAGGAGTAGGCACAGGTTTTTTCTTCTTCCCTGACTGACGAACCATAGTGTTCTTTCAAGATGTCTCTGGCAGCAGGTCTTTCCTCTGAATGCTGACTGCTTGCGAGCTGCATCCTTTTATATCTGCGGAGCTGACGCAATTCATCCTCCCCGCATGTGCAGTGAATGCTTTGCATCCGCTACGCATCCGCTACACATCCTATAGGCCTCCGTGATGCATCCGTGTCATCTGCTATTCATCCGCTTCTTCCGCTACGCATCCATTTTGCTATTCTCTCCCGGAAGCCCTGTGGATGTGTCATCCGCTTCCATCTGCTTCCATCCACTAGGCTTCCTACGAACATCCGTTTAACATCCTCGCAACGTACTACCCACCTCCATTCCGTTGTTTTCCGTTCTGTTTATGCAAATTTGGGGCACTTTTGAGAGCGGATAACAATGGATGGAGCCACCCCCGAAATTTTGCTCGTTCGCTATGTCCTTTTTGCATACGTTTTGCATCCGTCAGCCAGTGTGTCCTAGCCTTTAGGGCCATTTTTCACAGTGAACAACCTGTGCAGCATTCCCATGATCATGTGATCAAAATTCAGATGCTTGGCAACGGGTCCATATTTGTGACGGTTGCAATGTCCTGGAATCTTGTGATCCTGCGACCTTCTGACAAGTAAAATCAATGGGGAAGCCAGATTCACTTAACAACCAGATTACTAACATATCCACTCTCATAATTTACTTAACGATTGTGGCAAGAAAGATTGTAAAATAGGGCAAAACTCACTTAACAAAATGTCTCACTTAACTACGGAAAATTTGGTGCTCAATTGCAGTTGTAAATTGAGGACTTCCTGTGATCAGTGGAACAGCTTGCCTCTTGGAGTTAGGCTCCTTCTTCAGGCTCCATCCCTGAAGGTTTTCAAAAATAGACTGGACAACCATTTGACAGGGATGATATAAGGGTCCTGCCTTCAGCATGGGGTTGGACTAGAAGACCTCCAGGTCCCTTCCACTTATGATTATATGTTTCATGATTTTCAAATCTATCACTTGAGGATTCTTTTGTTTGTTTGCTTTTTACTGACACATGCCTCACTGTGAAAACTTACTGACCGCTGGGGAAAAAAAGATTCTTTGGACAATCCTTATTGTCATATGTGAAGTCATATTGCCAGTTTCACAGATTGGCAAGAAAATCAACAAAATTAGAACCGTGCTTTGTATTTCTGGGCTCCCACAAAACCCCATTATACTAATCCAACCTCCTTTAATTTATATGAGATGTTTGACAAGGGGAATCCATTGGCGGATCCCAAATCCTAAATTCCTAATGGATTTGATTAGTAAATTGCAATAATTTAATAAATGATTAAAATTGTGGTTTTGAGTTTCTCTCTGAAATGTGATCTATTAAATCCAATTGCATTAATTGCTTAATGTGGAGCCGATGTCACAATTGCCACTATTTCCACAAATGAAGGCAAATGTACATGTCCTAGGATAATGTTGCAAGATCCAATCTGGGTTGATTACCGGGACCAGAGGTTTTGCCTTGCAACCTTTTGGACTGGAATGGATCCAGCCCCTGGAAGCTCCATTTTGGACTGCAATAGGCTGCAGCAGGGTCAAATGGAGTGCCAGAGGGTCAGATCCAGTGGTGGTATTCAGCCAGTTTGCACAAGTTTGGGAGAACCAGTTGTTAACTTTCTGAGCAATTTGGTGAACTGGTTGTTGGAAGAAATAATTAGGGCAGAGAACTGTTTGTTAAATGATTTGAATCCCATCACTATTGAGATCCAGGCCCTGGAGGCTTCATTTCGACCTGCAATGGGCAGGGAAGGCCCGGGGAGGCCCAAGTGGAATGTTGGAGGGCCAGCCTCGCCCCTCAGAAGCTCCATTTTGGTCAGCAACCTCTGGGTTGGGCCCATGGAGACCCAAACAAAACTGCAGAGGGGCCCATGCAGCTGGGAGGCTGGAGAGGAGACTGCCTGCTAGATCTTCACAAGGTAGGTGACCTGATGTGGCAGGTTGGGGGGAGGAAGAAAACAATGTTGGGGATCATGTATTCTGGTATTCCAGTGGGTCGCAGAGGCCTTGGGTATTCAATGGGTCACAGAGGCCTTGGGTGATCTTAGGCAGGTGGCTTGTTCCATCAACTTGTTCCATCAGCTCCCCATGCCTTCCCCACCCAGAAATGCCTCAGGTGCACTTAACGAGTCTCACATTCAATTAGCAAATGCGTGAACGAAAGAAGGGAGTGATCACGTTTAAGGAACTAGATTCACTCCCACGAAACCTTGGGTTACGAATGGAATAGGCAGGCTGGCTCTATTACATTCTTCACTTGTGGACCACCTGTAGTTTGCTTGTGCTGCCCAGTCCTCACCTTATAAATACTTGATAAAAAGGTAAAGGCTCCCCTCACACATACATGCTAGTCATTTCCAGCTCTAGGGGGCGGTGCTCATCTCCGTTACAAAGTCTAAGAGCCAGCACTGTCCGAAGACGTCTCCATGGTCATGTGACCAGCATGACTAAATGACAAAGGAGCACAGAACACTGTTACCTTCCCACCAAATATGGTCCCTATTTTTCTACTTGCATTCTTATATGCTTTCAAACTGCTAGGTTGGCAAAAGCTGGGACAAGTAATGGGAGCTCACTCCGTTACATGGCGCTAGGGATTTGAACTGCCAATCCTTCTGATGGACAAGCTCAACGTCTTAGCCACTCAGCACTCCTGTTGACTATTTCCCAGGCTTCCCCGGCTGTTTTTGTGCCTGCTCATCCAACAATCTTAGTAGATGCAAAACTTGAATGTGTGTCCTTGTTTGTTGCAGTGTGAGGCTACCAATGAGTTTGGGTCTCCTTGTCTGACCACTTGCTTGTGTTCTTGCAACCTCCACACACACAAAGGCATACATTCTGCTAGAAACAAATTCCCTTCAACACGAATTCAAAAGCCTGGAAGGCTAAAAATCTCTGGTCCCATTGACTGATCCATATTGGATCATGCATTATTTCCACAATTTATTTAATGAATTCATTAACAAACTATGATAGCAAGTTTCCTTCAAGAAGGACAGCAGATTTTGGGAAAGGTCCTGTCACTTCTAGACATTGTATCTGATTCAATTATTTTTGCAATTTTGGAGCATTAATTTCTATTGTTTTGTCTTGTTGCCATTGTAAGCTGCTCAGAATTACTCAAGGGTAAGATGGAAAGCCAATTAATTAATTATTAATAAATATTCTTTTTCTTTTTAAATTAATACACCACCTAATGTTGCTCTCAACTGGGCTGATCCAAAGGCTGTAATACAGGTAGTCCTCGACTTACAATGGTTCATTTGGTGACCATTCAAAGTTACAATGGCACTGAAAAAATGACCTACGACCATTTTTTCCCACTTATAACCATAGCAGTGTGTGTGTGTGTGTCTGTCTGTCTGTCTGTCTGTCTGTCTGTCTATCTATCTATCTATCTATCGTCACATGATTAAAACTCAGATGCTTGGCAACTGGTTCATATTTATGACAGTTGCAGTGTAACAGGGTCATGTGTCAATAGTTTGCTACCTTCTGAGATCCAAAGTCAATGGGGAATCCAGATTCATTTAACAACCATGTTACTAACTTAACAAGTACAGTGATACTTAACAAGGTCATAAAATGGGGCAAAACTCACTTAAGAGATGCCTCACTTAGTAACAGCAATGATGGTCTCAATTGTGGTCATAAGTCGAGGACTACCTGTCTTGTGTGATATATATTTTTGGTTCCTGCTTTTTGCCACCCAAGACGTATTGATGATAACCTTTATACTGCTGACTCCAAACACAAGCCGCAAAGAACAGACACCCTTTTAAGAATTAACTGGCATTTATTGGCACTTTGGAAAATGTGTTTGTCCCACACAGAGAGCAGCATATAGCGATATCGTTTTGCACCATGTCAACCTGGTTTATCTGTGTTTGGTCCATAACTATGATTTCTGGATGCATGCTAAGTTCAGTAACCTGGTTTAGGGCAACCTTAAGAAAGGAGAATATAGCAATTTTGTTTTGCACCAAGACAACCTGATTAATCTGCATTCAGTCCATATCTATGATTTCTGGAGGTTTGTAAGTTCAGTAACCTGGTTTAGGACACTTGGGAAAAGAGCATATAACAATTTTGTTTTGCATCATATTGATTGACTTGGTTAATCTGTGTTCGGTCCATATCTATGATTTTTGAGTGCTTCTAAGTGCAGTAAACAAGTTTAGGGTGACCTTGGGAAAGGAGCTGATAGCAATTTTGTTTTGCATCATGTCGATCTAGTTAATCTCTATTTGGTTCATATCTATGATTTCTGGAGGTCTACTAACCAGGCTTAGGGTGACCTTTGGAAAGGAGCACATAACAATTTCATTTTGCATCATGTTGACTTGGTTAATCAATGTTTGGTCCATATCTGTGATTTTTGAGTGCTTCCAAGTTCAGTAATCAGGCTTAGGGTGACCTTGGTAAAGGAGCAGATAAGCAATTTCATTTTTTATCATGTTGATCTCTGGTCCATATCTATGATTTCTGGGTACCTGTAAGTTCAGTAACCAGGTTTAGGGTGACCTTGAGAAACGAGCCCAGAAAGAAAAGAGAACTTTCGGGTTTCTGGCCAGGCCTTGGAGACCATCTAAGGCAGCTTGCAATGGGTGGATCAGAATTGGGAATGGATGCTGTCAAGCTAAGAAACACGTCAGGATGAAACGGCATCAAGGTTGCCCCTCCGGATAATGCACACACCACTCGCAGGCATTCTGGAACATGCGCAGCCAGGGCGAGACTTTCACAGACTGGCGCCAGGAGGTTGGCATCCAGGGCCACTGCCAAGGTAGGACACATCGCTCCGGGTGGGGCATCATGGCCAGGTGACGCCCATCAGGAGAGCAAATGCCGGCAATGCCCATGGGGGACCCATTTGGGTTCAACGGGTACTCCTCTGTGGGCAGCCCTTGGTCATCCACGTAGCGAAGCGGGGCCAGCCGGGATGAACGTACATGAGCCAGAATTTTGGATGAGCGGAACCGCATCCGACCTATTTGGGATTGGGAAGGAAAAAAGCTTTGTTATAAATACAGAACCAGTAAGGCCTCAGAATTGGAAAGCATTCAATCAATTTTGTAAATAAAAACAGTGACAGCTCACAAAGTTTACTAGGTGCAAATAGAAATATGTGTGATTCCCATAGCAAGGAAGATAAAGCAGGAATGGTTAATGGCTTTATTTAAAGAGGAAGATATGTTTGTCAGGATTCCGCCAGTTACCCCCATTTAAATAATGAGTTTTGAACCAAACTTCCAAAACTTAAAAAGGATTTATTGGAAATTACACTGTCTGGCATTGCCTGGGTGTAGACGACTCTGGTACATAATTCATTGTCACCTTTGATCCTGGTTTCCCCCCACCCCCTGGATGTCTCATAATTCATATTCTCCAATGACACATTTATAGCCAAATGTCATCAATCATGCTCTCCAGTTAGAATTTTGTACGGCAGAAACTTCAGTCACCTAGTTACAAAATTTGAAAACATTTATGGAATGCAGTTTTGGTTTGCACTGCACTGCTCTCCCCTCCTTTTCTGTTGGCAACTCTAAAAAGACCATCGAAATATTTTATGAGTTGAGAGCGTTCTTTATTTGGATGTCGCTTCTGAAATGTATGCTTGTAACGAAGAAGAAAAATGAAACTTTGATCTCAGGTTTATTGATTAGAAAGATTTGGTGTTCTACGAATAGCTACTTATATATTAATGCGTAAAATAAAAAGTTGTGGTTGGAGTGTGTTTATCTTGTAATGTGCCAAGAAGAGTTGGAAATCAATGGCCCCTTTTCTTTTTCTCTTCCCTCTGGTATCACACACCCCCTTTTCCCTCCTTAATTTCCTGTTTTCTTTTCTTCTTTGTATTTTATAAAATAAAAATAAAAATTATCATCAAACTCTTTAAAAAACAGAATCACTTCGCCCAATAATACAGGTAATCTTTGACTTACCACCACCATTGAGCCCAAAACTTATGTGACTAAGTGAGACATTTGTTGTGAGTTTTGCCCCATTTTACGACTTTTCTCACCACTGTTTGTTAAGCAAATCACTGCAATTCTTAAATTGGTAACACGGTTGTTAAGTGTATTTTGAAAAATATATCAAGGAGTTGTAGCTTCCTGATGTAGCACCAGCGGAGCTGCAAAAGATGGTGCTACTCAGAAGAACATACATTTTTAAGAAGATACTTGGTTGATAGCTAGGATGCTGGCAGCATCCCGTATCAACCACCAGTGCCAGTCAATAGTTTTTGTAATACATTTTTAAATTTTCAGTTATTTGATTTCATGTTTAATGAATAAAAGATGATAATGATAATAATAATAACAATAACAACAATAGTTGTTGATAAGAAAGTCAAAAAGGTCTGGATAGTGGATGTGGCAGTGCCTGGAGATAGCAGAAGAGAAAAGAAAGAACTGGAGAAGATAACAAAATACAAAGACCTACAAATAGAAATAGAATAACTATACCAAAGCCAAGCAAGGGTGGTACAAATAATAATAGGTGCCTTGGGTCCCAAAACAACTTAAACACCAGAGGCATAAACAAATTTTCTATTGGTCAATTGCAGAAGGAAGCTTTACTTGGAACAGCTCCCATCCTGCGGTGATATCTGTAACACCATCAAACATCCAGATTTGCCCATCCCATGTCCTTGGTAAGGACTCGATAGGGAGATAAAAATGTCAAACCCAATCTTGAGGAGATCCGCAAGCTCCTCCTTGGCTCCTCCTTGGCTCCTCCTTGGCTGGCCATTATTCCCTTTCCCAAAGGCGGTTGCAGTGGTGGTCAGAAATGGCCACCTCAAAGAAGAACCCAATCGGACAAGATTGTGCAGGAGGAAGTTTAAAGGAGAAAATTTGACTGACTGGGTTGAATGGAGAATATCTATTTAAGGCAGGGGTCCCCAACCACCGGGCCCCAGACCGGTACCGGTCTGTGGATCATTTTGTATCGGGCCGCAAAGAATGAATAATCGTGATTAAAATATATGTAAAAATATGTTTTTAGTAAAGAAATAGTAAAGAAGCCCTTTACTATTGGGGAAGAATTGATTTTGCCAGTCCTTGAAAAAGTGTTTCTACGTGAAACTGGTCCCTGGTACAAAAAAGTTGGGACCACTGATTTAAGGTACCTAGAACCTGAATTTTAAAGACTAATACTATTCCTAAAAAAAGATTTTAATCTGAGAAAGAGAAAGGTAAAGGAAATGGAATTGGCTTTCTTTCCTCAAACATCGACAGTTTTAATTGACTTGGAGCATTAAGAAGAAGAGATTCAAATAAGAAATTGATACTAATCCACTTTGACATTAATAGGCTATTTCTAGCTGAAAATAAAGTGTCAAAGGTGTTCCGTCCGGAAAAACGCGAGGTAGACCGGGTTCCAACAACAAAGTCTTTATTTTATAACACAGTTGAAAAACGGAACATTGGCTCAAGCTGCGGCAGCCTTTTATAGGTTTTTCTCTGCCGGCTTGTAGCCAATGACAGGTATTTAATATTTGCCGCCTTTGAGCAGCTATGTGGATTGGTTCCTTTGAACCAATCCCCATTCAAGTTCTTTAGCCAATCAGAACCCTGTATTTGGAGTCTACTATTCTTTATACAGAACACCCCTCCCCTCTTGGCTTAGTCCTACGTGGTGACATAGTCGCGCAGGTAGGTGGGGCTTCTTTTGACTCGACTGGACTTGCGCGGTTCATTCCTGTTGAAGACTTCGACCAGTTCGGATGGGGTTGCTGTCTCTCTTGTTCTTTCCCATGGAACCGCCTGGAAGGGTGAGTCAGCCATTTTACTGCCGCCTAGATTTCTTAGGCCGGTGGTGTTGCCGCTCCCTCCTGGTCTCTCCGGGCAGGTCGAGCTGGCCTGGCTGGCCCCTTCGTCTGGACTTTCCCCATGATTGTCTTCTAATTGTAAGTCTCTTTTATGCTCTTTTTGATTGCTATTGTATTCTGTATTTAATTTTACCGATTCTTTATTATTTTCTAGTATTTCCCCCCCCCCCTCTTTGGTTTGGTTTTCGTCGTTTTTTAATATTTGTGGTTTTGTGTTTGTACTTCATTTGATGTTTCGGGAATGAAGCTGGTCTATGTGCCGCTCCATTCCCTGCCGTCGTCTATGGTTAGTCGGTAGGACCGGGGGCCTGTAATTTGCGTGATTGTTCCTGGTAGCCATAATGGGCCCCCGGTAAAATTTTTTGCATAGACTAGGTCGCCTATTTCAAATGTCCTGAAATGGGTGGAGGAGTCGGGGGGGGTTTTCTGGTGTTTAGTTTGGGTGCAATCTGTCTAGTTGCAACCTTAGTTTTCTTCCCATTAGTAGTTCCGCCAGACTTTTGTTTGTTATGGTACTGGGTGTGATATGCTGGAGGGTGAGCAGGCGATTTATTTTATCTTGGACATCTCCAATGTCCATTCTTTCTAACCCCTCTTTTGTAAATCTAACCATTCTCTCTGCCCTGCCGTTCGTAGCTGGATGGGCCGGCACGGTTCGGGCATGTCTGATACCTAGGGAGGCTAGGTATTGTTCGAATTGAATGCTCGTTAATTGTGGCCCGTTGTCAGACACTAGGACGTCCGGCAGGCCATGGGTCGCAAAGAGTTTGTCCAGTTGTTTAATAAGGGTTTCAGTTGTCGTAGATGGCATAATTTTAACCTCTAGCCAATTTGAGTATGCATCTACAACAATGAGGAAAGTATGTCCTTTAGTCGGACCCGCAAAGTCGATGTGGATTTCGTGACTAGGGGCCTCGTGGGGTTTCCCAGTCCCTTATGGGTGCTTGTGGCGGGGAAGGTCTATTTCTTTGGCATTTGTTACAAGAGTTTACCCAGTATTCGATGTCCCTATCTATACCCGGCCACCAGACATAGCTTCTAGCAAGGCTTTTCATTTTAACAATTCCCGGGTGGCCTGCGTGAAGCATATTGAGTACCCTCATTTGTAATTTGGAGGGGATAACAACCCAATCACCCCATAACAAACAACCCTTTTGAATTGAAAGTTCAGTTTGTCTGGTCCGGAAAGGCTTAAAGTTCTCAGTTTTTTGGTTTTCCGGCCAGCCTTTACCTACCCAGTTCAGTACACGGGCAGTCAGTGGGTCCTTTGCGGTGGTTCTGGCGACATCATTTGCAGATATGGGCAGGTTTGGGCATGTCTCTATCTGCAAGGTGGTCATCGTTGGTGCCAGGTCTTCCTCTATAATTGGTAGCGGAGTTCTGCTCAAAGCGTCTGCATGGGAGATTTGTTTCCCAGGGCGATGTGTTAGAGTATACGAGTAGGCTGCTAGGAATTCTGACCATCTAGTAATTCGCGGGGATAAAATGTTCGGTGTTGGTTTGTTTCCCGCCAAAATTCCAAGTAGCGGTTTATGGTCCGTTACTATTACAAATGTTCTTCCATATAGATATTCATGGAAGCGTTTTACTCCGGCGACGATTGCCAGGGCTTCCCTGTCCAATTGACTATAATTTTGCTCGGCTTTAGACAGAGTCTTTGAATAGTATGCGACGGGTGCCTCTCTTCCGTCTGGCAATTGGTGACTCAGGATGGCACCGACTCCAAATGGTGAGGCGTCGCAGGTTACCGTCAATGGCAGTGTGTTGCTAAACTGGATGAGAACAGTGTTTGATGTTAATAAATTTTTATTCTTTGGAAAGCTTTCTTTTCTCTATACACCCAAGTCCAAATTGTTTTCTTATCCAGTAATCGGTGTAATGGTTCCGCTACTGTTGCTTTGTGGGGTAGGAACATGTTATAAAAATTTATTAGTCCCAAAAATGCCTGCAGTTCAGTTTTATTCCTTGGTTCTGGTTCGTCTTTAATAGCTCTAACTTTTTTTTCGGTAGGATGTATGCCCTCTCCATCTATCAAATATCCCAAAAATTCGACGCGATCAGTCATTAGACAGCATTTTTCTTTCTTTACTTTAAGGCCAGATTCTCTGAATTTATTTAGGACATCTTTAAGTCTTTTTTTAAGCTGGGTCTTGCATCTTGCATCTTTTCTTGCATCTTTGGCCGAAATTAGGACGTTGTCGAAGTATGGTACGACCCCTTTTATACCATTTAACAGGCATTCCATGAGGCTCTGGAAAACGCCTGGGGCTACGCTTACTCCAAATTGGAGTCTGTTGCATTTGAATGCCCCTTTGTGAGTCACTATTGTTTGTGCTTCAGCCGTTAAGGGGTCTACTGGGAGCTGTTGATAAGCTTGTGCTTGGTCTAGTTTAGCAAAAACTTTTCCTCCCCCAAGAGAGTGTAATAGGTGTTGCACGACTGGCACCGGGTATGCGCTTTGTTGCAGCGCGTGGTTCAGGATAGCCTTGTAGTTGCCACAGATTCGAACCGACCCATCTGGTTTAATCGGCGTTACAATTGGTGTTTCCCATTTAGCATGGTCGACCGGTTCTAAAACCCCTTGATCTATTAATTTATTTAGTTGTTCCTCTATTTTTGCTTTTAGAGCAAAAGGAACTCGTCTGGCCTTTAGTCTTTTAGGGGCTACCTGGGGGTCTAGACTAAAAGAAATTGGGGTCCCCCGATACCTGCCTAGGGAGCCATCGAAAACGTCCTGGAATTCTTGGATCAGGTCTTCTTCCCAGTCGATTGCGGCCACCCAGTCTACTCCGGTCATCCCGATGCCCAATGGTGCGAACCATTCGATGCCCAAGAGGCTTGGTCGATCTCGGTCGACTATCATTAATGGTAGTACTGCGACATGTTGTCTGTAGGTGACTCGGAAATGTCCTAGGCCTACTACAGGAATTCGGTTTCCTTGATAGTCCTTGAGGGTTAGTTTTTGTCTCTGGAGTTCCTTGATATTGATGTCTGGGACCAGTTTTTTGATGGTGTCCCATGACACCATTGATAGGAAAGATCCAGAGTCAACCTCCATTTTGCAGAGGTTGTCTTCAATTTTTACAATTATTTTTACCTTCTTCCCGCTTTCTGTCTGAGCGCTTCCGATAGTGAAAGTCTGGTATGCTTTCTCTCGGTTAGTGGCTTGCTTGTTTCGCTGCCACTTTCTCTCGGATAGTTTTGGCTCAGTCTTTGCTGGGGAGTCGCTGCGTCTTTTGGGGTTGTAATTCTTTTTGTTCCTGCAAAATCTCTCGATATGCCCCCTTTTCTTGCATGCTCTGCAAATGGCATTGAGGAATCTGCAATCAGCTCGAGGATGGTTTCCCCCGCAGCCAGCGCATTCCCGCCGATTTCTGTTTTCGCGCCCTTTCTTGTTGGCGTATAGGCGGTGGATTTTGTCGTCTTCCTCCCCGGATTCTGACGTCTCGTCGAATTCTTTGTAATGAATGGTGGTGGGAGATTGTTTTTTCCCTCTGGCCGGGCTTGTTTCGTCGTTGTCCGCGTTCATTTTTCGCGGCTTCAGTGGCCGAGGCTTCTGCGACAGCTTCGGCTACTGATATGTTGGGTTTATTCAGTAGCTTGCTCTGTATATTAGAGTCTCTTAACCCCAATATTACTCGATCCCACATCACTTCATCTAAGTTCAGAAACTCGCACGCTCCCCCTATTTGTCGGAGGGTTGCCACAAAATCAGTGATGGTTTCGCCTTCTTTCTGATCACTCTGATAAAACTCATGCTACTTTATTGAATTTGACACCACTGGTGCATAGTGGGCCTTTAATGTTCTTTGGAGCTCTGTCCAAGTCAATTGTTTTACATCTCGGGGCTTCGCCAAAGCCTTGGCCATTTTGAAGATTGCGGGCCCAGTGTGTCAAGAAAACAGCTCTCTTGCGCTGGTCTGAGATTTCCTCCATCTCATTGCTCTCCAGGTACATCTGGAAACGGTCTACGTAGGATTCCCAATCCTCTTCATTGGGATTGAAGGGTGTGGGCAGCGCGTTGTTTCCAGCCATTGTTCTTCGTCTGGTTTTATCTGTCACCGCGTGCTCAGTCTCGCGTTTAGGATGATCCCACCTTCGTCGCCAGTGTTCTGTCCGGAAAAACGCGAGATAGACCGGGTTCCAACAACAAAGTCTTTATTTTATAACACAGTTGAAAAACGGAACATTGGCTCAAGCTGCGGCAGCCTTTTATAGGTTTTTCTCTGCCGGCTTGTAGCCAATGACAGGTATTTAATATTTGCCGCCTTTGAGCAGCTATGTGGATTGGTTCCTTTGAACCAATCCCCATTCACGTTCTTTAGCCAATCAGAACCCTGTATTTGGAGTCTACTATTCTTTATACAGAACAAAAGGGATAAAGACTCTTGGATAATTTAAAAACTTTATTTAAAAAAAGAAAGAAAGCAGCGGAGGGAAAAAGGAAAAAAAAGAGGGTGGAATCTGGAAAATGGAGGAGACCACCTGGAACTAAAAAAAAAAAAATGACAGTGGCATTTTAACAAGGTTTGCAAAAGATAGCTGAAACTTTGTTATAAGATAACAAAGCCCCTGGAAAGAGAAAGTGAGAAAAGAAGCAGGAAATCGTTTTGGATTATTGGATGATTCCTGGAACTTTGGATGGAGGATCCTAATGAAATAAAATAAAATCAATTAGGGGTTGTTTAATTTTATTTTAAATGACATCACTCCTTGAAGAATTAAAAATGAGACTTAAAGAACAAAAAGAAGCAGCACAAGATGGAAGAGGATCTTTGGCTTCATATTTCAATTTTTAGAAATGGAGATCTTGAAGTATGAAAAACAACAAGAAACGCTGGCAGAACAAGAAGGCGGGACAACGAAGAAGTTGTCTTTCATGACCAAGCAATTTTAAGTGTGGTAAAAGGGGAAATGGAGTAAAAAACTTAAGCACTGAAGCAACAACCCCCCAAAAATAGTAATTTGAAAAGCAATCATAATATCAGGAAGAAGCAGAAAGGAGGATCACAGAAGGGAGAATCAGATAGAAAAGGGAATAAAAAGGGGAGGGAGAAGAAGAGAGGGAAAAGGGAAAGGAAAAGAAGCTACAAAAGACAGAAACAAGATGTAGAGGTATAAGAAAAATGTACAAGAATTAAAGGTATAAACCTATTTAAAAGACACAGAGACAATGGTTAAAATTTAATTTAAAGAGAGGATTCTGCAAAGGTACGTGGGATAGTATCGTTATATTAGAAATAGAAAAGGGTTAGAAAATATGTTAGATGATTAAAATGATAAAAAAAATTATATTGATGTGTAGTGGAATATTTGTAAAAAGAATAAGGCTCTCAATGATTTAAAAAGAACGTTTAAAAAAAAACAAAAGAAACATGGAAGATTTTTATCAGTTGACAAGATGAACCTGAATAAGAATAATAACTTTATTGATTACTGTTAATAACCATTGTTTGGTTTTTCATTTAAAGATAGTTATAAGTAAAATATGAAATAGATGATTAAAGTGAAAAACAAGTGATATTACGAAGTAATGTTTGTTAAAAGAAATAGAAATGTAAAATATTGTTATTAATATTAATGGCGGAGCTGTACTTGAATAGAATAATTATTCCATTTACTATAGTTTTATATATATATATATATACACACAGATATATTTACATATATACTTTTTTCTTTTAAGAATTTAGTGTGCACTATAAGGGAATGTACCAAGCAGAATTCAATTGAAAATAGGTATGTGCTATAAAATAGAGGTTAGAAAATGAATGTTATCACTGTAAAGATGTAACTTAAATTTTTAAATAAGATTTGAAAAAAGATACAAAGGTGTTACACTCCAATCTAGTAATTACAGGGAAAAAAATTTTTTATGTGAAAAGATAATATGAAATTGTAAACAGGACAGACGAGAGTATAAAAACATTGATTGGAAAGATTTTAAAAATTAGAAAAAGATATGTAATTGAATTAAGAAAGGAATGAGATAATTTAAAATAAGGCTATAGAAAGTAAAGAAAGGGAAAAGCTATTGAAAAAATTGAAAAAATAGTTATAAGATATGGATTAGAATGTGTAAGATAAATATGTATTGAGTTTATGTCTGTATGGAGAAGTGATAACCCGGGGCCACACTGTTCTCAAAAAAAGATATTTTATTTGTATTTGTATGTTTTGTGAAAACTTAAATAAAAATTTTATTAAAAAAAATGTTAACCCAACCTGAACATCTGGCAGACTATGCGATGAATAATAATAATAAAAAATGTTATTATGATCATAGACCAGCAATAAACAAAAATTATCACTATTTACAATAGTGTTAATAAGATATTACTACTAATAATAAGTAATAATATCCTAATAATAAATAGTATGGCTCTTGCCCTTGGTTACATGATGGGAGAGCGGGTAAGTATGTGTGTAAATATAGATTCTCTAAAAATTGTTAGAGATATCTAAAGAAATTGGTGCGGTAAACATCTTTAATTCTGTAATCAAATTTTCCTTGTAGTTGTTGCAGCTGCACAGAATTTTGCTACTATACCTATGGGAGCCAGGTTTAAGTCCCGGAGGAGATAATCTACATAAAAATTGTCTACCCTCCCTGATAATCTCTCTAATAAGGAGAATATGCATTGACTTAAAAACCCTGTATAACTCACAGTGAAATAAAATATATGTGATATCGAATGAAAAAAAGACCTGCTGAAAATTAAAGAGAGAGGATGTTCCTTCCACCCTGTATTGAAACCCTATTTCCATTACCTTCTCCGTGGGCCACCCAGATGCCCAGAGTAGATCCCGCCATGCCTCGTAGCATCAGGGCCGGACTTTCCTCGATCCCCAGATTCACAAAACGTGACTCAAAGCGGCCAGAGTTGTTGGGACTCAGCAGCAACCCTGGTTGAATGGAGCCTTCTAGAAAAGACCAGTCAGAGATTGAAGGGAGCCTTTCCCACATTATTTCTGACATACCCTGTTTCCCTAAAAATATGACATACCCTGAAAGTAAGTCCTAGCTTGATTTTTTTACATGGACATCCTATATAAGCCCTACCCCCAAAATAAGCCCTAATTCAGATTCCCACCCAGTCCAGGGTGCATGGGTAAAAATTAACCTAGGGTGGGGATAGTGGGGGTAGAGCTATCCTACTACTTACCTTTGGACAGTTGTGGCCAGGCCTTGCACACCTCAACACCGGCCTCACTGGCCCATTTCTTCTACAGCTGGCAAGACTGGTTAGACTTTCCTGAAGGCCTCCGTAGCTGATAAGAAAGCTCTGGATAGATCTGGAACTCTGTTATCGTCTGCAGAGGCCTTCAGGAAAGCCTTGCCAGCCCTAGAAGAAGTTCTTGAAGGCCTCTGACAGCGAAAAGGAGGCCAGGGGTAACATGCGCAAGTGAGGTTAGTCATTGGACATTCCCCCAAAATAAGACCTGGTGCCTCTTTTGGTGACAAAAGAAATATAACATGGGGTCTTATTTTTGGGGAAACACGGTAGAGATGCTTGGAACAAGGGGAATGTCAAGAGCAGTGTGATCTGTCTTACCAAGATCTTTGGCTTCGGAGTTCTCGGCTCCTACCCAACCAAGCAGTGCCATCAGCTGGCAACCATTACAGACACCCAAGCTGAACGTGTCTTTCCGCTGATGGAATGCTTGGAACTGGGCCCGTGCCCTGGGGTTAAAGGTCACCGAAGCTGCCCAGCCTGCAATCAGAGACAGTGAAGTCAGAACTTAAGAGAGAGTGGTGTTGAATTAAAAATCAAGGGGATTTCACCCCAAATCATTCTCCAGTATGTATCATCCAGATGAATGCAGTTCATGGCCAGGTTATACCTAAGGAAACAGCTCTGCCCTGTCACATCAGCCCATCCCACTTGTTCAGGTAAGAAAGGCATACTATGGATCCTGTCAGTCAAAATAATTTTGAATGGCAGGGTCAAGGAAGAGAACCTTTTCTACCACCAACCCTGCATTGTGGAACATCTCACCCCCCAGAGGTGACAAAGGCCCCAATCTCTTGACTTTCCACAAAGGGGCCAAATCATGGCTATGTAGCTTTGTGGTGGGGGGACACCGGGACCCACATAATCATGAGGCTGGCTGGTCCCATGAGAACCCATTTCCTGCCACCTGTATAAACAACTACTAACCTCCCCGGCTTGGAATTCTCCACCTTCGGTAATTTTATCATGTTGATTTGATTTAAAAAATAAATAAACTTGAATTACTCTGGTTATTTTAATGCTTAATTTTATTGTACACTGACCAAAACCGCTCTCTAAGGGAGATGGGTGGTTAGATATAGATGAGATATAGATGAGATAGACAGACAGACAAACAACAGATAGACTGGAATGGAAGGGAGGGAGGGAGAGAGGGAAGGAGGAAGGGAGGGAGGGAGGTAAAAGTGTACTTAAGTTCTCAGAATTCTTCAACTCATACAATGGAATGTGTGGATGACCCTGAGGAAGAAGAGATGCTGCCCACAAACCACTGGATAAGAGAGGCAGGAGCCCTCGGTGACTTAATGGTCAGAGGAAGAAACTTAAGAAGGACTCACCTAATGTAGCAAGCATTGGGAAGTGGGAAGTTTGTACTTTCAGATTTGCAAAACTGATGCTGGCCTTCCCAGGTAAACCAGATAAGAAACAAGACCAGGTGAGCCAATTCTAACTTGATTATAAGGCTACATTAGCAGAATCTTGCAAGTCTGAAAGTACAAACTTCCACCCCCACTTCAATGACTTGTTCCATTAAGATGGGTCTTTCCTCAGTTTCTTCCTCTGATTATTAAGCCACTGAGGGCTCCTGCATCCCTTATCTGGTCCTCTCCTAGGCCACATCTCCTTCCACTATTCCTCAAGGTTATTCACACAGTCCATTGCAAGGGATAATGTGATTACTGAGAACTGAAGTCCCCCTCTTCTTCCAGCCAAGGACAGTTGTCCTATGGGACAGATGGACAAAGAAGAAACCAAGCCGGGCCCTTTCATTTATAATTCCAAAGGTGCTTTTTCAAGAGGCAACTGGACTTTCTTTCCTTTTGAAGATGTTTCATTTCTCATCCAAGACACAGATAAACCTCCAAGTGGCCTCAATAAGCCTCTAAAAGGATGCAAATGGCCAGCTTACTGTAAGGAATATAAATCCTTCCCTTCCCCACCAACCCATCAGAGTTGAAGAAGCTCCTTGGATAAGAGGGAAATGTCTTCAAAAGAAAAAACATTTAAAAGTCCAGTTGCCTCCTGAAAACAAGTACTTTTGGGACAACCATGATCTGGACGACTGAGAATCTCTACAGACTTTCATTTGCAATATTTATCACAGTGCTTCCTCCATGCAACCGAGTTCTTGTTAGAGACAGGACCCACCTTTGGCAGAGCCAAGAACATCTGCATAACTAAAGCCTCCAACAAACACCAAGCCACGGAAGGAGTCTAAGGTCATCGTGCCTGAGCATAGATCCTGCATGGTCAGATCCCAAACCTGCAGTGACAATCCCCCAAAACAAGAGAATGTAATACATAGGAGGCTCTTAAGGGAGGACATGGAAAGACAGTGAGAAGAATTGTAGACAAGCATTTGCCTTCAGACAGCGTCAGCTCTTGGCAAACAGGAGGTGCCAATCCCAAAAATGCATTTTTTTTTTTTCAAAAGGCAACTGGAGTTTATTTCTCCTTGAAGAAGTTTCGCTTCTCATCCAAGAAGCTTCTTCCATTCTGAACGGAAGAAGTGAAGTGAACAAAAGAAGCTTCTTGGAGAGCAGCAAAACGTCTTCAAGAAAAAATAAAGTCCAGTTGCCTTTTGGGGGAAAAAAAAGACCTTTGGGACAACCATGACATGGATGACTGAGAATCTCCATAGACATAAAAATGCCAATCTATAGCTTTTAAGGCCCTAAGATGGATGGATCATTTCAATCGAATCGGTACTGACAGAAGAGAATAAATAGGTTGAACTGTGAGGTCCTTGGTGCTCTCTGAGTTTAAACTTCTCCAATCCTTAAATTCAGAGAGCACAAAGACTCCCCAGATCAGGGGTGTCAATCACAATGCCCGTGGGCCGGTGATTAGATCTGGCCCCGCAGGGTTGCTATGGAAACAGAAAAAGACCGGCCTGTGATGCCTCTGACAGTGAAAACAGAGCTTGGGAAGGCCGTACATGGCCATCTTGGGCTCCATTTTCGCCGTAAGGGCGTCCTGCAACCCTCTGCCAGCAAAAACGGAGTCTGGGTGGGCCACATGTGGTCTTCCCAAGCTCTGTTTTTGCTGGCAGAAGGCTGTAGGAGGCTGTCATGGCCGAAAATGGAGCCTCAGTGAGTGATGTTGAATTGACCATGCCCATCCCAGCAATATACTTTACCACCATCCCAGCCACCCGAGGTCAAACACAACCCTGATGTGGCCCTCAATGAAATCGAGCTTGGCACCCCTGTCCCAGATGCTTCGGGGGTGACATTTGCGTGGTAGGAAAGATATCCCCGAAGAGAACCCAACAGAAGCTTCTAAAGACAAGTTTCTCTCCCCCTCCCCATCATCATCTCTCTCAATCCCTCAGGATTTTTGCAACATGTGTTTGGACAAACTCACCTGGAATCCAGCCATAAGAAACGCAGCCACCATTTCACGATCTCCATTGCTCCCTTCTTCACGAAGGATGGCCACGCGGGGAGCAGGTAAGGCTAGTGATAGGAAGAAAATAAAATAAAAGAAACATTCTTTTGCAACATATCTCACCCATGCCATGTTCTTCCTTTTCTCTCTTTGAAAGATTACTGGTAATCCTCAACTTACAACCATTTGTTTAGTGACCGTTCGTCTTCCCCAGAATTACAGACATTGCATGCCAAAATCCAGCAGCATGCATAAGTAATGCAACATTCTGCAGTTTTCCCCTCTTGCCTGTTTTCAAAGGAAATAAGGAATATAACAGGGACATTAAGTTTGGATTAATGTTACTATTGCACAGGTAATCATTATAACTAGTGTTGAGCGCAAGACTTCTGTTGCTGAGCGAGACATTTGTTGCAAGTTTTCTTCATTTTGCAACTTTCCTTGCCATAGTTGTTAAGTGAATCACTGCAGTTGATAGGTTTGTAACCCAGCTGTTAAGTGAATCAGGCTTCCCCATTGACTTTGCTTGTCAGAAGGTCTCAAAAGATGGGGAGGCTGCAATGGTTGTAAGTATGAAAAATGGTTGCTAAGTCCCAAGACCACGTGATCCCTTTTTGCAACCTTTTGACAAGTAAAATTCACCTAACAAATATCTCACTTAACAACATGTTGAGTGAAATGTTGAGGCTCAATTCTGGTTGTAAGTCAAGGGTTATCTGTGTATACCCATTTCTATTTCCTGGTGTGAAACCAAGATCTTGAGGAGTTAAGGCAGAACAATCCTCCTTCTCAACCTCTTCTGGAGACCCGGTCCATTTCCTACCCATTTCCTGAAGAAGAGGAAGTTCTTCCTGGGGATTGAAGGTCAAGGTGAAGTTGGGTTCCATCCTCTTGGACAAGCCCATCTCTTCTTGAGCCACGCAATCTGGATTGGCTTGCAGTCTTTCCAGTTGGAAGCTGGTGGCCTCCCACCAATTCCTCAAGGTAGAGATTTTCTCCGCCAGCACCTGCTGACCATTCACGGTGACCTGGACCTGAAAACAGACACAAATGAGAAAAACACAAATTGTGGTTGCAGAGCAGCTAAAGACCCAACTAGGTTCATGAAGTTAGCTATAAATCACAGCAAGGTTCATAGTTCAATGTGCCTGACGTGCAGAAGCGCAGAAGGCAGAGGAGAGGAAAGCAGTGGAAATCTATGGGCCAGTCCTTGGGACAGAGGAGCCACTGCTGATAGTGAAGCCCCCTCTAGCCCTGGGGATAAAAGCAAGGGGCGGAGATGAGTAGATGTGGTGGACAACTATTTATCTCCCCTGCCAGACAGACTTGTTAACCTGAGGTGGAAGAGGAACTTTTCACCAGGGTTTCTGGCGCTCCTAATATAGAAATCATTGTTTCAACTACAGTAGGTTTGTCATTTGGGGAACTAGGTTAGAAGAGATTAACAGAGTTAGAAGGGATCTTGGAGGTCTTGTAGTCCAACCCCTTGCTTAGACAGGAAATCCTACACCATTTCAGACAAACAGTTGTCCAATCTCTTCTTTAAAACTTCCAATGTTGGAAAATTCACAACTCCTGGAGGCAAGTTGTTCCATTGGTCAATTGTTTTAACTGTCAGGAAATTCCTCTTTAGTTCTAGGCTGCTTCTCTCTTTGATTGGTTTTTACCCATTGCTTCTTGTCTTGCCCTCAGGTGCTTTGGAGAATAGCTTGACTCTCTCTTCTTTGTGGCAGGCCCTCAGATATTGGAACACTGCTATCATGTCAGCCCAGTCCTTCTTTTCATGAGACTAATAAGTCATACCCAATTCTTGCAACCATTCTTCATATGTTTTAGCTTGCAGGTTCCTAATCACCTTTATTGCTCTTGTCTGCACTCTTTCTAGAGTCTCAACATCTTGTTTACATCGTGGTGATGACTAAAACTGGATGCAGGATTCCAAGTGTGGCCTCACCAAGGCATTATAAAGCTGTATTAACACTTTGATCTTGATTCTCTCCCTCTGTTTATGCAGCCTAGAACTGTGTTGGCTTTTATGGCAGCTGCAGCACAAGGCTGGCTCATATTTAAATGTTTGTCCACTAGGACTCTAATATCCCTCTTACAACTACTATTATTGAGTGAGGTACCACTTATGCTGTACCTGTGCATTTGATTTTTCTTGCCTAAGTGTAGAACCTCAGTTTTTTTCACCACTGAATTTCATTTTGTTAAGTAACGCCCAATGTTCAAGTCTGTCAAGATCCTTCTGTATCTTGAGCCTATCTTCTGGAGTGCTGAATATTCCTGCTAGTTTTTTGTCTGCTCCATCTCTCTGGTGGCCTTTGCTTTTTTAACACCGTAACTCCTAGTCCTTTCTTCTACCTAGTCATCTCGGCATTTACCATGGCATTTGGACCGCGAGGACCAGAATATCCGACAGGCACACAGCGCACTCCGGCTTCCTGGTACCGGCTGCAGACATCAACTGCCACAGCACGAGGCACTTCTAGCACCAATCCAAGTTCCTCCGCAAAAAGCACATCCAAAGCTAAGAACCAGAAGAAAAACATCCATATCATTAGAAACATTTCTTCACTCTCTTCTCTCTCGTTCTCTGCCCTTAGGAACTCACTTCAAGAAGCCCATAGGTAGTGCTCAACTTAGTTCATTTTAGTGACTGCAACAAGGTCAGAAGGTCACAAAAGTTCAATCCCATGATCCCATCACACTGCCACTGTCACAAATATGAGTCGCTGGCCAAATGGTTGAATATTGATCACGTGACCATGGAGTTATCATTTTTCACGAGATCATCAAGATTCAAACATTTGGCAATAGATAGATGAGTGATATAATAGACAGACAGATGATGGATGGATGGATGAAAGAAAGAAAGAAAAAAGGAGAAGGGGAGGGGAGGGGAGAGGAGGGGAGGAAAGGAAATTTTGTGATGGTTGCAGTGTCTCAAGAGTCCCAGGGTCTCCTTTTGTGACTTTCTGACAAGCAAAATCAGTGAGGAAGCCAGATTCACTTAACAATCATGTTACTAAATTGACAGCTCTGATTATTTTCTTAACAACTGTGGCAGGAAAGGTCGTAAGTTGGGGCTAAACTCACTAAACAGATGTCTCACTTAACAACATAATTTTGGGGCTCAATTGTGGTTAAGTCAATCACATATTTATTTTTCTTCCTTGCTTCTGATCGGCCCTTCAAAGGATCTACAAGAGTCCTTGATTTGTGACAATTTGCTTAACAACCATTCAAAGTGATGATGGTGCTGAAAAAAGTGACTTATCACCAGTCCTCACACTTATGACCATCACAGCCTCCCCATGATCCAGGCACTTGGCAAACAGATTATATTTACAATGGTTGTAACATCCAGGAGCCCTCTGTTTGTGACTTTCCTAGCTGGTTTCCAAAAAGCAATGGGAAAACAAACAGGGAAGGTCTTCAATCATGATCATGTGATCTCCCGTTTAATGACTGTGGCAATTTGTTTAATGACTGTGCCAAAAGAAGTCATAAAATGGCACAGGGGTTAGAATGCATTTAGCATTGCAGGCTAACTTTGCCCATAGCCTGGAGTTTGAACCTAACCGGATCAATGTTTTGACTCAGCCTTCCATCCTTCCGAGATTGGTAGACCCCAGATTGTTTTTGGGGCAAAACCCTGCTATTGACTTAGAAAGCACTATAAAATATTACGAAGGGGCATATAAGTCTAACTGCTGAGTGGTGTGATGGCCTAGAAGTGGAGCTCTTGCCTCACAATCATGAGTTTGATCCTTGGCAGAGGCAGATATTTCTCTCTCTGGGCACAATGAGAAAATATCTGCTGAACAAAACTCCACATTAGCGACAAGAAGGGCATCCAGCCAGTAAACATGCAGCTCCATTCAGTTGCTCAGACTCTATCCCGCAAGAGATTATGGGGTCGTTAAAAGGAAATAATGATGATATAAGTCTAACTGCTGTTGCTGTTAAAAACAAATGCAGTCATGTGATGCCTGGCTTAATGACCACATCAGTTAACAACCAATTTTTCCATAGGTCATAAGTCGAGGGTTTGCTTTATTTACTGCTGTTTTCTAACACCATGCACTCAATAGATCTGACCCTCTTTTCCCCATCCACAAACTCTCTTGATCCACATATGCCCACTGCCCTAACTGTCTTCCCAGTTTACTCACCCTGGACTCCTGGTGCTCCAAGCTCAATATGGGCACCACAATTCCCAGCAATGGCCATCTCCAGCAAGCAAGTCAGGAGTCCTCCATCGCTCACATCATGCCCAGAGGAAAGAAGAGAATCTGGAAGGGAAGACCGTCCAAAGTCTTGATTTTTCAATTACAGTGGAATCAAAATGAGTCAAAACTAAAGAGAACACAATAGTAGTATTCCAATACTTGAGGGGCTGCCAGAAAGAAGACGGAGTCAAAACTATTCTCCAAAACACTTGAGAACAGGACAAGAAGCAATGAGGAGAAACTAATCAAGGAGAGAAGCAACTTAGAACTCAGGAGGAATTTCCTGACAGTTAGAACAATTAGTCAGTGGCTCTAGAAATTGTGAGTGTTGCAATACTGTAGGTTTTTAAGAGATTGGAAAGACATTTGTCTGAAATGGTATGGGTTTCCTGCTGGAGCAGGAGGTTGGACTAGAAGATCTCCAAAGGTCCCTTCCAACACTGTTATTCTGTTATAGGGTAAAAACATGGCCCTGGCTGTGGTTATCACGTAGTTCCATTATCGGGACAGCTGTATCCATCATTCTTGGAGCTGCCTGCTTTATTGTCATGTCTAAGAATGATGCTTCTAGACCATATGAACCAATAACTCTAGGAGTAAATGCCACACATCTTCTTTCTCTTCCCTTTTGTCCTTAACAAAGACAAAATCAAATGCCCAAAACATATATACATTTATCCCCTTCACCCAGCTTGTAATAGGCTAACTTTTCTTTTGCACAGAATGGGGAAAACCCAAGGAAATGTCTTTGTAATGATTTGAGACACGGCACAGAGATAACAAACAGTTGAAACCACCCCTTTATTGTTCCAAATTTGTGGCAAGTCCCAGAGCAAAGTGATGACATGCACACACGCATGCATGCGCGTACACACACACACACACACACACACATACACAAACACACATGTAGTGGCTGCAAAATAGTCCAGCCCAATGCTGTGAGCACCACAGCTGCAAAGCAAGAAATCTAGAGAGAATACAAGGAATCCACGAAAGTTCAAACATCAGCACTCAACACTTCAGAAATCTAGCATTTGTTCCTGACAAATGCCCTCCCCCCCATAGCGTCTCCTTAAGACTCAGTCCCCAGATGGGCCTTGTGAAGAGGGGCAGGGCGCTCTCCTCCTAGTTGGGTCAGTCTGTGCTGTTCTCGCCACTCTGTGTTCCAGGATCAGGAGGGGGTGGTCCTTGCTCATCGCCTGACCTCCATCTCTCATATTCACTGCTTAGCCTCTCCTGGTCATCCTCCCCTCTACTTCCTCCCTGCCCACAAGCCATCCCAATCTTGAAAGACCCTAGCCTGACTGGGCCTGCTCCTCCCCATTTTCCTCCCAAGCCAACAAAGCCGTCCCCTCAATTTCCCTCAGCTCCAATTCCGGCTCCTCTTCCTGCGCCAATTCAGGTTCCAACGGGGACATGAAGACCAACCTCATAGACCCTCCCCCCCCCAATGCGGAGGCCTCCTTGTCCAGCAAGATGTTACAAAAACAGAAGCTTAGAACGAAAAGAGAAGGAGGCTGACCTCGTAACAGGTCCTGAGTAACTCGGAAACAGGAAACAAGGGTGCTGGGGTCATCCAGGTCTGGGGAAGCATCTCCCAGTTGAGAGAAGCACTGGGCCAGTGCACTACCCCCAAGTCGATGCTTGTCAGGGTTCACAGCCACATGAAGCAAGGCCCCTACAAAATGTCAAGGTGAGAAGAAGAAGATGGTGAATCAGGGAAATTTGTAAAGCCACCCAGAGTCGCCTCTAGGCAAGATGGGCATCAAACAAGTCAAACAAATAAACAAACAAATAAATAAATAAAACATATCTCTCTGTTTTATCTTCCCTGTACCCCAGTGCTACTCAGCCAGGTTAATTTGTATAGACTTCAACTCCCAGAATTCCTTAGTCACCAGATTGGCTAGATAATTCTGGGAGTTGAAGTCCCTATACCTTAAAGTTATAAAGGATGAGAAACCCTGCTCCAAACATGTGGGTGCCAAGGATACACATCAATGGCACAAGTGTGAAATGACCATTTTTATTTTTTCTTAGTTAGCATTGCAGGTGCTCACCGTGAATCCTTGGATAGGAGTGAGCAGTTAGAGGCCTGCAAGCTGGGCAGGGTCCCCTCCTCTATTTGAATCCCCCCAAAATTGATTAGCAGGAACAGAGTGGAAATTTTAGCCCCTATGTTTATGGAAGGGGATGTGAGAAGATTTAAGGAAGAAAAGGGCTTTTGAGATTTAAAAAAATCTCAAACCAAAAGGCCAATTTGCCTTACTATTGGTAGATCTTAAGGAGCATTTGTCCCCTAAACCCTCTAAAATCACAGCTCTTAATTTTTATCCTTTTATTATCATTTATTCTTTTTTTGGATTTATGTGCTGCTTTTCAAGGGAGGGAAGAAAGAATTGGAGATAGTTGGGAGGGAGGAAGAAAGGAAAGAAGGATTAGAGATGGATAGGGAGGGAAAGAGGGAGGGAGGGAAGGAGAGAAGGAAGAAAGAATTAGACATGGTTAGGAGGGAGGGAGAAAGGATGGAAGGATTAGAGATGGAGAGGGAGGGAGGGAGGGAGGGAGAGAGGAAGGGGAAATGATTTGAGATGGATATGCAGGAAGAAGGAAAAAAGGAAGGGAGGGAGGGAGAGAGGGAGAAAGGTTTAAATTGGGACTTAAACACTTATCAAAGTTTTTAATTCACTGTTTTGACTACCTTCAAATAACAATGCTTGACATTCTCAATTCTCTTCGCCTTACCTTTCCCATCGGGGCATTTGAGGTCAGGGGTGACGGTGGCTGTGATATCAGGACAGACAGCATAAGCTGAGATGACCAGAGTTCCTAGAGCAACGAAGAATGCAATCATGGAAATAAAGATAGCGAGGAAATAATCATGGAAATAAAGATAGCGAAAAAAAAACACATGACATTGAAAAACTCCGCAACCCAAAACCCAGAGATGATGAGTTGATGAGGGATCCCAGCAAACAACCCCATTTGGCGGGGGGGGGGGGGGGGGGGCAGCCTTAACATGTAATGTGCCAGGCCTCACCTGGCGCCTTGACTGTTTCTGTGCCAACCCGGGCTGCCATGCTGAGCGAGTCCTTCCCGCCATCCACCGCCACACCCAGCTCTCCCATGATGGAGCACATGGCGCTGCAGGCTTCTGCTAGAGCTGCCCCTTCGCCCGGGAGCTTCGCTGGCCACATCCAGTTGCCACTGCACTTCACGTCCTACACGGAGACAAACAAATTACTTGGTTCAGGGGTGGGCTGCTTCAAACCCATAGCTAACATTATGGCTGCTTTGGCGAACCACCGAATACCACCCCTGGCTGGCCCTGCCCACTCCCCTCCTCCCCTCCCAAGTCTCCACACACCCCTTTTTGGATGTGAGGTAAATGCAGGGCCCGCACGATATTTGGGGAGTGGGAAAAGCAGGCCTCCCGAAAGGGGCCTATGGAGTCTAGGGGAGGCCATTTTCATCTTCCCAGAGACTTGGTTGCAATGATGACTTTGGTGCAGAGATTAACCCGAGGCCTGGATGCATCAATGACTCGATAAAAGCCTTAGTAAGACCAAACCTAGAGTACTGTATCCAGTTTTGGTAACCACACAATAAAAAGATGTTGAGACTCTAGAAAAAGTACAGAGAAGAGCAACCAGGATGATTAGGAGACTGGAGACTAAAATATACAATGAACAGTTGCAGGAACTGGGCTTTGCTAGTCTAGTGAAGAGAAGGACCAGGAGAGACATGATAGCACCTTCCAGTATCTGAGGAGCCGCCACAGACAGGAAGGGGTCAAGCTATTTTCCAAAGTACCCAAAAGTCAGACAAGGAAAAATGGATGGAAATTGAACAAGGAGAGATTCAACCTAGGAGAAATTTTCTGACAGTGAGAACAATCAACCCATGGAACAGAAGTTGCTTTCGGATATTATGGGAGCTTCCTCACTGAATATTGAGTCCTCTCCGTTATTGCAAACTGGGAAAACTTAATTCTAATAACTGGGCACACATTTAAAATTATGGCTTACTGGTATGGCGATGGTTCCTCCCAACTAGGATATTGCTATGATATTGTCAATATCATTAAATTATAATTATTGCAGAAATAAACTTCAGTTCTTTCTTTTGTTCCAGAAACCTCATTTTTCCCTCCCTCATAACTGGAGCATTCAACATAAACTGTTTCTGCCTACATTTTTAAACCACAATGCACATATCAGAGCTGAAGTATTTAGCTGGATTTTTTAAATTTGAGGAAGATTTCTGGAAAACAGAAAAGTTTTCCTATTCTGCTGTGAAATTTTGGTGTATCCCAATAAAGAAATTGATCGGTTCTGGGTTTTTGAATTCTTTCAATTTAATTTTTTTTCTTTCCCTTAATCTGTCAACATGGTCATCTTAAGCAATTTGACATTAATGGAGCTACAGACATCTGGAACAAGTCAGAATGATGTCACTGTATGTCATGTAAGATGATGTCATACTGTGTGTGATGTCACTTCCTCCCTTGGTCCCGCCCTAAGTCCCTGACAAAGTAGAACACAAATGGGGCAGGGAGCACAGATTTGCAAAGACTAGAGAAGGTGGGTCTTACCTTCAGATTGGTGACCCGAGCAAAGACCAGATTGGTGAGGGCTTCTCCCACGGCCAACCGGGCTCCAGCTGCAGGATTTATCAACCCTTTGATTGGCTGTTCCCCAAGAGCAGTGGCTCCTCCCACCGTTTCAAAGGGGGAAAGGGCTACCACGGCCACATCTGCCAGGGGTGTGTGGAGGGGACCGACACACTGTTGCTGGGCCACTAGCCCCGTTACTGAACGATCAACCTATGCCAGGGAAACGGGAAACAAAAAAAGAAAGAAAAATGGGAACAAATCACAGAAAACAATCAATATATAAATCTTTTCTGTATCTAGGTGCCATAGCAGGTTCTTGGGTGATTAAAAAAAAGCTAAGCAGACATAGACTTAGTGGTCTGTGGAGTGGAAACCATAAGGAAATCCCAAGTTTGTAGGCTACCTTGGAAAGTTGGAAACGCATCACAAAAAAAGTCAGAGCTCTTAAAGCTAGGCAGATGAGTCTTTACAGGCACCCCAACCTAAGAAAGCCCAACATGATCCAGAAACTGACCTTGTTTGTCAGGTAACGTTTACTAGCCACTGCTGGGAGCTTCAGGACACGTTGAAGGGCGTCCACCACACTCAGGGCCTTTGGAAGATCCAGAGGGCGAAGGGCTCGGTTTACGCGGTTCAAAACAAATTCCTGGGTAGTGGGAAGAAAACCACAGAATGCATAATCTTATTAACGTTACTGGAATATTCCTTGCTGTTCTTTTTTTTTTCCTTTTCTTTTAAGCTTCCACAATTTTATGAGTTTATCAGAATATCAAATACAAAGGGAAACCTCTCTATATATAAAAGTGAAATATCACTCACACATCATAGCAAAATCTCCAGAAACAAACTTGAAACTTGGCACTTTCTCTTGGCTTCTAGGGGCTCACTAAGAAAGGATTTTTCAAAATGATCATCAGAGTATTAGTATTTCGTATATTATTATTAACACCCTCTGATGCTAAGGAGTTCTACTCCCTCTCCCCACCTGAAAAGAAATCTGTTCCAAATGCAAAACACAGGCAGAGGACAGGACTTTCCATTTCAGTTTTAGTCTCACAGCATCAAGCAGCTTTAGTACAATTGAACTAAGCCACGCCCTGGCTCCTTGCTGTCTCCTTCTTGCTCACATAGAAAATACAGTTCCAGTTTCCAAACAGTCCTCAACTCTCTCACACACTAGCAGAATGCTAGCCAGGTGACTATCAATGGATGCTGGTAGGCAGAGGCACAATTTTTTTCCCTTATTTTCCTCCCCTAAAACTAAGCCCAGCCGCATAGTTTCGTAGCAAAGCATGGGTATCAAGCTAATAAAACATAATCATGGGAAACTCTGGGAAGGAAGAAGGAAGGAAGAAGAAAACTTTGTAGGATTTATGTAACAACTGCAGTGATTCATTGAACAATCATGGCCAAAAAAATCAGTTGGAATTCATCAAACTGCCTTGCTTAGTGATGAAAATTCTTGTCCTAATAGTGGACGTAAGTGAAGGACAACCATAACAGGATCACGGTCAAATCACAATCCTTCTCTTCCTAGACAAATGGACTGTTAGCATGTACAGGCAGAGTAGGTACACAATCTGGTATTTATCATGGTATACAGGTAATGTTTGACTACCTGTATACCTGTTGTGGCCCGCCAGTTGCCAGCCGAGCTGGTGGCAGACTCAGACGATGAGGACGTTTGAGAGAAACTTGGGCCCATCCTGAAGTCTGGGGAAGGCTCTGATGGATGCTTTGTATCGGAAGCAGAGATGGGGCCAGAGGCATTTCCGGCATTTCCCAGCTGCCTTTGGAGTCAGAGATAATTGGGAAAGAAGAACAGCTGAAGCCTGTTCCAGATTTGCATATGCACAGAGCTGTCAAGAGAGGAGACAACTAAGGAATGGGGCCAACTAGGAAAGAAAGGCATACATGGATGCTGAATGGCCTTTCCCTGGGGAATAAATAGGAGCAAAAGGGGATGGTGGTTGCAGAAGACAATAGTTCATATTTTTTTAGGAAGATTTACTTATTGTGGTTTGTGCCTCACAGAGACTCCTTGCCAGGAATTAATTTACAGCTTTGTGACTGGAAGCCTGGCAATTATCCAAGGACTGATAAGATCTGTTCTTGCAATTAAGCCTTGGAAGGATTATTGCCAGGACTTTTCTGTGTGTGAATGCCATGAATTCACAGTAACTAAATAAAGAGGGGTTTTTGGAGACATGGAATCTGTTTCTTGTTTTTGCTAAGCCGGGGTCAGAACAGTACCATAAAGTTTGTTTGGTGACCATTTGAAGTTACAACAGCACTGAAAAAAAGTGATTTACAGCCATTTACAAGAACAATACAGCATTCCCCATGGTCATGTAATTAAAATTGGCAACCGATTCATATTTATGATGGTCTCATGTCCCGGGATCATGTGACCTTCTGACAAGCAGAACCAATGGGGAAGCCAGATTCACTTAACAAACATGTTACTCACTTAAGAAATGCAGAGATTCACTTTGCAATGGTGGCAAGGAAAGTCGTAAAATGGGGCAAAACTCACTTAACCACTGTCTCACTGAGCCACAGAAATGCTGAGTTCAAGTGAGGTCCGAAGACGAGAACTACCTGTACGCAGGGGTGCAATTCAACCAGTTCAGTAAGTGCACACTTCGTGTGCACACAAAGCATTTGCTACTGACCTTCTCCAGAAATCCCTGTGTGTTAAACAGCTGTGCCACACAAATCAGCTGAGCTTGAAAAACAGGATATAAAGCACAGCCTAGTGCCTGGACAGGCGCCTGGGCCCAACAGCTGATCGTGGGAAGCAAACCAAACTGGTTCGTTCCCACCTGATCCTCAGAACTACTGGTTCAGCTGAACCGGGCTGAACCAGTAGAATCCCACCCCTGCCTGTATGTACGAATCCTCCACAAAATTTAAGAAACTCCAGAAACTTGATCACATCCCTCAAGGAGGATTGAGTAAATCTGTCTTCAGTATCCCTGGTTGAATGTAAATCAGGTCTTTTCTTTTTTTTTTTAATGCTGGGAAACTCATTTGTGCCCTTCTGTACCTTGCATGGCATCTTGCCAAGAACCCATTCCAGCTTCAAATTTACAGGGGTGTCTCTTTCTCCTGTATCTCCTTTGTCCACCTCTGCCGTACTTGCTGGGGACTTCGTGTCATCCACCAGAACAATCTGTCAAGGAGGAGGAGGAGGAAGAGGGGAGGAGGAGGAAGAGGAAGAGGCAAGTTCAAAGCAGATT
Source organism: Laticauda colubrina (assembly GCA_015471245.1). NCBI lineage: Eukaryota > Metazoa > Chordata > Lepidosauria > Squamata > Elapidae > Laticauda > Laticauda colubrina. The sequence goes on from BLBF01000101.1 coordinate 2,745,869, forward strand.
CACACATTGGTCACACTCTAGTTTGCTTAACTAGGATTTATTGAACAATCCACTGTGATTTGATTCTCTTCAAACCCTGAAATATAATGCAGAATTTACTATAGCTGGGATCTCACCAGAGGTGGCATTCAGCAAGTTCTGACCAGTTCTGGAGAACCGGTAGCAGAAATTTTGGATAGTTCGGAAAACCGGCAAATACCACCTCTGACTGGCCCCACCCCCAATCTATTCTCTTCTTCTCGAGTCCCAGCTGATTCGCTGGGTCTTCTTTGGTTGCCCTCAACTGGAGAACGGAGCTGGAAAGCAGGTTAGTGGGGTGGGGAGCAAATGGGATTTTGCGGTAACCTTCCCCCAGGAGTGGGGAGGGAATAGGGATTTTGTAGTAATATGTGATTCAATTAACGACTGTGGCAAAAAGATCCTAAAATCAGACGTGACTCATTTAAACTGCCACCTTGCTGATCAATAAGAAGTTCTGGTCCCAGTTGGAATCATACTAACATGGGCTTGATGCTTAGAAAGGCCTTAATTGTGCTATCAGATAGGGCCAACCCAAATGTTGACAATGCTACCTTTTGGTCTACTCTCTGGTTTCCTGCAGAAGAATTTTCTTCATTCCTTCATTTGCGCCCAACCCAATTGATGTTCCTCTACCACCCACTCCAATTCTCTCACACCTTCCCATTGCCTGTGATTTTGCCAACGAAGTCAACGGCACATCTTTCACGGGAAGCCAGGCGTTGCAGAAAATCAGCTCGGCGTGGCTGAAGCAAGAGCGCATTCGATTCTTGATACTCAGCGCCCCAGATTTCCAGAACACTCAAAGTGGGGTCTCCCAACTAGTAAACCAACACAAGAGAGAAAGAGAAAAATAGTAATCAGGCTAAACTCCGTAGAGTCTAACTCAAAAGAAAGAAAGAAGGTGCAATGAACAGCACCAGTGTTCTGTTGGTTAAAGGCAGGTAGTACTTGACTTATGACTACGACTGAGCAAAGTTTCTGTTGCTAAGCAAGACATTTGTGAAGTGAGTTTTGCTCCATTCTATGACTTTTTTTGCCTCCATTAAGTTAGAATTAGAATTAGAATTATTGGCCAAGTGAGATTAGACACACAAGGAATTTATCTCCAGTGCATAAGCTCTCAGTGTACATACTACAATAGTGATAAGATCATTATCATAAAAAGGTAAGAGTTCCCCTCACACCTACATGCTAGTCATTTCCGGCTCTAGGGGATGGTGCTCATCTCCGCTACAAAGCTGGAGACCCAGCATTGTCTGAAGACGTCTCCGTGGTCATGTGGCCAGCATGACTAAACGCCAAAGGCACACGGAACACTGTTCCTTTCCACCAAAGGTGGTCCCTATTTTTCTACTTGCATTTTTAAAGAAAGGGCAGGCAATGGAGATGAAGAGCGACGGCACTCAGGTGACAAGCAAGGATCGCCCCCTCATGATTCCTGAGCATGGAGAGTGGAAAGAAGGCAGGAGCAGCATAGGCCAACCCGACAATTCAGGAGGAGAGCGCTCCATCCCTCTTCACAAGGTAAACCTGGGGATTGAAACTTAAGATTATAGGGAGGATACTTGTTGGGAACAAGCACTGAATTCATGGAGTTTTGTATGCTGTTGCTGACATATGGAGTTCGCTGGACTTCTTGCCTTATTGCTGCCTTGTTCCTTTGCCTCACTGGGCTTCTTGCCTCGAAGCTATCGTGCTGTGTTTGTGGGAACTACTCGCAACCAGAGGCTGCTGGAGATGTGTGTGAGCGTTTTGCTCTAAGACTTGCCATAAACGTGAGAGCGGTTGGCGAAACGTTGGAGCAATAAAGGGGAGTTCGAACTGTCAGTTGGCTGTGTTGCCTCCATGTCTTCCTCCGGGTCATCACATTCAGCTGTCACAGTCCATAGATAAAATCTTAGCATCTCATTTCCCCACCTCCCTCCTCCTGTTTGAATGGCAAGTTGAAGAGCGATAGATAGAAACTCAGAAGAAATAAAGCAATTCAATCTTGATACAAATACTGGGGAATCAGGGTAGATCAACCACTGCAAAGACATACTTGGAAACGGCTCGCGTAGATAGTAGCTCCTGCTGGCTCGCTCAACTCCTTCAAGACATTCCCTTAAAAAAAAGAGAAAGTTATTTGAAACCGGGGTCCCCAACACCCGGTCAGTGGATTGGCATGAGGCCACAGCATGCCAGAAACTTGGCTGCACAAACAAGTGAAGTCTCATCTGCGAGATACAGGCAGCATGCAAAACTAAATTACTATTTGCCGTAACACTGCTGCTTAGTTTAATAATTTTTATAATTTGATGAGTCTAATGCTTTTTTAAAAGATAACCATGTCTTTGGAGGGAAGATAGGCAGGAAATTAATTTCTAAATAAATAAATAAACAACTTTTAAATAAACAAATGTCTAAATAAATAAGTGCATTTCTGAAGAAATATCTACATTTTTAAATAAATGAATTTCTCAATAAATGAATTTCTCAATATTTTTTAAAATAAACAAATTTCTAAATAAATACATTTCTGAAAAAATAAGTATCTAAATAAATAAATAAATTTCTAAATAAATAGATTTCTAAATACCAGTAAATAAATAAAATTCTAAATAAATAAAGTTCTAAATAAAGTTCTAAATAGATTTTTAAATAAACAAATTTCAAAATGAATAAATTTCTGAACAAATAAATAAATTTCTAAATAAATAAATTTCTAAATAAGTAAGTAACTACTTCTATGGTTTGGTCTTTGGTCCTTGAGATATGACCATAACTAAGATATGATATTTTTTGCAGCGGAAGCACCCCAAAATCCTTTCTCCTTCCATGCTCACCATTGCCTCCAGCACCCTGGTCATGCAAGCTGCAGATGGGGTTGTTCTCTCCGCTTTCTATGCAACCCCGAAGCACCCGGTTCATCTTTTGTTCCATTTCAGCGTCACCACGCTGCACGGCTCCAAAATCCAGCTCGCTGGCATTGTCACCTTGTACCTAAATGGGCACAGGAGAGGTTGGTGGGCATGAAACCAGGCCACAATGGGAAGAGTATAGGCAGTCCTCACTTAGCAACCACAATCTGGCCTGACAACTCTCTTAATAAGGGCTGTGGTCACTAAGTGGAAAATCATCTGACCGCAACAGGCCTATGACAACACTTCCTCTTCGGTTGTTAAATGACTTATCAAGGTCCCTAAGACAGACAACACAGGACCACAACAGGCTTATGAAGTGACTTTCCCTTCAGCGGTTAAGCTAATCACTTCCGTTGTTAAGTCAGACATCATGTGACCATGATGGGTTTATGAAATCACTTCCCCTTCAGTCATTAAGCAAATCATCATGGTTATTAAGTGAATCATCATGGACATTAAGTGAGACATCGCATGATCTCAGTGGGCCTATAAAGTCACTTCCCCTTCAATGGGGAATCACTGCCATTGTTTAGCGAGTCATAATGTGACCACAGCAGGCTTAGGGTATCCCTTCCTCCCTTTAGCCGTTAAGTGAATCACTGTGATCTTTGAGTACAGAAAGTGGTGGGAAGGCGAGAAAAGCGCAGACTGAGCTGACTACTCAGGAGGAGAGCGCCCTGCCCCTCTTCACAAGGCACATCTGGGGACTGAGCCTTAAGGGGATGCTATGGGGAGGGGCACTTGTCGGGAACAAATGTTGAATTCCTGGAGTATTGAGTGCTATGTTGAGTTTGAACTTTACTGGATTCCTTTTCTGGATTACATGCCTGGCTCCTTTTCTTCCTTGACTCCTCGACTTGTCCTGCTGGGTTTCTTTCTTTGCAGCTGTGGTGCTCACAACATTGGACTGGACTATTTGCAGATATAGGCTGCTTGAGGTGTGTGTGTGTGTGTGTGTGTGTGTGTGTGTGTGTGTGTGTGTGTTTCATCACTCTGGGACTTGCCAGAAAGGTGGGGGAGGGGTGTTTGATGAAATTTGGAGCAATAAATGGGCAGTTTGAACTGCCAGTTGCCTGTGTTATCTCTGTGCCATGCCATGGGTTATCAGAAGAAGTAAAGTTCCTCAGTTTACCTGGATGGAAGACGCAGCTCCTCCTCCAACCCCAATTCGGTAGACAGGCCCTCCAACTTTCACTACATCCATCCCTGGGGAAAAAGAAAAGACGAAAGCCACAAAGTGAAATTTCAGAAATGGAGACTTGAATTCAGTTTGGAGCTGCCTCTGGCTGGAATACAGGTAGCCCTCAATGTACAACCACAATGAAGCCCAACATTTCTGTCGCTAAGTAAGACATCTGTCAAGAGAATTTTGCCCCATTTCTTTCCACCGTTGCAAAATGAACCCGCACAATTGTTCATTTAGGAACATGGATGTTAAGTGAATCTGGCTTTCCTGTTGATTTTACTGGTCAGAAATTTTACAAAAAGTCATCACGTGACCCAGGGACACTGCAACCATCATAAATAGGAATCAATTGCAGGAGTGGACTGCTGGGGGCTCGCAGGGCTCGGGAGAGCCCCTGGATAAGACTGTGTGGGGCTTGGAGAGCCCCCAATAACCTCAGAAAGACAAGCAGCAAGGGAAAGCTCTTAATAGGCTTAATTGAAATTCTGGGCATTCAGCCAAGAGCATTTCACACCTCATAAAAATGTTGCAAGCTAGATAAACAATCCACTCAGCACTTGCAAGGGAAAGCCATTGAGAAAAATCAGATTACATAGCCACTAGCCAAATTCCCAAATAATAATAACATAACTCACCAGAAACTTTACTAATACTCCAAGATCCCTCTCACAATCACTGCTATTAAGCCTAGTTTCACCCAGTCTTTATTTAAGTATTAAATGTATGAAATAATAACTTTTTGGTATATAATTTTTTGAGGTAATTAGGGCAAAGAAGCAACACCGAGTTGGCCATACTCACTCAGTCACATGACCACCCAGCCATGCCCATCCAGCCAGTCATTAGGGCAGAGAGTCCGCTGCTAAAAGAATTTGAAGCCCACCCTGATCAATTGTCAAGGGTCTGAATTTTGATCCAATGACTACAAGGATACTGAAATGGTCGTAAGTGAAAAGTAACCATGTCACTTTTTTTTAAAGTGCTGTTGTAACTGTGATAACGTTGTAAACTGTGAAAGTTTGATGGTTTGTATGGTCACAAAATGAACTGTTGAGAACTATCTGTAGATTTGGGATAATATACGCTACAATCCCAAAGAATCCTTACCTGGTTGGGGAGTTTCCTTGCAGACATGGATGTCTTCAATTGCTCCAATGCCTCCGCTGAACATGATGGGCTTGATCCATTCGTGCCGCTCTCCATTCCCCAGGCGCATCCCGAAAGAGCGTGCGAACCCTGGGCCAAGGAAGAGGGTTGAATTTAAACAATGGCCATTTCCACATTATCTTGCACATCCCTCTAGTTTAGTGTTGGTGGTTTGAAGATGCATGGACTTCAATTCCTAGAATTCCCCAGCCAGCCCAGGCTTGGCAGTTTGAAGATGTGTGGACTTCAGCTCCCAGAATTCCTAGCAAGCCTAGTGGCTTCAAGATGTGTGGACTTCAACTCCCAGAATTCCACAGCTGCCCAACCTTAGCAGGTTGAAAATGCATGGACTTTAAGTCCCAGAATTCTCCAGACAACACAACCTTGGTGGCTTCAAGATGCGTGAATTTCAACTCCCACAATTCCTAACATCCCAATCTTGGTAGCTTGAAGATGCGTGGACTTCAACTCCCAGAATTCCTAGTAATCAAAGCTTGGTGGCTTGAAGATATGTGGACTTCAACTCCCAGAATTCTCCAGCCAGCATTACTGGCTGGGGAATTCTGAGAGTTGAAGTCTTCACATCTTCAAACTGCCAAAGTTGATAAACACTGTTCTACTACCTCTGTTGCTTCCCATTCTTCCACAATCAGCATCTTTTTACAAAACAAACCACAACTTCAAGCACCCCACCATCTGCATTTCAAGAACACACCACCAGCAATCTCACCTGCCAGCACAGGTTCCCCAAATTTGTTGCCGTAGTCCGAAGCTCCGTTGCTGGCACCAATGGCCACTTCCACAGGCCGTGCAAAATTATCAGGGTATATGAAAGAGGTATCTTCCCAAGGTAATGAGTATCCTATAAGGAAGAATGCAAAAGAATTTTTTCCCCAGAGATAAGTAGCATCCAAATAATCTGTTTGCACCTTTCTACAGTATTATATTCCATGCAGCCATCTGGTCATTAGCACTCTTTTTGAGAGTCCTTGAGTGGCCTACAAGTGGCCTCAACAGCTCTCAGAGAGAGTGCTAACAACCAGATGACTGCAAGGAATATAAACCTTTCCATTCCCCACCATTCAATCAGAAGCTTCTGGGATGGGAAGCAAAACCATGAAAAAAACAAACAAAGAAAGTCCAGTTGCCTCTTGAAAAAAAAGCACCTTTGGGATGCTCACCTGGAATGTGTAGATTGCCAAAGCTGTATCCGGCAGTTCCAGCTATTACGTGAGCCCCGCGACCTGTGCATTGCACATCCCGGATTCTCCCGCCTGTCCCGGTGGTGGCACCACTGAATGGGGCAACTCCTAGAAGGGGAGAGAAATTGCAATGAATAGACAACAATGCTTGATTAACTGTACTTGAATGGATTGTTGAGTAGCTAAGTCAGGGATGTGTCAAACTTGATTTCGTTGAGGGCCACATCAGGGGTGTGTTTGATTTTGGGGAATCAGGCTGGGCATAGGCAGATTGATGGCACTCATATCAGGGGCCTCTGTAGTGGCCTGAGCTCTCTGCCATTGAAAAGAGGCTCCCAAGCTCCATTTTCAGCTGCAACATCCTGCAATCCTCTGTCAGCGGAAAAAGAGCATGGGAAGGCTCCCCACTGTCCTCCCTCTGTTTTTGCTGGCAGAGGCAACACTGTTTCCAGGGTAGCCCTGCGGGCCACATCGAGACCCTGGGCCTCAAGTTTGACACCCCTGAGCTAAGCCATACACTATGATATCCAAATGAATATAGGAAGCTCCTTGAGACATGACTGTAATAGAGCCTACCCTTTACAGCTGAATGTTGTGATGGTTAGATTTTACAAACAGGTTAGATTTTACAATGAGTCTTGTGGTACGAATGCTGTGGGCATTCAGTCAAGGTCAAGGTTCCCCTCACCACGTACGTGCTAGTCTTTCCAGCTCTAGGGGCAGTGCTCATCTCCATTACAAAGCTGAAGAGTCAGCGCTGTCTGAAGACATCTCCATGGTCATGTGACCAGTATGACAAAATGCTGAAGGCACACAGAATGCTGTTACCTTCCCACCAAAGGGGTCCCTATTTTTCTACTTGCATTTTTACATGCTTTTGAACTGCTAGGTTGGTAGAATCTGGGATAAGTAACAGGAGCTCACTCCATTACACGGCACTAGGGATTCAAACCACTGAACTACCAATCTTTCTGACCAACAAGCTCAGTGTCTTCGCCATTGAGTCACTGCGTCCTTACCCATTAGGCTGGCATTAAGTGCAAACTCACTATTCATTATGAGTGCAGTTTGGTCCAAATCCAGAAGTAACTGCTGTTGTTGGTTTGTTTGTTTATTGACAAAACTGTGGTAATACATGGTGTGTATGTGTGTGAGAAGCATTGGATCTTTGGATCCAGGTCATAAGTTCCCTTTTTCCAGGTAGGCTGTAACTTCAAATGGTCCCTAAGTGACCGATTGTAAGTTGAGGATTATGAAAGCCTAAATCAAGTTATTGCATGGCATAACACGATCTGCCAATGCAGCTGAACTCTAGGTGAGATGGGCGGCATATAAATTTAGTATATTTTTTTTTAAAAAACTTTTGCTTGCATAAAATAATAATGTTTTATTACTGGACTTCAGAGCTTACAGCTTTTGGTTCTTATTTTTCCTAGGCATCGTGTATCTGTGGCTTGAACTGAAGTTGGAAATGATTTACAGACTCAGTAGGGCAAAAGTAAAGAATGCAACTTTTAAAACACACTTCAAATTTTTCTGACTCCTGGTCACCTTTGGTTTCTCTGTTCAACCAACCATGGTTATTAGCAAAAAAGCTCCCTGCTGAGCTGTGTTAAGAATCAGTGGCAATGTGAATAACAGAGTTAGAAGAGACCTTAGAGGCCTTCTAGTCCAACCCTCTCAAGCAGGAAACCCCACACCAATTCAGACAAATGGTTGTCCAATTTATTCTTAAAAACCTCCACAACCTCTGAAGGAAATCCATAACACTGGTGAATTTGTCTTACTGTCGGAACATTTCTCCTTAATTTTAGGTTGCTTCACTCCTTGATTAGTTTTTATCCATTGTTTCTTAGTTCTGATACTTCGGAGAACAGCTTGAATCCCTCTTCTTTGTGGCAGCCCCTTAGATACTGGAACACTGCTATCGTGTCACTCCTAGTCCTTCTCTTGATTAAACTACTAAACATACCTAATTCCTGCAGCCATTCTTCATGTGTTTTAGGCATGAGATTCAGGGGCAAAGCATATTCTCTGTATATATCAGGTACTGGATTTAATTTCTGAAATCTCCAATTTGAGAGGGATGGAGGGACAGAGAGGAAAAGAGAGAGAGAGAGAGAGAGAAAGGGAGGAGGAGGAGGAAAGGGAGAAAGAGAGGGGGAGAGAAAGGGAAGGAGGGAGAGAAGGAGGGAGGGAGGGATAAGGAGAAGGAGAGAGAGGAAAGGGAGTGTCAGATGATACGAACACTATTATATTAAGGTCATCTAGATAAAACAGCCACCATGAAGTTCTTCCCCCCTGGAATGTACTTCAATGAAAAATTAAAGCATTTAAAGTACTGTGCCCAGCGAACTTGCTTGGGAGACAGCTTCCGAGGCGTTTTCAAAGCCTCCAAATTTTTACGATCCGTCCACACCTCAAATGGGTGTTTGCCCCTTCTAGGAAATGCCTCCAGGTTAACAGAGCCCAGCAAACTGCAAAAGTTTCTTTTTCCCAGATGGCCCATCTTCTTTCGGTTTCAGTTAGTTTACGGGAAGTATATGCACACAGTTGCAGAGTCCGCATCTCATTTGCTTGTAGTAACACTGCCCTGACTGCTATGTCACTCGCATTGGCTTGGATTACAAAAGGAGCGTCCATGTCCGGGCGCTTGAGCGCTGGTTCAGCAACAAACAGTCATTTCAGTTTTTCAAAAGCAGCTCCATGAACCATTCCAGTGGTTTACTAGGCTTCGGCTTCACCTCCCCTTTGGTTTTTAGGAGATTTGAGATAGGCATTGCAATCTTCGTAAAAGCAGGGATAAATTGACGGTAAAAATTAGCAAATCCCAAGAAACTTTGAAGTTGTTTCCTGGTGAGGGGAGGGACCCATTCCAAAACGGCACAAATTTTCCCCAGATCCATTTTTATGCCATCATGTGATATGCAATAGCCTAAATAGTCAATGTTTTCCTGGTGGAATTCACACTTGGACAACTTTGCGTACAGCTCAGCAGCTCAAAGTTTTTCCAGAACTGATCGTACTAGTTTCCCATGTTCATCACGAGTCTCCATGTAGATAAGAATATTTTGAAGATAAACCAACACCCCTTTGTATAAATGTTCATGCAAAACCTGATTTATCATTTACATGAATACTGCAGGGGGCCTCTGTAGGCCAAACAGAAGAACATTGAATTGGAAACAGCCCATTGGGCAGTTAAAAGTAGTTTTCCATTCATCCCCTTCCTTAATTCGAATTCAGTAGTATGCTTCTCTCAGGTCGAGTTTTGTAAAAAAAAAATCCCTTTGGCTAAGTGGGCCAACATATCCTTCATCAAGGGGAGTGGGTACATGTTCTCCTCTGAAATGGCGTTGATGTTTCTATAGTCAACACATAAACACAGAGTGCCATCTTTCTTCTCACGGAACAATATTGGGGCTGCTACTTGGGGCCTAGCAGGTTGGGTGAAACTACGTTCCAAATTTTTATCAATAAATGACCTCACCTCTTCTTGATCCCGTGGTGTCATCGAGTACAGTTTCAGTTTTGGGAGTTTCACTCCTGGCAAAATTTCAAAATTGCAATCTGTTGAATGATGGGGGGGAAGCTCATCTGAGGCCTTTTCACTGAATACTTCCTTTAAGCCCCAATATTCCTCTGGAATTTTCTCCTCTCACCTCTCAGACTCTTGGTGCCAGTGGAGGCCAGTTCAGTGGGATACTTGGGTTTTGGTTGAGATTGCCCCTCCCCTTCTGGGGGTTGGTCAGTATCTATGCGCAATGATCCCTTCCTCCTGTCAACATGGGGGTTCCATTTCCAGAGCCAGGACAAACCCAGTATTAGGGGGTGCTCCATCCCAGGAGCTACAATAAAACACAAAGTCTCTCTCTATGCTTCCCCATCATCATTTCTACTGGTTCTGTTATGGGGCCACCCCCAGCTACCAATCCATCCAGTTGGCAAAAGGCTATGGACATTTTTAAAGTCTTTAGCCTTAAGCCTATTTTCTCTACCACCTCTGAACTGATTACGCCCCTTGTGCACCCAGAGTCTAACAAGGCCAACATTTCCCCTTTAGCTCCCGACATGGGGACCCTTAATCTCACTGGAATGGTCATAGGGCCCTTGTTTGGACTTACCAGTGAGTCGTCTTCCAATTCAGATTCATTCTGTTCAGAAGAGATTGGAATTCCCAGCTCCTCTCCTTTCAGAGGGGTGCTCTCTACAGCCTCCTCTGCTTTAAGCGCCGTTTTGCAAGGGTTTGCTGGGGTTTTTACAGGTTTTCTTCCTCCCCCTGGCAGCCCCTTTGGCTCTAGCTTGACACGACAGTCTGCATCCCAGTGACCTTCCTTCCCACATTGGAAGCATGCAGTGGTCTTGGGTTTTGCTACCATCCTTCCCTTTTGAGGTTTTAAGGTTTCTCGAGGGCTGTTGGGGGAGGACTTGATCCAACCAAGGCCTCCCCCAGCATCTGTTTCAGGTCAGATCAATTTCCACCTCTCCTTCCAGGACAGCTACAGCTCACTGTGGTCTCTTCTGGCAATACAGTTTTGATAAACATCTTCATTCAACCCATCTTTAAAAGCTTCTATCAGGGCTCCCTGGGACCAGCCTTGAATATGACATGCCAGCTCTCTAAATTCCTGGGTGTAATCAGCCACTGATCTCCAGCCATAATTTATGGTCTTCATCCTGATTCTAGCCTTATGTTCAGCTAGTGGGTCTTCAAACCTGGCCTGCAGTGCAGTCATGAACAGGTCCTAATTCATCAGCTGGGGGCATTATAATTATGCAAAGTCACCATCCACTTTGCAGCTGTTCCCTCAAGAGCCCTGGTAACACATCTGACTTTGGCTGCTTCTGAGGAAAAATCCCCTCCATATTCCTCCATGTGGCTCCAGACTTGTGCCAGGAAGAATCCTAACTCCTTGGGATTCCCCCCCCCCCCGATATTTTAATTTCAATGGAGGCACCTTTGGAGTTCTACGCCTTCTTGCAATTACTCCCCTCACCGGGGGGCCCTGGCCTGCTGCTACCTGTTGCGCCAGCCCAGATTGATTTATGGGAGTGGGTGGTCTGATTCTTCTGGCTGGGACTGCCTCCCCCTCTTCCCCGTCATAACTTTGATCAGTCTGAGGTTCTCCAACAGCTTCATTTAGAAGATGCAAGGCTTGAGTTAGTAAAAAATTCTTTCTTTCCTTCTCTTGCCATGGCTATTCTCTTCTATGCCGATAGGTAGTGGTCACTCCTGGAGGAGGCTTTTCCTCAGGATCCTTTCAGTCAACTCCCAGGGACCATTTGGGTTTTACAGCTGGATTTTCCCCAAAACTTAATTCTGCTAACAAGTCGGCTTCCCCTGCCACCTCTAACAGAAGGGAATCTGGTCCTCCAGTCACTCCCAGGTCTTCTTGGTCACTGGCTGGATTTGACATTGTGTTCAGACCCCCTCGGAAGAAAATTTATTAATTCTCCAGGTGGGGTGGTAATGTGGAGATTCAGAATAATGTCAGCTGGTGCTCCATTCAAAATCGAAGGAAGAAATACTTAGACTCCATTAATTAGAGAAAAGATATCTTTTACCAGAAGTCAAGTGGTAACAATAAAAGAATTCTAAATCTGAGAAAATGAGCACATAAATCACATATACAAAGTGATGGCAATGTTCCCACCCCCAACAGTTCAATAGTTTAATTGGCTCATCCAATTAAAAATTGTGTATAGCATCATGTGGGCATCTCCAGATGGTGATGAGGCCTCTGTCCATTGACCTTGAAATATTTTGATCAAGAGTTGCAGCTGTGCATAGCACAGGATAGAAGCCTAAGCAAGAACCTTCCCTCCCAACTTACACAGTTCTTTTCTGTAAAACCTCCAGCTTGTTTCCCATAACCATGCCCCCTTCCTCCCCCGTTACTTATGACAGTCAAAAGTTGCAAAGCAAAGGAAGCAAATCTTGAAGGCTGACAGGAAGAGGGAGAAGGAGGGGAAGGAGAGAGGAAGAAGAGAGAAAGGGATAAGGAGAGAAGAAGAGAAAGGAAGGGGAGAGGGAGAAGGAGGAGAAGGAGAGGGAGGAGTGAGAGAGGGAGAGAAGGGGGAGAGGGAGGAGGAGGGGGAGAAGGAAGAAAAGGAAAAAGAGATTTCCATGCTAGCAGGACGGTCACTTCAAAGAGGAAATATTAACCTTATGTTTAAAAATTGATGGGCTAGAGCATTTTTGTGCTTATCTTGTAGGTTTATTCACAACAATATCCTGGAATAAAATAGACACGACAAATGCTTTTGTAGACTTTGATTTCAGCTCCTGCTATCAATCTGTCTGTGGGTGATGAAAGCTATGGATGATGGAAACTGTGGTCCTCAAACAACCAGAGACTGCCAAATCATTACCACTTAGGTTGGTAGCACCGCATTGCCAGGATCTTCTGAAGCCCACCAGAAAGTGGGTACCCACCCTTGCAGTGGGTCACTCTTTGCAGGGGTGGGATTCTCCTGGTTTGGACCTGTTCCCTTGAGAATCCCTTGTTCCGGCAATCAGCTGGCTGCAAATTGGTTCGCTCTGATGAGCATGTGGGCCCGCCACCCATCAGCACCTGCTCTTTCCTGTGCTTTATGTCTTTTTGTTAGAGCACAGCTGATTCGCAAGGCAGAGCAGTTTGCCACAGCTCAGCTGTTTTCTTCAGCTGCAGTTGAAGGTAAATATTAGCTCTTTTAAACACAGAGCATGCGTGCGCTCACCAAACCAGTTGTTATACCAGTTAAATTGCACCCCTGCTCTTCTGGCTAACTAACTCACCTGTGGGAAAGTTGTGGGTTTCCGCTGTGAAGATGACATGTCGGGTGGAGGTCCGCTTCTCAAAGGGACTGGCCTTGGATGGGTCACTGGGCCAGAGAGAGAGGACTTCTCTGCCCTGGATGGCACTTGAAGGGGAAGATGCAAAAGCTTCAGGAATGCATCAAAAGTGAAAGTCTACCTCAGTGATGGCTAACCTTTTTGTTGTCGTAGGCCCAAAATGTGTGTGCACACGTGTGCCTGCAACCATAATGTAATGTGTGCACAAACCTCCGTCCCCTGTGCATGCACACAAGACCTCCTGCACACCACATGCCTCTGGAATGTGTGCGCATCTCCCATGTGCACCCCGCCCTCCGCACATGTATGGCAGATACCTGACAATCAGCTAGTTGGTGGGAAGTGCATGCGTGGTGGGTCTGCTCGTGTGCTGGAAGAAATGGCTCTGTGTGCCACTTCCGGCACACATGCCATACGTTCGCCATCACGGGTCTATCCTAGTGCATTGGAACTACAGTACCCAGTATTCCTTCTTCCTTAGTTATGCCAATTGGGAATCCTAGGATCTGGGATTTCCCAAAACATCTGAGAAACATATCCAGCTGAGTTGAATGGGTTTCACTTCCGTTCCTCATGGCTGCTACAGCTAATCTTTGACTTATGACTGCAATTGGGATGGGAACTACCATCAGTAAGCGATGCCACTAAGCGAGAAAAAAAGTTGCAAAATCAGGTGCAATAATAAGTGAATTGCACCTGATTTTGCAAACTTTTTTTTTGCAGTGGTCATAAAGTGAATCATGCTACTATTAAGTGCATCTGGCTTTCCCCACTGACTTTGCTGGTTGGAAATCCCTGGGGAGGGCTGCAAATAGAATTCACAAGGGACACCCCAGCCATCATGTAAATACATGATGGTTGCCAAGCATTTGAATTTTGACCTTAGGAATGCTGGGATGGTCATAAGTCATTTTCTTCAATACCTTTGAATAACTCCAACTGGTCATTAAACAAGCATTTGAAAGTTGAGAATTATTTATTTTGCCAATCTTAGCGATTCCATTTTTCAGTGGGGGGGATCAGGGAGAGACAGAGAGAGAACAGGGAATACCCCTACCTGCTGTTGTCGCAGAATTTGATGACGTTGTTGGGGTTGCTGCGTTCTTGAGTTTTCATTATGGACTCAAAGAGCGATTCCTTCATTTCTTTCCCATCCACCAGGAGGCGCCCTTTGAAGAACCAATGCCGGCTGTGTTCACTGCAGAGAAGAAAAAAAAAAAAAAACAGGTAGAGAAAGAAAGAAAGAAAGAAAGAAAGAAAGAAAGAAAGAAAGAAAGAAAATCTGCAAACATCAACTCCATCAACCAATCAAAAAATGACAACACAGCCAACCTCCCAACAAGTATATATAGGGAGAAAGCAACTCCAATCATGCTTTGCTTACACAAACACAAACACAAAGCAGAAAGCACCAGCCTGAAGATGGCGAGTGGGACCTCCTTGAAACATTGCCAAGATACTGTCAAACTTACATGAGAAAAGACCCGAACACGGCAAGACCTGCATATATGTGTGTGTGCGTGTGTGTGTGTATGTATAATGTATGTAAGTGTGTGTGTGTGTGTGTGTATGTATGGATCTTTCATTATTTGGGTTTTCTCCCACATAAAATTGGAAGTATTTTGGTGACATTTCAACGAAATCTCATTCATCATCTTCAGGCTTGTGTCTTCGGCTTTGTGCTTCTCGGAGTAACGTGAGCTTGCAGCTGTTTTTTCCCTTTAACTGCCAATGGGGGTGCAACTTGACTGGGTGGGGACTTGGCTGTGTTCTGATTGGCTGGGGGTCTGTTCTCATTGGTTGGGGGCCTGGCTGTAATCTGATTGGTTGGGGGGTTGGCTGTGTTTCGAATAGCTGGAGATGTGTTCTGTTCAGGTGGGGGCTTGGCTGTGGTGGTAGCATCTTGTGTGGCCCTCGTGGGTGTGGGTCTGGTGTCATTCTTCATGTTAGGTATCCGTTTGTTAGTGAGGGTGGGGTTTTTTTATCGCAAACCTCCACATGGAACACTTTGAAACACAAGCTCTAGAAAAATATGATCACAAACCCAAACTCTGGCTCAGATACGTAGATGACACCTTCATAATCTGGCCACATGGGAAAGAAAAACTGAACAACTTCCTCACACACCTCAACAGCCTACACTCCAAAATACAATTCACCATGGAAACAGAAGCTAATAATCAACTTCCCTTCCGAGATGTCTTAGTATACAAAAAAACCAATGGCTCCCTAGGACACACCATCTACCAGAAGAAAACACATACAAACCACTATCTACATGCACTCGCACACCACCACCCAGCACAGATCAATTCCGTAGCCAAGACACTCATCTCCAGAACAAAATGGTTAGCTCATGAACAACACCTAAAAAACGAACTGCATACTCTCATTAATGTACTAACAGCCAATGGATTCCAAAGAAAGAAGATTACCCACCTAATCCAAAAACAAACCAAAACCAAAAATCCAAGACAGAGAACAAGAGAATGGCAAAGCCCTCCTCCCATATCTAAAAGGCACTACAGACAAAATCAGCAAGATCCTCCAAAAACACAACATTAAGACAGCATTCTGCACAAACAGAAAAATATCTACCATCCTAAGAAACCCTACAGACAGAATCGAGTTAGAAAACCAAGGAGTATACGAAATCCCTTGCACCACCTGTCTCACCACATACATCGGACAAACAAACAGAAGAATAAGTGCACGCATTGAAGAACACAAGAACTCAAATCAAAAAAGAAGAACTGACCTCTTCCCTGGTCCAACACCTCAAAGTCACAGGACATGAAATTGACTTTAAAAATACCAGAACTATCGCCAAAACCGAACACTTCAACAACAGAATAATCAGAGAAGCCATAGAGATAGAAAAACACCCACACAGCATGAATAAATGAGATGATACCTCTCGCCTAACAGCCATTTGGAAACCTGCCCTCATTAATAAATGAATACCTGACATGAAGAATGACACCAGACCCATACCCACGAGTGCCACACAAGATGCCACCACACTTCCACGTAGAAAAAAGGCTCACACCCACACAGAAGATGAGACACGACCACGAACCAGAAGCCATACCACAGCTGCATCACTACCCACTTCAAACCCCTCCGACCCATACAAGAAGTGAACTGACACCCACCATGAAGATGTGGCACGACCACAAACACGAAGCCAAACAACAGGATCACAGCTCACCAGCTCAAATCCCCCAGCAACTAAGACTAACCAGACCACAACCAAGCCCCCACCTGAACAGAACATACCCCTAGCCAATCAGAACACAGCCAAACCCCCAACTAATGAGAACACACCCTCACCCTATCAGAACACAGCCACGCCCCCACCCAATCAAGTCACACCCCCACTAGCAGTTAAAAGGAAGAAGCAGCAGCAAGATCACATTACTCCAAGAAGCACAAACTTGAAGACACAAGCCTGAAGATGATGAATGAGATTTTATCGAAACGTTGCCTAGATACTTCCAATTTCACGTGGGAGGAAATCTGAATAACCAAAGATCCACATACAAATACCTGCGAAAACCTCAGAAAACAATATTGCACCTCTACGGGTAGGAAACCCACCATCTGACAGGACTTATGAAAAACTTGAAGTCCAAAAAGTTTCCATTTTATGTGACCTCACATTCCTACGCAACTGCCGATATCAAAATTTAATCCCCATAAGCTTTCAATTGAAATTCCACACCAACACAGCAGCCACCAAACTTATCCTAAAAGAACAGAATTGGCCCTAATTAGAAATGATCTTCACACAAAAAGATTCCTCCTAGACCAAATTAACAAAGATCTTCTCACACTTCACCTCAGACTCAGCAACAAGATTCATCCCGCACTTTGGGACAAATCCAAATAACTCGCTGTCTGGACAGCCGAAACACAGACCACCCTCAAGATAGACACAAACACCAAAAAACTCAGAAAACTACAACACCAGAAACAAGCTCCTTTCCCCTCACAGCCACACATGAAGCAAAAAGTGCACAACATCTCAGCCAATATCCTGACTGAAGATCCTCGCTCCCAAACACATCCCCACAGAAACCATCATATTCGGAGTTGAAACCAGCTTGACCAAAACCAACCCTGATGATGCTAACAGAATTAGACTCGAAATCACCAACATCCTCTGCACTAGCAAACCACCCAAAAGCAATTTATCCAAAGAAGAACAAACTGCACTACTTAATCTGAAAGAAGACACCAACATAACAATATTACCAGCAGACAAGGGCAACGCGACAGTGGTTATGAACACATCTGACTACCAAACCAAGTTAACCAACCTACTCCAAGACCTTACATACAAACCCCTAAACACAGACCCCACCACCAACCTAGAAAAAAACACCAGTGTCAGGCGGTGCTCCATTCAAAATCCAAGAAAGAAATACTTAGACTCTAAGTTAGAGAAAAGTTATCTTTTACTGAAAGTGAAGTGGTAGCAACCAAAGAGTTCTGAATTTGAGAAATTAGGTGCGTAAATCACGTATACAAAGTGATGGAAGTGTTCCCACCCCCAATAGTGCAGATGAAACTTCCAATTAGAAATTGTGAATATGATCATGTGGGCATCTTCAGGTGATGTCCGTTGATCTTGGCATACTTTGATAACAGGTTGCAGTTGCTCAGAGAAAAGAAAGCTAAGCAAGAAATAGAAACCTAACTCTGATGTATGCTCCCCCCCTCATTTACACAACAGAAAACTGAAACACCTCCAGCTCACTTTCCAGACTCATCCCCTCCTCCCCCGTTTCTTATGACAGCCGAAAGATGCAAAGAGATAGTAGAAGATCTTGAAGGCTGACATTCAGCCCTCCTAGAAAAAGGAAAACCATCAGTCCTAGAAGAGAGAGAGGAAAAAAATATAAAGAGAATAATTAATCATTTGACAATTACAAAGGAATACACTCCTAGGATTTATCAGGATACTTGGAATGAAATGCTTTGATCAACTTCGGGGCTTTAACATCAGTTTCGTTAACCCATTCGGCTTGTGAAGAAGAGAAATGTTTCGAGGCTACAAGATACTGGAGCCGACCCCTCCATTTGCGAGAGTCCAGAATTTCTTTAACTTCAAAATGTTGTTCACCTTCAATCAGTATTGGTATGGGAGGGTCAGCCTGGATAGGTCTTAAATCAGAAGTATGTTCAGGTTTTTAAAAAATAACATGGAAAACCGGGTGAATTCGTTGAAGAGTTTTCGGTAAGTTCAGCTGAACTGTTACAGGGTTTATAATCCATTCAATTGGGAAAGGACCAACATATTTAGGACCAAACTTCTTTGACTTTTGAGTGGTTTGCAGGTATCTGGTGGACAGGAAAACTTTGTCGCCTACTTTATATAATTTCTGTGGAGATCTTTTCTTGTCTGCAAACTTCTTATGAGCTTGATGGGCCTCATCTAATGCTTTACATGTTACTGGCCAGTTAAGTTGGAGTTGAGTTATCCATTCATCCAAAGAATGGATGTTAGGCCTTTCACGAGGAAGTTCAGGTATGGGTACAAAATCTTGCCACGAAGCTACTTTAAATGGAGTAAATCCAGTACTATGTACGGAGTTGTTATATGCCACATCAGCAAATGGTAGTATGTCGGACCAGTTATCTTGTTGATAATTTATATAACATCTAAGATACTATTCTAACACTGCATTAGTCCTCACACAGGCCCCATTAGTTTGGGGGTGGTGGGTGGAGCTTAAGCCCTGGGCGGAGCCTATCAACTTCCGGAACTCTTTCCCAAAATTTGAGGTAAATTGGACCCCTCTGTCAGATATTATGTGTTTCGGAATGCCATGTAACCTATAGATATGTGAAATAAACAGTTTAGCCAACGTCTTAGCAGATGGAATCTTGGAACAAGGTATGCAATGTACTTGTTTGGAAAACAAATTGTTTACCACCCAAATAACTGTGTTTCCACTGCTTTCGGGTAATTCTACTATAAAGTCCACAGAGATTTCCTTCCAGGGGCTGTTGGTCTTGCTACATTTTGTAACAACCCTGCCGGCTTACCAGGAGGTCTCTTTGCCGAAGCACAAATTGGACTGCTAGCTACATAAGCTTCAATGTCCTTCTTCAAAGTAAGCCACCAGAATTGCCGCTTAACCAGATGTAAGGTTTTCACAAATCCAAAGTGACCAGCTGCTTTAGAATCATGAGCTTGTTGTAGTATTTGGCCCCTCAGCACCTGTGGCACATACAACTTGGTCCCCACCCAAGCCAAACCATCTCTAACTGTATAGTCATTCGAATGAGCCAGGAACCAATCATCAAGTTTTAAAGCTTCTTTTAGTTGTTTGGTTAGGTCATTCGATAAATCCACTTCTTGTTTCTTCTTTTGGGCTCTGGAGATCACTGGGGCAGCTAGATGTTTGATCGAAACAATTGGACTTATCACTTCCTGGCGAATACGATTATATTGGGGTAGTCTAGAGAGAGCATCCACCATAAAGTTCTTCCCCCCTGGAATGTACTTCAGTGAGAAATTGAACCGCTTTAAATACTGGTCCCAGTGAACTTGTTTAGGGGACAGCTTCCGAGGCATTTTTAAGGCTTCCAAATTTTTATGATCAGTCCATACCTCAAATGGATGTTTTGCTCCTTCCAGGAAATGTTTCCAGGTCAGTAAGGCCCAACGAACTGCAAAGCTTCTTTTTCCCAGACGGCCCACCTTCTCTCGGTTTCAGACAGTTTACGGGAGGTATATGCATAAGGCTGTAAGGTCCCTTTCTCGCTGATTTGAAGTAACACTGCTCCAACGGCCACATCACTCGCATCGACTTGGATCACAAAAGGAGCCTCCATATCCGGGTGCTTTAGCACTGGTTCTGCAGCAAACAGTCGTTTTAGCTTTTCAAAAGCTGCTTGGCACTCCATGGACCACTCCAACAGCTTGCTCGGCCTTGGCTTCACCTCCCCTTTTGTTTTTAAGAGATTTGTGATGGGCATTGCTTTCTTAGCAAAAGTTGGGATAAATTGCCGGTAAAAATTTGCAAATCCCAAGAAGCTTTGTTTTCTAGTACGTGGTGGAGCCCATTCCAATATGGCACGCACTTTCTCTGGATCCATTTCTATGCCCTCAGATGAAATGCGATATCCCAAATAGTCAATTTTCTCTTGATGGAATTCACACTTGGATAGTTTAGCATACAACTTAGAGGCACACAGTTTCTGTAGAACCGACTGCACCAGTTTCACTTGTTCATCCAGAGTTTCCGTGTAGATAAGGACGTCATCAAGATAAACCAGAACCCCCCTGTATAAATGTTCATGTAACACCTGATTGATCATCTGCATGAATACAGCTAGGGCCCCTTGTAAACCAAAAGGAAGAACGTTGAATTGGAAGCAGCCCATTGGGCAGTTAAAAGCGGTCTTCCATTCATCCCCTTCCTTAATTCGAATTCGGTAGTATACTTCTCTCAAATCCAACTTCGTGAAAATCTTCCCCTTGGCTAGGTGGGCCAACATGTCCTTCATCAAAGGGAGAGGGTACACGTTTTCCACAGTAATGGCATTCAAATTTCTGTAGTCCACCACCAAGCGTTTGGAGCCATCTTTCTTTTCACGGAACAACACTGGGGCCGCGACCTGGGGCCTAGCAGGTTGGATGAAACCAAGTTCCAGATTTTTATCTATAAACAATCTTAGCTCCTCTAATTCCCATGGTGTCATTGAGTACAACTTCGGTTTCGGGAATTTTACCCCAGGCAAAATTTCAATAGCACAGTCTGTTGACCGGTGAGGCGGGAGCTCATGCAAGGCATTCTCACTGAACACTTCCTTTAAATCCCAATACTCTTTTGGAATTTTCTCCTCCCCTTTCATGGGTTCGGTACCTGTGGAAGCTATTTCAATCAGAATATGAAGCTTCGGCTGAGATCTCCACTCTTTTTCTGGTCGCTTCTTGGTGCGTATGCGTAACAACTCCTTTCTCCAGTTAACCTGGGGGTTCCATTTCCGGAGCCAGGGCAATCCCAGTATTAATGGTTGCTCCATCCCAGGGACCACAATAAAGCGCAGAGTCTCATCATGCTCTCCCATGATCATTTCTATAGGTTCCGTGATAAAACGTGCAGGGCAACCCCCAGCCACTGATCCATCTAATTGGCAAAAGGAAATGGGCATCTTTAAAGGTTTTCGTTTGAAGCCCATTTTCTCCACTACTTGTGTGTTGATTATACACCTTGTGCACCCAGAATCTAATAGGGCTAACATTTTTCCTTCAACCCCTGAATTGGGTACCCTCAACTTCACCGGAATGGTCATAGGGCCCTCACTTGAACTTACCAGGAAGTCATTTTCCGAGTCAAAATTGCCATCCTCAGGGGTAATCGGGGTTTCTGACTCCTCTCCTGTGGGAGGGGTGACCTCTGCTTTCTCTTTCGACTTTAGTGCCACTTCACGAGGCTTCGCTGGGGATTTTTCAGGTTTCTTCCCTTCTTTTGGCATCCCCTTTAGTTCCAGCTTGACTTTGCAGTTCACAACCTGGTGACCTTCCTTCCCGCATCGAAAAAAGGCAGAGCGGTTGGGTCTTGCCGCCGCTCCTCCCCTCTGAGGTTTGGGGACCTCTTGAGGATGTGGGGGGGAAGGCTTGCTCCACCCAGAACCTCCCCGCTGTCTGCTTCGGGTTAAATCAATTTCCACTTCTTCTGCCAGCAAGTACCACATCTGCAAGTCATTTGGGTCTCTTCTAGCAATGCATCTCTGGTACACATCTTTGTTTAATCCATCTTTAAATGCTTCTATCAGGGCTTCCTGGGACCAGCCTCGGATATGGCCTGATAACTGTCTAAATTCTTGGGTGTAGTCAGCCACTGACCTCCGCCCCTGATTTATAATCTTCATCCTGATCCGGGCCTTGAGCTCTGCCAATGGGTCCTCAAATCTAGCTCGCAGTTCAGTCATGAACAGGTTATAATTCATCAACTGGGAAGCATTATCATTATTCAGGGTCACCATCCACTCTGCAGCTGTTCCCTCCAGAGCCCTGGTAACACATCTCACTTTGGCTGCTTCTGAGGGAAAATCCTCCCCGTATTCTTCCATATAGCTCCAAACTTGGGCTAGGAAAAATCCCAAGGTTTTGGGATTTCCTCCGTATTTTACTTCTAACGGAGGCAGCCTTGGAGCTCTATGTCTTCTAGGAATTACACCTCCCGCTGAGGGCCCCCGGGGCTGCTGCTGGATGGGTAGATTTATGGGAGAAGGGGCTGGTCTGCTTTTTCTAGCTGGGGTTACTCCCCCTTCCCCTTCATACCTATGTGCAGCTGGGAGTTGTTCAAAGGTTTCATTCAGGAGTCTCCTGGCTTGCTCCAGTGAGACTTCTCTCTTTTCCCTCTCTTGCCATGGCTCCTCTTTTCCACACAAGCGGGTGGTGGTGATCCCGGGGGGGGGGGGAGGTTTTCCTTCTCTGGATCTTTCCAGCCAACCCCCACCAACCATCTGGGCTTCACAGCTGGAACCTCTTCCAGATTGAGCTCTGCTAACGATTGGGCTTCCTGTACCAGCAAAGAATCTTGTCCTCCAATGGCTCCCAGATCTTCCTGGTCACTAGTTGAAGATGACATGATGTTCAGGCCCCCTCGGAAGAAAATTGGGTGTTTTCTCCGGGTGGGCTGGTAGAGGGAGATTCAGAATAATGTCAGGCGGAGCTCCATTCAAATCCAAGAAAGAAATACTTAAACTCTTTAAATTAGAGAAAAGTTATCTTTCACTGAAAATGAAGTGGTAGCAACCAAAGAATTCTGAATCTGAGAAATTAGGCGTGTAAATCACATATACAAAGTGATGGAAGTGTTCCCACCCCCAATGGTGCAGATGAAACTTCCAATTAGAAATTGTGAACATGATAATGTGGGCATCTTCAGGTGATGATGAGGCCTCTGTCCGTTGACCTTGGCATACTTTGATAACAGGTTGCAGTTGCACAGAGAAAAGAAAGCTAAGCGAGAAATAGAAACCTAACTCTGATGTATGCTCCCCCACCCTCATTTACACAACAGAAAAATGTAACACCTCCAGCTCACTTCCCAGACTTATGCCCTCCTCCACCCCCATTTCTTATGACAGCCGAAAAATTCAAAGCGATAGTAGAAGATCTTGAAGGCTGACAACCAGATCCAAAATAAAAGCTTCCCCATCAGCAAAGAAATCCAACAAAGAATCATATCCAGAGAGAAATCATCCAGATGCCCTAAGCTTTATGGTCTCCTCAAGATACACAAAGAAGGAACCACACTTAGACCAATAGTCAGCTCCATAGGCTCACCTCTACAAAACCTACCCAAATTTCTCACCAAACAACTACAGCCCTATGCAGAATCCATCAACTCACATGTAAGAAACTCATTCCAGTTCAATGAGTATCTTAAAGAAGCAAAATTTACAACCCAGCAACCTAATAGTGAGCTTCGATGTCATATCCCTCTTCACCCAAGTACCTATAAAAGAAGCCTTGACAGCCATCCAAAACAAATAAAACCCCCCAAGCACATCCTAAATCTGACCAACCACTGCCTTTCCAATATATACTTCACCTACAAAAAATACAAACAAATAGAAGGAGCACCCATGGGATCACCCCTCCCACCTGTCATCGCGAACCTCTACATGGAACACTTTGAAAAACAAGCTCGAGAAAAATATGATTACAAACCCAAACTCTGGCTCAGATACAAAGATGAAACCTTCATAATCTGGCCACATGGGAAAGAAAAACTGAATAATTTCCTCACACACCTCAACAGCCTACACCACAAAATACAATCCACCATAGAAACAGAAGCTAACAATCAACTTCCCTTCCTAGATGTTTTAGTATACAAAAAATCAAATGGCTCCCTAGGACACACTATCTACCAGGAGAAAACACATACAAACTGCTATCTACACGCACTCGCACACAGCACAGATCAATTCCATAGCCGAGACATTCATATCCAGAACAAAATGCTTAGTTGATGAACAACACCTAAAAACTAACAGCCAATGGAAAACAAAGAAAGAAGATTACCCACCTAATCCAAAAACAAACCCAAACCAAAATCCAAGATAGAGAACAAAAGAACGGCATATATATATATATATATATATATATATATACATACTTACATGTGTGTGTGTGTGTGTGTGTGTGTGTGCGCACGCGCGCTGTTCAGCTTCCTTCGGGTATTATCCCACGTCATTGTAGTGCTTTTAAAGTTGTAGCAACGTTTCAGCAGAATCTCATCTGCCATCATCAGGCTTCTGTATTGAGTTTGTATGTGGGTCAGGGTCTCACAGCCATTGGTTTTAAATTTGAGGCTAGCCTATTATTGTGGCAGGATGTTTTTTTCTACATCCTGATTGGTTGGGAGTCTTGGTCTGTGTTTATTGGACTTGGAGTTTGTTTGATTGGTGTTTCTGGTTTCTTCTGTCTGTTTTGTGGCTTTGATTGGCTGGCAACACTCTGCTCCTGCACTGGAGGCTTTCAGTGCAGTTTGGCTTCACGTGAAAGGACGGCTATTATCTATAAGGAAGCTAGGTTTCATCTGGGTGCTTGGTTAGGGTGTGTTTGAGCTGGAGGTATCAGAGGGAGTCTGTTTGTGTCCAGGTGTTTGCCTGCCTTGTGGCGTGGAGATCTTTCTATTTGAGAGTGCAGGCTTCCAAATGATTGACAGTCTGGTGGAATCATCTCTTCTATTCATGCTTTCAGGTCTTTTTTCAATCTCTATGGCTTCTCTGATGATTCTGTGGCTGGGGTTTTCTATAGTGGCTAGGGTTTTGTTGCCATTGAAGTTGATGTTGTGACCTGTGGTTTTAATGTGTTGGACTAGTGAGGAGGTGTGTTCCAGCTTTTTTACTGTATTTTTGTGTTCATCCAGGCAGGTACTTACTTATTCTTCGATTGGTCTGTCCAATGTATGTGGCCGGGCATGATGTACAGGGAACTTCGTATATGCCTTGGTTTTCCAGGTCAATTTTGTCTTTGGGGTTTTTAAGGATGGCTGCTATTTTTTTGTCTGTTTTGAAAGCAGTCTTGATGTGATGCCTGTGTAGTATCTTACTGATTTTGTCTGTTATACCTCTTATGTAGGGCAGGACAGCTGTTCCATAGGTTTGTTGATCTTCTAGGTCTCTGTTATGTCTTGGTGTGTTTTTGTGGATCAAGCTGGTGATTTTGTTTTTGTGGAAGCCGTTGGCTGTCAATACTTTAGTCAGGGTGCATAGTTCAGTCTTTATATGTGTCTTGTTTACCAGAACCAAACCAAAGGAGCACCATTACAAAACCTAGCTAAACACTTAGCAAAAAAACTACAGCCCCATGCTGAAACCACAGCTTCATATGTACAAAACTCATACCACTTCTTAGAAATGATCAAAGATTTACACGTGGAACAAAAAGATTTGCTTGTACATTTCGACGTGGTTTCACTATTCACTCAACTCCCAACAAAAGAAACTCTTGAAATCATCAAAAATAAATACCAACCAGCTAAACACCTCATGGAACTAACAGAACACTGCCTAACCAACACATATTTCATATACAAAGGACAAAGATACAAGCAAATTGAAGGAGCCCCTATGGGATCACCACTGTCACCCGTCATTGCAAACCTGTTCATGGAAGAATTCGAATCCAGAGCCCTGGCTAAAGCCACCCACAAACCCAAACTGTAGCTAAGATACATCGATGACACATTTGTGATTTGGCCCAATGGAAAAGAAAACCTAAACAATTTCCTAACACACCTAAACAGCACACACCCCAAAATCAAGTTCACCATGAAAACGGAAATAAACAAACAACTATCATTCCTAGATGTACTTATCTACAGAAGAACAGATGGCACACTAGGACACACAGTATACCAGAAGAAAACACACACCAACTGCTACCTCAACACCCAATCCCACCACCACCCAGCACAAATAAATTTCGTGGCCAAAACACTAATTGCCAGAAACAAATGTCTGGCAGACAAGACACATATAAAGACTGAACTATGCACCCTGACTAAAGTATTGACAGCCAACAGCTTCCACAAAAACAAAATCACCAGCTTGATCCACAAAAACACACCAAGACATAACAGAGACCTAGAAGATCAACAGACCTATGGAACAGCTGACCTGCTCTACATAAGAGGTACTACAGACAAAATCAGTAAGATACTAAACAGGCATCACATCAAGACTGCCTTCAAAACAGACAAAAAAATAGCAGCCATCCTTAAAAACCCCAAAGACAAAATTGACCTGGAAAACCAAGGCATATACGAAGTTCCCTGTACATCATGCCCGGCCACATACATTGGACAGACCAATAGAAGAATAAATACCCGCCTAGATGAACACAAAAATGCAGTAAAAAAGCTGGAACACACCTCCTCACTAGTCCAACACATGAAAACCACAGGTCACAACATCAACTTCAATGGCACCAAAACTCTAGCCACTATAGAAAACCCCAGCCACAGAATCATCAGAGAAGCCATAGAGATTGAAAAAAGACCTGAAAGCATGAATAGAAGAGATGATTCCACCAGACTGTCAATCATTTGGAAGCCTGCACTCTCAAATAGAAAGATCTCCACACCACAAGCCAGGCAAACACCTGGACACAAACAGACTCCCTCTGATACTTTCAGCTCAAACACACCCTAACCAAGCACCCAGATGAAACTTAGCTTCCTTATAGATAATAGCCGTCCTTTCACATGAAGCCAAACTGCACTGAAAGCCTCCAGTGCAGGAGCAGAGTGTTGCCAGCCAATCAAAACCACAAAACAGACAGAAGAAACCAGAAACACCAATCAAACAAACTCCAAGTCCAATAAACACAGACCAAGACTCCCAACCAATCAGGATGTAGAAAAAAACATCCTGCCACAATAATAGGCTAGCCTCAAATTTAAAACCAATGGCTGTGAGACCCTGACCCACATACAAACTCAATACAGAAGCCTGATGATGGCAGATGAGATTCTGCTGAAATGTTGCTACAACTTTAAAAGCACTACAGTGACATGGGATAATACCCGAAGGAAGCTGAACAGCACATATATATATCATATGTATATGTTTATGTATGGTGTGTGTGTGTGTGTTTGTATTATTTGAGAGCAGGCATCAGAATTTCATTTTTGGTATGTGCTGGTGTTCACAGAAACAAATGAGCACAAATGTTTCTCATATTCATAGCTTATCTCATTTTATCCTGTCTTCTTATCATTTTATCTGACCTTATTATGTTGTCTTGTCCTGCCTTGCCTTACATCCTGTCTTATCTTATTCTACCTTATCTTACTTTATCTTATTAACTCACATTGCCTCCTCTGGAACCTGCTGTCAGCTCTTCTTCCGCCACCAGAAATATATTTGAACCCCTGGCTTAAATAAGATACAACTGTAATGGACCATAAGGGAGACCAACATTTCCCTTCCTAAGTGAGATAGTTGTTAATTGATTTTCCTTGTTGAAGATCATGAAGGAGGAGAATATAGTCGCAGGACAGTGCAACCGTTATAAATATGAGGCAATTCCCAAGAGTCCGAGTTTTGATCACGTGAGCCAGGGATGTTGCAGTGATCGTTAAGTGTTAAAAACAGGTCTATGTCACTTCTTTCAGTGCTGTTGTAACTTTGGTCACTAAACAAGTGGTTATAAGTCGAGGACTTCCTGTAAAATGGAATTCTTGTTGCATTTTTCCTGTCCAAGGTATGCAAAGTTTCCACTAGGAAGACTCTAAGGTAGTGTCTGTGGAGATTCTCAGTCATCCAGGCCAAAGCTGCTTTTTCAAGAAGCCACTGGACTTCCTTTTTTTTTTTTTTTGATGACTTTTCACTTCTCAACCAAGAAGCTTCTTTAGCTCTGATTCCCCCCCCCCCATCTACTCAAGAACTAAAGTCTGAAATGAGAAGTAAAACATCTTCAACGAAAAACAAAGAAAGTCCACTTGCCTCTTGGAAAAGCACTTTTGGGACTCTAAGGCAGTGTGTTTCAACCCTGGCAACTTTAAAGTTATGGGGACCCCATAACAAAAACAATACCTGTTGGATTGTGCAAGGTCAAAGCATTCTACACTGGTGGGGTTTCTGCCCAATTTTTGGAAGAGAGCAGTATAAAAATCCAGGTCCCAGGAATCAAAAGCCAGACCTAGAGAAACAGAAACACAGAGGTTGGTTCATGGGTATCGCTTAGTTTCTAACACAACCCTTCCTGCATTAAAACTGTTCCATCCAGAAAAGAAGCGCATGAGACCGGGTTCCAACGAACAACTCTTTATTCGGTTAACAGCAACAGTAATGGAACATTGGCTCAAGCCGCGGCAACCCTTTATATAGAGGCTTGCCTGCTGGTTTGTAGCCAATGACAGATTTAATCTTGCCGCCTTTGAGCGGCTTCTTGGATTGGTTCCTAATGAACCAATCCACTACTAGCCTTTTTGGCCAATCAGAATTGACTACTTGGAACCTTCTAAGTTATACAAAACACTTCTCCCCCTTTAGTTCAGTCCTACGTGAGTGACGTAATCGCGCAGGTAGGTGGGCCTTTTTCTGGTCCTAGTTGACCTGCGCGGCTCATTCTCACCTAGGACTTCAAGCGGTTCGGTCGGAATCGCTGTCTCTCCGGCTTTTCTCCATGGAACCGCCTGGAAGGATGAGTCAGCACTACCGCTCCCGGCTGAGTTTCTCAGGCCGGTCGAAGTGGTTCTGCCGCTCCCTCCCGGTTCAACCGGGCTGGTTGAGCTGGCCTGGCTGGCACTTCCAGGTTGGCTTCCTTTTCGCCAGGACTTCTTCCGATGGTCTCATCTAACCATAAGTGCTCTTTTTGGTTGGTTAGATTTTCTTGTTGTGATTTTAATGGTTCATTTTCACACCCTTTTTTATTTATTTGTATTCCCCCCCCCCTCCTTGGTTTTGTTTTCATCGAAATTTATTATTTGAGGTTGCACGGTTGTTTTGCGCTCGATGTTACGGGAACAAAGCTGGTCTATGTGCCACTTCCACTCTCTTCCATCATCCCCGGTTAGTCGGTAGGACCGGGGGCCTGTTACTTGTGTGATTGTGGCTGGAAGCCAAAGGGGGTCCCCGGTAAAATTCTTTGCATAGACCAGGTCGCCAATTTCGAAAGTGCGGTATCGGCTGGAAGAGTCGGGGGGTTACTCGCAAATATAATTGGGGTGCAACCTATCTAAATGGGATGTGAGTTTTCTCTCCATTAGTAATTCTGCCGGGCTCTTGTTTGTTGTGCTACTGGGAGTGATGTGCTGCAGTGTAAGTAAGTGGTTTAGCTTGTCTTGGACATCACCATGGTCCATTTTCTCAAGGCCTTATTTTGTGAACCGGACCATTTGTTCAGCCCTACCATTCGCTGCCGGGTGGGCCGGCGCAGTTAGTGCATGGCATATACCCAAAGAGGCTAAGTATTGTTCAAATTGTATTGCTGTTAGTTGTGGCCCATTGTCAGATACCAACAAATCAGGTAAACCATGAGATGCAAATAATTTGTTTAGCTGTTTTATAACAGCGTCGGTTGTTGTGGATGACATTAAGATGACTTCAAGCCAATTTGAATATGCATCCACAACTATTAAAAATGTATTGCCCCCAGTTGGTCCCGCAAAATCAATATGGATTCGAGACCAAGGGCCTCGTGGGGTCTCTCAGTCCCGATTGCGGGCTTGTGGTGGTGTGGGTCTAGCTCTCTGACACTTGTGGCATGTTGCAACCCAGTGTTCAATGTCCTTGTCTAAGCCAGGCCACCAGACATAGCTCCTGGCCAGGCTTTTCTTTTTAACTATGCCTGGGTGGCCCTCATGTAACATGCCTAACACCTCTTCTTGTAGTTTGGATGGAATCACCACCCAATCTCCCCACAACAAACACCCTTTTTGTATTGACAGTTCAGTTTGTCTAGTCCGGAAAGGTTTAAAGTTTTCATTCTTTTGGCCTTCTGGCCAGCCTTTACCTACCCAAGTCAAAACGCGGGCAGTCAATGAGTCTTTCGCCGTGGCTCTGGCGACATCATCCACAGTCAATGGAAGTTCAGGGCAGGTTTCTAGTTGTAGGGTGGCGGTGGCTGGAGAGGGTCGTCCTCTAAGATTGGTAAAGGTGTTCGGCTTAATGTGTCTGCATGGGCGATTTGTTTCCAGGGTCGATGCAGCAATGTATATGAATAGGCGGCCAGGAATTCTGACCATTTAGATATCCGTGGGGACAGGATGTTCGGTGTGGGTTTATTCCCAGCCAAAATCCCTAGTAATGGTTTATGGTCAGTAACAATGGAGAATGTTCTACCGTATAGGTATTCATGAAAGCGTTTTATTCCGGCGACGATTGCCAGGGCTTCTCTGTCAAGTTGGCTATAGTTGCGTTCTGCTTTGGAGAGCATTTTTGAATAAAAAGCGATGGGTGCCTCTCTCCCGTCAGGTAATTGGTGACTCAGGATAGCACCGACTCCGAATGGTGAGGTGTCGCAGGTGACCCTCAAGGGTAGAGTATTACTAAACTGAATAAGAACAGTGTCTGAGGTTAACAAGTCTTTTATATTTTGAAAGGCTCTTTGTTCTTTGTGACCCCAAGTCCAGACAGTTTTTTTATCTAGCAAATAGTGCAATGGTTCTGCTATCGTTGCTTTGTGGGGGAGGAATACATTATAAAAATTGATCAGACCCAAGAATGCCTGTAAGTCCGTTTTATTTCTAGGTCTGGTGCGTCTTTAATTGCTTTGACTTTTTTTTCTGTTGGGTGAATACCTTGTTCATCAATCAAATATCCTAAAAATTCGATGCGGTCAGTGGCCAGGCAGCATTTTTCTTTTTTAACTTTCAGGCCAGATTCTCTGAATTTCGTTAGCACTTCCTTTAGTCTAGCTTCTAATTGGGTCACGTTTTTCACTGAAATTAGGACATCATCAAAGTATGGAACGACTCCTTTTATTATGTTTAATAGGCATTCCATGAGGTTTTGGAAGACGCCTGGGGCAACGCTCACTCCGAATTTAAGTCTGTTACATTTGAACGCCCCTCTATGCGTTACTATTGTTTGTGCCTCAGCCGTTATGGGGTCTACTGGAAGTTGCTGATACGCCTGGGCCAAATCAAGTTTAGCAAAAAATTTTCCTCCCCCAAGTGAGTGCAGTAAGTGCTGCACTACTGGTACTAGGTATGCGCTTTGATGTAGCGCATGGTTCAGGGTAGCCTTGTAATCTCCACAGATGCGCAGACCCATCTGGTTTTACAGGTGTTACTATTGGTGTCTCCCACCTGGCGTGGTCAATTGGTTCTATGACCCCTTGTGCAATCAATTTATTTAATTGCTCATCTATTTTGGGTTTTAATGCAAAGGGGACCTGTCCTGCTTTTAATCTTCTCGGTGCTATTTGGGGATCTAGGCTAAAGATCCCTGGTACCTGCCTAGAGTTCCGTTGAAGACGTCCTGGAATTCGTGCAGCAGGTTCTCTTCCCAATCACTTGCGACTATTTGGCTCACTCTGGTCATCCAGATGCCCAATGGCGCGAACCATTCAATGCCCAGAAGGCTGGAACGGTCTTGGTTGACTATAGTCAATGGCAGGACTTCAGCATGCTGTTTGTAAGTTACTTTGAAGTGTCCCAGACCTACCACGGGAATCCAACTTCCCTGGTAGTCTTTGAGAATTAATTTTTGTTTTTTGAGTTCGTTTTGTCTGATGTTTGGAATGAGACATCTAATTGTGTTCCAAGACATCATTGATAGAAAAGATCCTGAATCGACCTCCATCTCACAAGGGCTTCCTTCAATGGACACTACAATTCTGACTTTTTTCCCGCTTTCCGTCTGTGCGCTTCCTATAGTGACAGTCTGGTGTGTGTTTTCTTGGTTGCTGGTTCCCTTGCTGCACTCCCATTTTCTGTCGGTTTGCCTCGAGTCAGTTCTTGGTAGGGAATTACCGTGTCTGCTAGAGCTGCTTTTTCTTCGATTTTGGCAGACTCTTTCGATATGTCCCCTCTTTTTGTAAGCCTAACAGATAGCATCAAGGAACCCGCACTCAGCTCGGGGATGGTTTCCTCCGCAACCGGTGCATTCCCGCCAATTTTTCTTCCTTTCGCGCCTTTTTTGGTTTGTGTAAAGGCGGTGGAACTCATCGTCATCTTCATCAGTGTCTGATGACTCATCTAGGTCTTCATGGTGTGTGTTTGTGGCAGCTTGCTTTCTCCCTCCGCCTGAGATTTTCTCTTTTGGCAGGGTTATCGTGTCAGCACTGGCGTTCATCATCTTCATTGTGGCCGCTTTCTTTGCGGCTTCCATGACGGTTGCTTCCGCAATTGCCTCTGTCATCATTATGTTAGGTCTGTTTAAGAGTTTGCTTTGAAGGGTAAAGTCCCTAAGACCTAACATGACACAATATCGCAATACCTCATCCATATTTTGGAATTCACAGGCTCCTCCAATATGGCGCAGAGCTGCCACGATATCAGCAATGGTTTCATCTTCACTCTGGTCTCTTATAAAATTCATGTCTCTTGATGAGGTTTGAGACAACTGGCACGTAGTGAGCTTTCAGCATTTGGTTAAGTTCAGACCAGGTCATCTGTTTCACGTCTCTGGGCTTTGCCAATGCCTTTGCCATCTTAAATATGGCTGGCCCGCAA
The DNA here is from genome assembly GCA_015471245.1 of Laticauda colubrina. Taxonomy (NCBI): domain Eukaryota; kingdom Metazoa; phylum Chordata; class Lepidosauria; order Squamata; family Elapidae; genus Laticauda; species Laticauda colubrina. The sequence goes on from BLBF01000101.1 coordinate 2,778,826, forward strand.
TGTGTTAGGAAGACAGCCCTCTTTCGCTGATCGGAAATTTCTTCCATTTCGTTGCTCTCCAGAAACATCAGGAAACGATCAATATAAGACTCCCAATCTTCTTCATTGGGATTGAATGGTGCGGGCGGTGTGTTATTACCAGCCATCTCGTCTAGCATGGTTTTTCTCTCGCCACATGCTCGGTCTCCGCTTCAGGACGATCCCACCTTCGTCGCCAGTGTTCCGTCCGGAAAAGAAGCGCGAGAGACCAGGTTCCAACTAACAACTCTTTATTCGGTTAACAGCAACAGTAATGGAACATTGGCTCAAGCCGCGGCAGCCCTTTATATAGAGGCTTGCCTACCGGCTTGTAACCAATGACACTGATTTAATCTTGCCATCTTTGAGCGGCTTCTTGGATTGGTTCCTAATGAACCAATCCATTACTGGCCTTTTTGGCCAATCAGAATTGACTACTTGGAACCTTCCAAGTTATACAGAACAAAAACAATGAACAATGAATAGGTGTAAAAAAATATGACAAGGAATCACTTTGTCATTTGAAGGGGTGAGGATGTCCTTATGCAGTGATCTCAAAACTTGGCAATTTTATGGCTTGTGGGCTTCAACTCACAAAATTCCCCAGCCACAAATTTTTCCTAATTTCTAGTTGCTTCTCTCCTTGATTAGTTTCTATCCATTGCTTCTTGTCAAGTGCTTTGGAGAATAGCTTGATTTCTTCTTTTTGGGGGCAACCCCTGAGATATAGGAACCCTGATTTCATGTCCTTCTTTTCATTGAACTAGATATGCCCAGTTCCAGCAACCATTCTTCATATGTTTTAGTCTCCAGGGGTGGGTTTCAAAAATTTTAGCAACAGGTTCTTTGCCCGGTTGCTGGGTGAGTGTGGCCATGGTTGGGCATGGCCTAGTTGGTCTCCTGCACCATGGCGAGGGGCGTTTTTGCCTTCCTCAGTCTCCAGAGGCTTCTTGAGCCTCTGGGAGGGTGAAAACGGCCTCTCTGGGTTCTGGAGGCTCTTTGGAAGCCGGAAATGGGCTTCCTGAACTTCTGGGAAGGCCCATTTTTTGCCCTCCCTGAGTCTCCATGTGTGCCTTGCACTGACCTGCATCTAAAACGGGTTGCATGGGGACTCCTGGGAGGAGCAGAGCAGGTGGGGACAGCTAGGAGTGAGATTTGGGGGTTCTCCAAACTGCACAGAATCTTAGCGAAGGGGGTCTCCCAAATACCTGTAAACCCCCAGCAGCCCATCCCTGGATTGCTCTGTCTCCCCTCGTCCTTCTTTTCATTAAACAAGACATACCCACTTCCAGCAACCATTCATTGTATGTTTTAGCCTCCAGTCCCCTAATCATCTTTGTTGCTCTTCTCTGCACTCTAGTTTCTAGTCTCTCAAAATCTTCTTTATAATGTAGTGACCAAAACCAGACAACAAGCTACTACAAACTCAGTGTGCTATTTCCTTGTTAAATAGTTCCCCCATTCTCTTTACCCTCCCTTGCTCATACCAAGCTGGTTGTTGGCCTTCATGAGAGCCAGTCTTCCTTCTCCAAGAATATCAACGTAGAACACTGCTTCGGGATGGGTTGCTACCGCAAAACTATGGATGGGTTTGGGATAGGTCTGTTCCGTCATCCGGTCGTAGAGTGAAGCTACTAGTTGGGTCTCCTGAGATGAGGTTGGCAGTTGGTCACACTGGAAAAACAAAATCAACCTTTGGATTCTAAATTCAAGAGGGGTTTTACGCACCTGGTGAGGAAAATTTTGGATATCAAAGAGAGCAGATTCAGAAGTATCCTCTGAAATAGTTAAACTGGTCTAGGAAATTCTCAATCATCCAGGTCATAGTTGTCCCAAAGGTGCTTTTTCAGGAGGCAACTGGACATCCTAGTGTTTTTCTTTGAAGACATTTCGCTTCTTATCCAAGAAGCTTTTTCAGCTCTGACTGGATGGGTGGGGAATGGAAGGATTTATATTCCTTGCAGACAGCTGGTTGTTTGCCTCCTTTTTAGAGAGTCATTGAGGCCACCTGGGGGTTATTTGTGTCCTCAGGTTCCCCTGAGTAGTGCAAATGGTTCCTGTAGTCTGCATTTTTTTTTCTTGAAATCTGTTCATATTCTCATACCATTCAAAGGGAGCCTATGCGAAAGTGCATGGCTAAATGTCTATGGAGATTCTCAGTCATTCAGGTCATGGTTGCCTCATAGATGCTTTTTCAGGAGGCAACTGGACTTTCTCATTTTTTTTTGAAAATATTTCGCTTCTCATCCAAGAAGCTTCTTCAGCTCTGATTGGATGCTTGCTTTAGCTACACAATTTGGGATGAACACTCTTCAAACAGTGTGGAAGTATGAATGGATTTCCAAAAATATTGCAGACTACAGGAACAATTGGCTCCACTCAGGTGATCCTAAAGACATAGATAAACCTCTTCGTAGCCTCAATGACTTCTAAAAGGATGCAAATGACCAGCTGTCTGCAAGGAATATAAACCCTCCCATTCCCCACCATTCAGTCAGAGCTGAAGAAGCTTCTTGGATGAGAAGCAAAACGTCTTCAAAGATAAAATGAGAAAGTCCAGTTGCCTCCTGAAAAAAAGTACCTTTTGGAGAGAAACTGGTGTAGCAAATCTGTGGCGATGAATTCTATCAGGCGTTCCAAACACTTTGGAAACTGACTATCTAATCTTAAAGCCAAATCTATAATTCTCAGGGTTTGTCATTCTTAGAGGGTGTAATTTCAACGGAGGATTGTAGAATTTCCACACCTCCCAATGGGAGAATCTCCTTTGTTGGAAGTTTTATGGAAGTTGATCCTGTTGTGGCCCGCTGGCGGCTGGCAGAGTTGGCAGCAACTCTGCAGCAGCAACAGTAGTGAAGAGGTTGGGGAGGACCTCGGGCCATTCCTGGAGGCTGAGGAAGGCTCGGATGAGGGCTCTGCGTCAGAGGCAGAGATGGGGCCAGGGCAAGCTAGTAGTCATCAGCTGCCTTCGGGCATAGGTGGATGATGAATGACCCCTCCCATCAGGATTAAAATAGGGGCAAAGGGACAGGGGGCTTTTGCAGGAAACAACTCACTCATTTGTTGGTTCGCTCCAGCCTCATGCAGATTTGTCTGTATAACCCAGCCCTTCCCTATCAGCGCTGAGTGTGGAACTACTTACTGGGAAGCATTTCAGAATTGATAAATGTCTGAGCTAATTAGTATACCTATGCAAGACTGTTTTTCAAACCATTGGCTGATTGTGAATGAAATACATTCACATTAATGTAATAAAACAGGTTTTTGCCAGGACTCAGAATTAACTTAGTGCTTTTGGAAGGAGGCCTAGAAAAAGAACAGATCTAGAATCAACTGAATTAGTAAATGTAGGTAATCCTTGACTTACAACCATTTGTTTAGTGACGGTTTGAAGTTACAACAGCATAAAAAAATTAACTGTGAGCATTTTCCACACTTACAAACCATTGCAGCATCCCTATGGTCACATGATCAAAATTTGGATGCTTGGCAACTGGCATGTATTTATGGCTGTTGCAATGTCCCCAGGCCACGTGATCCCTTTTTGCAACAAGCAAAGTCAAACGGGGAAGCCAAGATTTACTTTAACAGCCATGTGACTAACTTAACACCTGTGGTGATTCACTGAACAACTGTGGCAAGAAAGGTCATAACACAGAGCAAAAGTCACTTAAGAATTTGTCTTGCTTAGCCACGGAAATTTTGGACCTGATTGTGGCTGTACATCGGGGTCTACCTATAATTAGGCATGGTATGAAAAATTTATTCAGCTATCATTCGAGAATTTTCATTCCTGCAGGAGGGTGCAGAACAGTTTCCTCTGCACAGGATAATTCTTAGATGTTTGTGTGGGAAGTGGAGGGGAAACAAGAATAAAATAGAAAAGCATACACCTACTTTGAAAAGGTAGCGTCGGGAACACTCAACTCGGTCGATGTTTTCCAACCCAGCTGCCAGACACACAGAGACGGCATTGGTGGAATAGGCTGTAGAAAAATTCAACCTACAAGCATGAAGAAGATGAAGATAAATATGGAGGAGGAGGAGAAGAGGAGGAGGGAGGAGGAGGAGAAGGAAGAAGAAGGTAGAAGTAGAAGTAGAAGAAGAAGGAGGAGGAGGAGGAGGAGGAGGAGGAGGAGGAGGAGGAGGAGGAG
>BLBF01000101.1:2783007-2796691 GCA_015471245.1 Laticauda colubrina
AGGAGGAGGAGGAGGAGGAGGAGGAGGAGGAGGAGGAGGAGGAGGAGGAGGAGGAGGAGGAGGAGGAGGAGGAGGAGGAGGAGGAGTTTTGAAATTAAATCCAAATAGATTTGATCCATTCTCGCCACAGGTCCTTTAATAATGCCTGATTTCAAATCAGATTGAATCTGTCAATCCTAAAGGACATCAACCCTGACTGTTCTTTGGAAGGATAGATACCGAAGCTCAAATAATCAGAAGAGAAAAGATGCGCTGGAAAAGACCCTGATTCTTGGGGAAGATGGAAGGCAAAAAGGAAAAGGGGATAGCAGAGAATGAGAAGGTTAGATATATCATTGACACAATGAACATCCATTTGGCCAAGCTCTGGAAGACAGTGGAGAACAAGGGTGCCTGGGCCATGGGCCATGTTATGGGCAATGGTATCATAAAGAGTTGGACATAACTTAGTGACTGAACAACAATGCTTAAGCAACCACATGACAAAATGTTGAAACTCACAGTACTTTTCCCCAATCAGAATTGATTTAAAACAAAATGAACAATTCTGTTTTAGAGGACACTATAATTGTTTATTTTATTTATTAGATTTTTATCCCAGTGTTACTTTATAAGTCACTCAAACTGGCAAACATATACCATGCTCTTTCCTCGATGCTTCCCTGAGGAATACAACTTGTCCAAATCAAACATCACAGCAAAATTGAGTTAATTACAAACCATCAAATAAAGGCCAACCAGCAAATGGAAGTTCATTGGAAGTCCTGCTCTCATGTCTGAACATGATTACTCACATATTAGCATTCACACATTACAATATAGTTTGTTTGATTTTGACTTATGCAAACACAGCCACAGTCTCTCCAGTCTATATATCACTATTGATTTTTTTTACTGTAAAGAACTAAGCCATCTAATTGTGATTTTTTTTAACAAGCAGCAATTAAGCAAACAATGGCTTTAGACAATGTGCATATCTATCTTTTGCCTTCCACTTTGGGATTCATTGTTTTAAATGATGAACTGTAAAAAAAGCAAGCCTCGAGACTCCTTAAAAAGGGAATTTATTTCATTGGAAATAAATAATACCATTTCCTCATTTGTTGTTTTTTTAGTGCAGCTTTGACTTCACCAGAAGACTTACCGTGGACCGATCTCTATCAGCAGATCAGACGGACGTGGACTGAGAAACGATTTGGGTGCAATATCACCTTCTTCGAATGGACAGCCAAAAACCCACTGCAACATCTCCATCTCCTGGGTGCTTGGGAGAGTCTTTCCTGGTGACAAAACAGAGATGAAAAAAAGGTAGCCAATTTTCCCATAACCCAACAGGGCTATATAACCTAGCAAGCCATCTCTTTGTAAGAGAGGGATGACCAAACTCTGAACCAAGTCTCTTCAAACTTGACAAGTTTAAGACTTGTGGACTTCAACTCCCAGAATTTCTTTTCTTTTTTTTAAATAAAGTTTTATTTAGGTTTTCATACATACAAAATACAAGTAAAACATCTTTTTTGAAAATAGCATGATCCTGGGTTGAACTTCTTTATACGGATACAAACTCAATTTCATGCTCATTTTTGTGTTCTATTCCATATCTTATACTATTCTACATTTTCTATACAGTTTTTCTCCTCTTTTAATTTTCTCAATTTTATTTTGATTATCTCATCTCAATTCAAATCATTATATTTATACTTTTGTCTGTTCTGTTTCAATTTCATATTATCTTTTCTCATTAAACAATTTTTCTCCTGTAGTTACACTAATTGGAGTATGACAACTTTATATCTTTTAATTAGAGTTGAAGAGTTGAATTATATCCATTCAACTCTTATTTAAACTTCAATATATAATTTCAATATAATAATTAATACATAACTTCCAATCGAATTCTGCTTGGTACATTCTTATAATACACACTATATTCCTTTAAAAAAAAAAGGATTATAAATATATGTAATTATAAACCCTCATTCCATTCCAATTCAGTTCTATCATTCATTAAAGTCTTAACATCTTTAACATTTCTTTTCAATTAAATATCATATTTCCTTCAAGTCACATATAATCTCCATAATTAATTTTTCCCCTTATTTGTCTTCACGTGTTTTGTAAATCATTAAATATTCATTTTGTTACATTTATTTATTGACAAGCATTCCACTAAGTTATAACAACTATTTTATCAAACATTTTAATCATACATTGTTTAATATTTTCTGAAATTATTTCTATTTCTAATATAACAATGCTATCTTATGTACCTTTGCAGAATCCCTTTTTCCATAAGATTTTCACCCATTATCTCTAAATAGGCCCTGTTTCTCTAGATTTTGCTTCTGTCCTTTACAACTTCTTTTCCTTTCTTTCTTCCCTCTCATCTTCTCCCTCCCCTTTTTACCCCCTTGTCTCTCTACTTCTAATTCTCTCTTCTGCATTTCCCTGTTCTGTTCCTTTCTGATTTTATACTTATTTTTCACTCTGTTCTTTTTTTGGGCTGTTTTTCCCAATCTTAAACTTTTCATTCTCTTTCTCCCCTTTCCTTTTTTTTTCCCCACCTAAGATTATTTGTTCATTAAAGATAGCTTCTTCTTTGTCACAATCTTCTTGTTCTGCAGGCATTTCTTCTTGTTTCTCATAGTTTCAAATCTCCATTTCTAAGAACTGAAATACGAAGCTAAAAAAACCTCTCCCTTCTTGTGCATCTTCTTTGTACTTTCTAAGTTCCATTTTCAGTTCTTCTAAAAGTGAAGCCATTTTAAACAGTTTTAAACAACCACCTGATTGATTTTAGTCATTCAAATGCAATAACCAAGAATCCAGAGATCACCAAGTAATCCAAATAGTCCCAAGCTGTTTCTTCTTATTTCTTTTTTTCACTTTCTCTTCCTGGGGTTTTACTTTTTTGTTGCAATGTTTCAGTTAAGATGTATCTTTTGGAAGTCTTGTTGAGATTTTGTTGCAAGTTCTTTTTAATTCCAGGCAGTCTCCTCCCTTCCAGATCCTGCCCTTTTATTCTTTTTCTCTCCTTTCCTGTTTTAAAAAGCTTTTAATTATCCAGAAATCTTTATTATCCGTTTGACTTTTTATTTTCAGCATTAAATGTCTATTGATGTCAAAGTAGATTTTTTTCCAATTTCTTGCTTAAGTCGCTTAGCTGTCAGTATAGGAAGAGGAGAAAAAAAAAATCCTTTCCCTTTTCTCTCTCCTTCACAGCTTAGAAATCTTCTTAGGGAACAATGTTATTGTTTTTGTTAATAGTTTCAATTACAGGGTACCTTATTTGTTGCTTTTGCTGTTTGACTCGGTCAACCAAAACTTTCTCTTCTTATCTTCCTCCTGCACATTCTTTTCTGGTCAAGTTCTTCTGACCACTGCTGACCATTTCTGACCACTGCTACAACCACCTTCGGAAAAGGGAGTAATGACCATCTGAGGAGGAGAGATGTGGCTCTCCTCAACACTGCAGGCAGTCTCTCCCTTCTTCACCACCTCTACGGGGTGGCTTAGCCCTGAAACCAGCCAGCTTGGGGTGCTCGAGGGACAAGCACGGGTCGAAACTGCGCAGAGATGCGGTTTCGGTCTGTCGCTGAAGAAGCTCAAACCGGAATCCTCCAACTCCCAGAATTTCTTGAGCTAACATGACTTGAGGAGGAATTCTGGGAGTTAAAGTCCACAAGTCTTAAGGCTGTCAAGTTTCAAGATCCTGCTCAGAACCAACCCATTATCACTTCAATAAGAAGAAAACCAACATGCTGTAGGTGCTTCTCTCACTTCTTCATTCCAAACCCTCCATCAGAATTTATGGTGGGTAGGTTGGACTTCAAGTCCCAGAATTTCTTAGCCAGCCCTGCTGGTTGGAGAATTCTGGGAGTTGAAGTCCATACATGAGGGGTGTCAAACTCAAAGCCCTGCTTAGATCTGGGTGCTTAGATTTGGCCTGCCAGATCACCTTGGCAACAGTGAAGGACAGGCCCTGCGGTGCCTCTGCCAGCAAAAACGATGGCCTCCTACAGCCCTCTGCCAGCAAAAATTGAGCCAAGGGAGGCTGCGTGAAGCCCACCTGGGCTCTACTTTCAACCTCAATGGCCTCTTGCAGCTCTCTGTCTGTGAAAACAGAGCCCGAGGAATCTGCCTGCGACCCACCCAGGTTCCATTTTAAGCCCCAACAGCCTCCTGCAGCCCTCTGCCAGCGAAAATGGAGCCCCCATGAGCGCAGCCTCCCACAAGCTCCATTTTCACTAGCAGGAGGATGGCTGCAGGAGGCCATTGTGGCCAAAAATCCCAATGAGTGGCATCGAGCTGGTCATGTCCCTCCAGTCCTCCACCCACGAGGTCAAATACAACACTGATGCAGCTCTCAATGAAATCTAGTTTGACACCCCTGCCATACAACTTCAAGCTAGCAAGGTTGAGCAACATGGATCTAGATCAAAGTTGATTCAATTCTCATACCCATCCAGTTAACGTTGAAGCACAGTTCTTTCTGGACCGCTTGGGTGCCATTGCCTAAGATAGTTTGGGCAGACTGTAGAAGATTGTTGAGGCCACTGTCAGCTTCACTGGGCTGCTGGTAATAATGTAGAACCACCATGTTTGTCCTGAGGGAATAGAATAATAAGGCAATGAGTAAACAGTATACATACAAAATAGAATTTCAATATTGTCTGGTGTTTGGAATTATTTATTCTTCATTGGCCAAGTGTAATTAGACACACAAGAAATTTGTCTGGTGCATAAGCTCTCAGTGTACATTAAAAATACATTCATCTATGGTGAACATGTGATAAAACAACAAAAATTGTAACATGATCCATATTTTAATACATAAAATTTTGAAAATTAAGATAAAAATGAAATCAGGACTTTTCCTTTTGGGCCTCATGGAAAAAAAATGGAACTTTGTTATTATATATGTTGACAGCAGCAAGATTATTATATGCACAAAAAAAGGAAGGACACTTCAATTCCTACCATGGACAAATGGTTGCAGAAGGTGATGAGTTGGCTGAAATGGCAAAATTGATTACTTTGGTTGAAGAAAAGAACACATATATTTTTATTTCCACATGGAAAACACTTCTGAACTTCATGCTTGAAGTGCAAAAGAGTTAAACTTTGATTTTGGGTTTTACTGAGTAAATTGATAGAATGTTCCAGAAATGGCTTGTTCATATTATTATAAAAAAGCAAAAAGTTCTGATTTAATAACTTACTTTACTGCAACAGAAAAAGTCGAAAGTCAATGCTTCTTTTTCTTTTTTCTTATCCTTCCTCACTTCTCTTTCCTTTTCTCCTCACCTTTTCTATTTACTTTCATATTTTGTATTTTACGATATTTTATAACTCATGAAAAATGTTAAACCGAAAAAAAATAGAATTTCAAGACAGGTAATTCTAGACTTATGACTGCGGTTGAGCAGAATTACAGCCATATGTTGTTGAAATCATTAAGCAGGTTATCACCTGACAATTTTGTGTCCTTTTTTATGACAGTTGTTAAGTGAGCACATCAGACATTATGTGAATGATGTGGATTATGTTAAGCAAATCCACTTTATCTAATGAGTTGGGCTTTTTCCTTTCAGAAACCAGAAGTAAACACAAGAAACTAGTCATGGCCATATCACTTTAAAACACTGCAAATGGCCATAAAGGTGAGTTGGTTGTCAAGGACCCAAAATTTTGTGATTATGAGGTGCATGCAGGCATGTGTATGTGTGTGTGTGTGTGTATGTGCGACAGCCATTGAAACTTCAAAATTGTGCTTTAAATATCTTTGGCAGTGTCTCTTGCAACTGCAATCAGTCACAGTGACCTGTCATTTACTGAGGACTAACTGTACTGTGTACACCTCTGCTCACACAGGAAAAAAAGGAATTGGAAAAGAGGACCAATTCATGAAGATACTCAAAAACATGAGATTGGGTGAGACATTTTAAGATTCTTCACTTTTCAGAAAAGACAATGAGGGAAGGAGACATAATGAAGATATATACAGGTAATCTTTGACATACAACCACAGTTGAGCCCCAAATTTCTGTTGCTAAGCAAAACAGTTATTAAGTGAGTTTTATCCCATTTTATTACCTTTTTGGCCGCAGTTGTTAAGTAAATCACAGCAGTTGTTCAGATAGTAAATGGGGGAAGCCAGATTTCACTTAACAGATGGGTTACTATCTGAACAACTGCTATGATTTACTTAACATAATGGCCATTAATTCAAGGATGCAAATTTTAATTTTTTAAGAATCTGCTGGGCCTAGTAGTCAATCTATGGAAAACACTGAGCTTACGATAAAGTGGGCAAAATACCACATTTTATTTCAGAGGTCACCTAGGGACGTGTGGCAATAGCTGTGTATGAATGCAAACATGGTACTAACAGGCATAGGTCTTACTCCAGAGAGCCGCTGATTGATCTAAAAGACCTCAGAGCAAATATCCAACGGACGAGCCAAAGGGTTGTTGGCCTTCAGATTGTTCACAATTCTTGCTTCACTCAAAGCTGCAGAGCAACCTTCATTACTTAGTCTACCAATTGCACAAAAATGACAACAATTGCATATCACAGGGCAAGGGTCTGTTTCACCTGCTAAGTTTTTTTTTTTCAAAAATGGTTTGGGTCATTGTCTCCTTCCTTGGCCTGATAGAAAGTGACTGGCCCAAGGTCACCCAAGGCAGGACTAGAACTTGCTTGATGTCCTTAACCATTTCACCAAACCGGCTCTCCGGCTCTCTGATGTATAAAACAACCAACACAAACAGATTAAATGTATACTTAGGACAAATTTACATCCTAAGACTCAAAATTCACAACATTCTAAAAAAAAAAATTAAGGGCAACCCTCCCCCATTATGATGAATGCATTTTTATATTGACTATGATCATGATTTATCACTTTTATCTTTTTATGCTCCTGTCCATCCTTGCACAAAGGTGGAGATAGCGGTCCTGATTCTGGGTTGTTGCCCTCCTATGGCCTCTTCCACATCTCCTGATGTACTGGCCTGTCTCCCGGTAGCGCCTCCATGCTCTGGACACTACGCTGACAGACACAGCAAACCTTCTTGCCACAGCTCGCATTGATGTGCCATCCTGGATGAGCTGCGCTACCTGAGCCACTTGTGTGGGTTGTAGACTCCATCTCATGCTACCGCTAGAGTGAAAGCACCGCCAGCATTCAAAAGTGACCAAACCATTAGCCAGAAAGCATAGGGACTGAGAAGTGGTCTGTGGTCACCACCTGCAGAACCGCTCCTTTATTGGGAATGTCTTGCTAACTGCCTTTGCTTTCCACCTGTTGTCTATTCCATTTGCACAACAGCATGTGAAATTGATTGTCAATCAGTGTTGCGACCTAAGTGGACAGTTTGATTTCACAGAAGTGTGATTGACTTGGAGTTACATTGTGTTGTTTAAGTGTTTCCTTTATTTTTTTGAGCAGTGTCCATATATACATATATACATCTACATCTATCTTCTTATGTTTTTGCGGGTATTTATATGTATGGTATTCCGACGTCATTATAGTTGTGCTTTTAAAGTTATAGCAACGTTTCAGCAGAATCTCATCTGCCATCATCAGGCTTCTGTATTGAGTTCTTCTTAATCGTATGTGTCAGGCTTTGGCAATAGAAACTGCTGCCAAAGCCTGACACACTATTAAGAACCCAATACAACAAAGCCTGATGATGGCGGATGAGATTCTGCTGAAACATTGCTATAACTTTAAAAGTACATATAAATATGAACCAGGTGAGACATGATAGCTGTGTTCCAATATTTGAGGACTGCCACAGAGAAGAAGGGGGTCAGGCTATTTTCCAAAGCACCTGACAGCCAGACAAAGAATAATGGATGAAAACTGAACAAGGAGAGATTCAACCTGGTAATAAGGATGAATTTTCTGAGAACAATCAGTGTTCTCAGTGAGAACATTCAAACCAATGGAACAGAAGTTGCCCTCAGAAGCTGTGGGAGCTTCATCACTGGAGGATTTCACGAAGAGATTGGACTACCATTTGTCAGGGATGGTGTAGGATCTCCTGCTTGGGCAGGGGTTGGACTAGATGATCTACAAGACCCCTTCCAACTCTGTTAATTGATGGTATGCACTTTCTCTTGAGAGTAGGCAACAAAATTTCCTTTTTAACATGGTATGCTAGCAGTAAAACAAAATGACAATAAAGTTACCTTATCTCAAATTATTTAAACCAAACAGAAGCCTATGCCGAATCAAACTTCATCCAAACTTTTCTCATCATCCAATCTCTCCATATTTCTTTTTTTTTTTTCTTTCCTTTTTTTCTCCCTCCTCAGCCGGCCCAGGGTGATGGGAGTTGAATCCCACACGCGTGCAGAGTCGGGACGCCTTCATGTGCTGATTTCTTCTGCAGCGCCCAAGGGAAAGTTTTCCCACCCCTCCAAAAAAAAGTCCCCGGGGCCGCTTTTACTATTTAAAACCGCAACTTCTGAGCTGCCCTCTCCTCCTAACACGGGCTTCTTTTCAAGAAAGTGCCCCACTTTCTCCAGGATCCGAAATCGGGGGCAGAAGAAGGTCGTGAGAAAAAGCCCCCTTATCTCCCCGCATGCCTCAGGGTTGCAGCCTTACCTGCCCGGGTTGGCTGGATCGCGAACCTCCCTGCGACCTCAACGATCACGGGGCACTGGCGAACTGCCTCTTTCCTGTGAGGGGAACTTCCCGGGTGGGTGGGTGGGAGGGAGGCCCCGCCCTCCTCTCCTATTGGCTGCCTCGCTTCCTTTTTCAGCCTTGAAATGGGAGACCCGGGGGGGGTGGGGGGGGGGGGGGGGGGGGGGGGGTTAGGCGCGCAGGGCAAACTTCGATCGCATGAAAAGGGAGAACTGGGCGAGGAGCAAAAGCAATCCCGGCTTGCAGGCAAGCGCACGCCCCTTATGATGTCTTTAGAGTTACAGCAGAGTTGGAACTGGAAGGGACCGTGTAGGTCATCTAGTCCAACCCTCCCGCCCAAGCAGGAGACCCAACTTTGCACCATTAGACTTAGGAGGAGGAGGAAGAGATCCTGCAGAAACATCCATTGTTTTTCTTTGGATAACCTGTAACGATGTAAAATAGGATTTCCTACTTGGGCGGAATGGGGGAGTTGGACTAGATGACCTACAAGGTCCCTTCCTTCCAACTCTGCTGTAAATCTGTAAAAAAAAAAAAAACCACGTTTCTTGTGTAAATGTTGCATAAACTCATTGGGAGAAAGTTTCCAACGAACAGTCCCTGGCAACTAAGCGGCAACGTACCTGAAAGCTAAGTTAATAGGAAAACACCTCAAATGAATCTCCCAAAAATAATTTCTTCGGCTGGATGGAAGAGAAAACCAAACGCGTCCGGCTCCATGCCGTCTTGTATTTGGAAAGAGGTCTTCTTGGGGGAATCACCTCCAGCTGTAAGCATGCGGAGAACTTCACTAGGTGATTCACAGATTTACGGCAACAAGGTCATCTAGTCCAACCCCCCCCCCCGCCCGCCCAAGCAGGAGACCCTATTTTACACCATTATAGATTATCGAAAGAAACACAGCTGGTGTTTCTGCAGGATCTCTTCTTCATCCGTCTAAGGTGATGAAATCCCCGAATCTTGTGCATGGCCACCCGAAAATACAGCTGCCTTTTCTTCTTGCAAAGAAAGAGCTCTATCGGACCAAACAGCGCAGGGATCCCGGGAACCGGGAGGAGGAAGATCGGTCCTTCGAATCTCTTGGATCCCTTGCGGCGATCTCTGGCCGCTGCCAGCAGAGTCCAGGCTGTGCCAGCCTGTGCTGACTGGCGTTGAGCTTGACAGCTTAGCTGGGTGGGAGACCCCCAGGTGATCCGAGGGCCAGATTGGAAAAGGGTGGGGGGAAAACACCCTGGGAAAGAGCAAAGACAAAGTGTGCTTTATTCGAAGGAAGCTTTATTTGACTAGTCGGAAGTGGGGGGGGGGGGGCGAGTAGGCATGAGCCTAGTTGATCTTGGATGGGGCACCACCAGGATATGCTGGGACCGCTGGCCAGATTTTAACAAAAACTGAAAACTGGTGATCGGAAACGATTTCCATTCGCTTCTTAATACACACGTGGTTGTCTCCACCCCTCCAGTTCGGGAGAGTTTGGGAACTGGTGAAAAATTAGGTCATTCGTCGTTTCATGAATTTATCATAGAGACTTTAGATAAGAATGGTTTCTTCTTTTGATGAGTTATTCCACTGATGAGTTATCTACTAAGAAGAGTTATTCCACTTCTTTTGATGAGTTATCTACCAAACAGAATGGGGGGGGGGGGGGGGAGAGAAGAATGAGGATCAAAAGTATTTTTTGAGGCTTGTTCTCTCTTCGTGCGTCATAGCGGTAATTAGGAGGTCAGATCAAGCTTGATGGTTGTAGGTTCAGTCCTGCTTGGATCGCACCGTGGTCCATTTTCTTCTAGCCTTTTCTGCTAAGAGCAGATGCTTCTCATGCAAGGTATTTAGCAGTCAGACGAGATGGTGGCCCCTTCTTCTAGCTGAGGAATTCTGGGAGTTGAAGTCAACACATCTTTAAAATGACTTGACAAGCACTAATCTAGGTTATAACCGCATCAGTTTGCTATTTTATTACTTAAGTCTACTACGAGCACTGATTATGTTAATTAGATTGGGTAATGAAGCGTCTGCAGGAAAACAGGCTAGCCCAGAGAGCACCAAAGATCCTTATTTTAAGTCTGCACAAAAATTGTGACTTCAGTTGCCCTTAGCTTGAAGGGAAGAAAATTGACCAAAGGGGGGGGGGGGCGGACTGTAGAATAAATAAATGTAGTCTCTTTATTTACAGAGACTAAACAATAAGTCAGCAGCTGGTAGTCGTGGCCGAGTGGTTAAGGCGATGGACTAGAAATCCATTGGGGTTTCCCCGCGCAGGTTCGAATCCTGCCGACTACGAAAACATGCAGAAAAACGTGGTTATTCTAATTTTGCCTGGGTTCAATTTGATCTGGGTTCTTGGCGTTTCAATTAGGGAGGGAGGAAGGTGGCTTAAAACATCAGAGGCGATCCTAGAAGTTCTCTGATACTTTTTTTAAAACTAGATCTAAAAATTGAATTAATCCAATGCAAAAAAAAAAATAAAAAAAATTCCTTCCACTTGCGTGCTTTCGTCATCGGCAGGATTCGAACCTGCGCAAGAAGAACCCCCCCCCCCCCCCCCCCCAATGGCTTTCTAGTCATCGCCTTAACCATTCGGCTACAACTACCACGGGTTTTCTATTTTTTCTTCATATTTCTAAACACGTCCTGCAATAGTTTGGGAAGTTGACGTTGCTTTCTTCTTAGAAAGGGGTTTCCAAGGCAGCGGGAACTGAAGCTCAGCCTCATTCGTCTATGAATTTAGAGATGGTCTTTTGGCCGGCTGTGCGATGGGAATACAATTCTGGTTTGCCAACCTGGTTACTGGAAGCTTAGTCCTTGAAACTGAAAAAATGGGCAAGGTTGGTTCTGCATAGTTCATGCTTTCCTAAATCAATCAATCCAATCAACCAGTTGCATCAACCATGTCACTTTGAACTGGACATTCCTGCATGCAAGCTGAATACTTTTAAAATTCTCACAGGATAATAGGTTCCCTCCCAGCACACCAGTCCTGGTGTTTAAATGCAAAGTCTTGGGGCACGACATTTATGGCAAGCTCAGGAAGGAAACCTGGGCAGGTGCAGTGTTTTTGTATTCAAGACAGAGGTGGTATTCAGCAGGTTCTAACCAGTTCTGGAGAACCGGGAGTGGAAATTTTGAGTAGTTTGGAGAACTGGCAAATCCCACCTCTGACTATCCCCATCCCCATCTATTCTCCACCTCCTGAATCCCAGCTGATCGGCTGGGTCTTCTTTTGTTGCCCTGCACAGGAGAACGGAGCTGGAAAGCAGGTTCCATTGGGGTGGGGAGCGAATGAGATTTTGCAGTATCCTTCCTCTTCTATGTCCACCAAGCCAAGCCCATCAAGCCACGCCCACAGAACCGGTAATTTAAAAAAACTGAATCCTACCACTGGTTCAAGAGGTGATTTCAAAGCTTCCCTAAACTAGGGGTGTGAGTGATCTCCATAAGTGCTTTTTGGAGCATGGAAGTTAAGCTGGATCAGCCCTGTAACTGGTTGGATGGGAGGCTGCCAGTGTGAACCTGATGAGAAGCGAAATGTCTTCAAAGAAAATCCAGAAAGTCCAGTTGCCTCTTGGAAAAAAGCACCTTTGGGACAATTATTTACTAGCTGTTTACTACGAGCAGCCCTGATTTGCAGCAAGAATGTAAGTTAACATTTCAATCTACTGGGGGTCAAAGATGATAAAGGGTTGGTGGGGCTGAATAGTTGAAGGAGTTAGATATATCTAGTCTATTGAAGAAAAGTACTAGGGATCATATAATAACAGTCTTCCGATATTTGAGGGGTTGTCACAGAGAGGAGAGGGTAAACCTCTTGTCCAAATAAAGCACCTTAGGTCTAGACAAGAAATAACGGATGGAAATTTTTTTCAGGAAGGAAGCCAACCTTAGAACTAAGGAGAAACTGACTGTGAGAACAATTAAATCCTTGGAAGTTCTTGCTTTCAGAAGTTGTGGGAGGTTTTTAAGAGACTGGGCAGCCATTTGCTTGTGGGAAGCCCCACCCACCCAAGAAGAATAAAATATTTTGGGGGACATTTAAAAGGCAAGATAGAATATTTCTCCTAAAGGAGAAATGAAAAGAACAACAATCAGAAAACTCTTAAGGGAGGCAGAAACCAGCCCCAGTCTCCCTGCCTCAAGCAGAAACTGAGGAGGCCAGCTTTTAGAAATGCAGAATTTGGTAATCCATTCAGAAAGGGATCATGGGTCAAGACAGAAACTCAGATAAGTAACAAAGAAGAGGTTGACAAATCAGACAAACACCTAGGATTTGCATATCCCCGCTTATCTGTAGAGCCAGCCATGATCCCTATATGACCCCCATAGGAATTCAGAAGGTATAAAAACCTACTCACTCTCAACTCCATTTTTTCAGCTGCCACAGAACCACAAACCCTGGTGGTTCTGTTCACCAATAAACAGAATTTTTCCAATCAGCCTCTAGCCTCCATTTTATTTGCAGCATCTTTCTCCCAATTTGGAACGAACTGAACAAGATAGATTTTCCTTTCAATAGTCTGTAATGACATACTGGTAGGTTGGACGTATGTATGTATGTATGTATGTATGTATGTATGTATGTATGTATGTAGCTTTGTTCGGCTATATTCCTGCATCATTATAGTTATGTTTTTAAAGTTGTAGCAACATTTCAGCAGAATCTCATCTTCCATCATCAGGCTTCTGTATTGAGTTTGTCTGTGAGTCAGACTTTCACAGCCGTTTCTGTTTTAAATTTGGGGTTAGCCTACTAACTGTGTCAGAATGGTTTTTGCTTCATCCTGATTTTCTTCATCCTGATTTTCTTCATCCTGACAGACCAAGATTCCCAACCAATCAGGAAGAAGAAAAAAAAAATCATTCTGGCACAGCATAGTCCAATGAACACAGATCCAGGCTCCCAGCCAATCAGAATGGACCAGCCTCATATATATATATGCTGTTCAGCTTCCCTCGGGTATTATCCCACATCATTGTAGTGCTTTCAAAGTTGTAGCAACGTTTCAGCAGAATCTCATCTGCCATCATCAGGC
>BLBF01000101.1:2801691-2812661 GCA_015471245.1 Laticauda colubrina
TATAAAAGTAAGAGCAAACTCCATTCCATTCTAACATGATGATGTTATCTAGTAACGAAACGTAACGAAATGTTTGCAAGAAAACAACCAAGCTAGTACCAAGTACACACAGAGTCTTGTAACAATATTTTTTGTCCTGTTTTTAATACTCAGCCCTTTTTTGTTATACACTCTTTTTTCCAGTATATGAATTTTCAGTACATGAATTTCTGTTAAATTTTATTATAAAATAAAATACAAATACAATTTGAAAAAGAAAGAGAGAAAGAAAAATACAGAAAGAAGTAAAAAAAAAATAGTGACTTCCAACTTTTTTTTCAGGGTGGTTACTTTAAGTTTCTAAATCTTTCAAGTTATTTCTCTAACTGCAAAAACATTCTAATCCTCAAAACCTAAAATCAGGAGTTTCATTTTTCTCCCAGTTTTGACAACAACATCCAGATGATGTTTCCGAAAAGAAACAAAATTAGACAATTTATTCTTTTGAATTAGAATTTGGCCATTTTTCTATTCACTGCCTTCTCTTTTTAACTGGAGAAGCCAACTCTCCATACTTCCAAACAATAGCTTTTCTGGGGAGGGGAATGGAAAGAGAAGAGGAAATTCCCAATTCATCAATCTGAAGTTCCTTTATCAGCTGTAGAGCATATTTCTGATGACATAAGTGATTTTTCTGTTGAGTGACAAGTGGTTTTGGGTGAATGGGTTATTCTATACCTGAAAAGGCATATTTTTAAAGGAGGAGGAAAAGAAGAAGGAAAGAATTTGTGGATAGCAAAAAAAAATGCAATGACTGTTTAGATTTGGAAGGAGTAAGAGATTACTGATATAAAAAGTGGAAAATCTGTGTAATTTCAAATCAACTTAGCCCTGCTGAGCTCCAGGCACAAAGGAGTTATAGAAATCTCCTAGAGTTATCTTGTGATAAGATGAGTGGTCTATAAATTTAATAATAAATTAAAACATTAATAAATCTTATCCATGCAGCTCCCGTTTCCCTCCATATTTGAGGAAATTCTAATAATCTTATATTGCACAACTGCAAAGAAGAAAAACTCATGCCTTCAGAATTTATGTTTTCATAATAAGCAACAAAGCCTCACCTGTTGAAGCACCGCCTGCCAACTGTGAAACATTATGCCTGTTTGCAGCTCTTTTCTTCTGGTACGCTGCAAGAGGCAAACCAGAAATAAGTTGCAGCAAGAAGGATTTTAAAAAACAGAGTTACTCCCTTGCCTGCAGTCCTTGATGTAGAAAGGGTTTGGTTTGGACTATTTAGAAATGGGTTTCAGCATTTAGGGGAGCAAAGGGAGAGGGTGTGGAAGCAAAACTTCTCGGGACCCTTCCTTTAGGCTTTGCAGAGGATTGCACTATATTTCCCAGCATTCCTTGTAATTTGTGTCTGTTGGCTAGCTTACTCTAATACAGTATTTCTTAACCGAGCAGCAAGTTTGGACAGTGAGGAGGTTGGGGAGGAACATGGGCCAGTCCTGGAGTCTGGGGAAGGCTCGGATGAATGCTCTGCATTGGAGGCAGAGATGGGGCCAGGGACATCTGACAGTTAATTTAACAGTTGCAGTGATTCACTTGACAAACGTGGCAAGAAAAGTTGTAAAATGAAACTTGGTTAACAAATTTCTCATTTGGCAACATAAATGTTGAGCTCAACTGTGGTCATAAGTCAAGGGTTACCTTTGGTATATTTAACAGACCACAATATCTGGGGAATCTCCCAAGAGGCTCAGTCAAAATTTTAAATTTTAAAAACATGGTAACTTAGAAAAATATATAAACACCAGGAGAGGAGTCTAGATTCTGTATTACAAGATAGATTGTACGATTCTATTCTTCAGTAGAACAGTGTCTGTTTGCACTACAGGAAGCCCTCCCCCCTCCAGAAGAATGAAATATTTTGCGGAATATTATTCTAAATGAGAAATGGAGAAACATGTTTTTTTAAAGGCAGGAAGCAACCCCAGTCTCCCTGCCTCCAAGCAGAAACTGAGGTGGCTATCTTTAGAATTGCACATTTAGTAATCCATTCAAGACAAATATTTTGAAACAAAGGCAGAATGGTAAGATTAGAAGCAGCCCAGAGCAGTCCAAAGCCCAGCAGTTCAAAGTCACAGAAACCTGGGAGCTCAGGTAAACAATAAGCCAGAAGTTGACCAGATTAGCTGAGACAAGCACGTAGGATTTGCATTTCTCCTATTGCCTATAGAGCCAGGTATAACCCCTACATGACCCCATAGGAATCTGACAACAGCCAATTGAATATTAAAGGACATGTTTCTTGCACAGGAACACAAAGGTCAAATGCAAAGCCCAAAGAAGGTATAAAAATAATCCCCACTCTCAGCTGTTTTGTCAGCTGCCCAGAATCACATGTGGTTCTGCTTAATCAATAAACTATCTTTCCAATTGGCCTCCATGCTTCTAGTATCTTTCTCTCAGCTTGGAACTGAACCAGGTCCAGGTCTTCCAACAGCACTAAGCAGGCACCTTTTCTAAGCCTTTTCTTATGACAAGTTGGAGCTGTGTTACCCACATTTTAGAGACTGTAGCCCTCCAGCCTTGTCTCCGCAGCGCTGTTCATCAAGCCACATCAGTTACTATCAGGATTGCTCTAATTAAAGATCTCCAGCAGAAGACATTCTTACCTTTGGGATGAAAGGGGTGAGGTCCGGCAGCCACCCCCTCTCTCAGTAATTGTTGCACCAATACTCGGAGGGTCTCATTGAGATGGTAACAACAGCGCAGAGTCAATCTAGCCATCCAAGTGAATGGGGGAGGAAAACAGTGCCATGAGACCTCCTATCACAAAATTGTACAATCTGACATTTTACGTCTTGACTGTTGCAACACACTCTTCATGGGGCTCCCCTTGAAAGGCATCTGGAAGCTCCAATTGGTTCAAAAATGCAATGGCCCGCAAGGTTTTGTGAAGACCCAGGTATGCACATGTGTTGCCTCTCGAGCGGGAGTTGCATTGCAATTTGCTTTCCAGGTAAAATTCAAGATGCTGGTTGTCACCTGGTTGTCACCAAGGCCACCATGGTTCTGGACCACTTTATCTGAAGGACCATCTCTCTTCTGTTACATCCAGCTAACCTATCAGAGTGGGGAGAGGCAGGAAATGCTGTGGGTCCCCTTTCCTAAGGAGTCTCAAAGGTGCTTTTCCAAGAGGCAATGGGACTTTCTTTGTTTTTCCTTAAAGAGGTTTCACTTCTTAACTAAGAAGCTTCTTCAGTTCTATCAGAAGACGTTCCATCAGAAATGCCTTCAAAGAAAACCAAAGAAAGTCCAGTTGCCTCTTGAAAAAGCACCTTTGGGAGAACCATGACCTGGATGACTGAGAATCTGTTTTGACCCTGTCCCAAAGAAGTACATGTGGCATTGGGACCCATCAGAAGGGCCTTCTCTGGGGTGGCTCCCACCCTCTGGAAAATCATTCTTGCAGAGATTAGACTGGTCAACATTTTGATACTCTTTCACAAAGACCTGTCTTGGCAATGGGCCTGGGGAACCAGAGTGAGATGGAGCCCCTCAAATGGCTTGTTTGATCAATTGTTGTTGCCAGGTGTGTGTGTGTGTAGAATTAGTTTTTACTGTTTCCATATTGTGTTTTTATATTTTATAAGCTGCCTCAAGTCACTGCAAGTGAGTGGACAGCCATATAAATGGCGTAAATAAAAAAAATATCCAGTAATTGATTCAGCTGGAACATCTTCCTCTAGGAGAGTCTTCTCCGCCCTTTTTTGTTTCCTTTTTACCTATATTGAGGATCCCTCGTTATGATGGCTTTTGCTTTCGGAATCATCTCTCTCTCGAACACCACTTCATTTTCATAGACCAAGTAATTCTCTTCAAACTGAAAGAAGACAGGCAAAAAAGACGATGCAAGACATTTAACTTCACTGGAAGTGTTGGCCAAACATCTCTCACAATGTACCACCAGGGACCAATATTGCTCTACAATACAAGTAGTCCTCAATTTACAACCAACAATAACCCCAACATTTCTCTTGCTAAGCAAGACGGTTGTTAGGTGAGTTTTCCCTTCATTTGATGACCTTTCTCGCCACGGTTGTTAAGTGAACCACTTAAGATCAACAGAGAGACCCATTAACACAGAACCAGTGGTGGGATTCTGCCGGTTCACACTGATTAAAGTGAATAGGTTGTTAAATTATCTACCTATCCACCCACCCCTATCAAAGTGGATCCTGAGCTCTGTAAGAAAAGGGCAATGGAGGGAAGGAGAAAACCACTTTCCCTCTTTCTTCTCCCTGCTCCTCCTCCTTCTCTCATGTCGGCCGCTCAATTGCCCTTTTCTCCTTTGCAGCACAGCACCCAGAATCCACTTTGATAGTGAGGGGGGGTGTAATTTAACCACCGGTTTGCCCAGGGTCAGGTTGGCCATTGCAGGAGGATCGTCCCGTATGTGCAAGCAGAGCTGGAGAACAGGGATGGGCCTTGCCTCCCACGACAGCCAACCTGACCCTGGGCGAACTGGTTGTTAAACTATTTGAATCCCACCACTGCATAGAACTGCTGTAGAATTCATCCCTAAATGTTGGAACATCTCCTGACTCAATGTCACACCTCTGCCCCCGGGCCATCATGGTATGGTCAACTTTCCTGCAGATCAGGAAGCAATAATTTATTTACAGTTACTCTGAAGTGGTAGAAACTCCATGAAAGGCATGACATTTTCTTCTGGGGAGACCCCCAACCTTTTTCTTCCTCATACCCAAAATACTAAGAGATCAAAATACTAAGATCTCCCAACCTGGAATATGTTTTGGCAGCATCCATTGGGAAACCAAGTTTTTTTTTTTTAATTGTCAAGTACTTGAATAAATATAAGGAAGGGTGGATGAAATTTATCAGTTCATGCTGCATTTTCAGCATTTAAAGTTCAGCTATCCTGAAAATCCATATTATTAATTCCATATTGTTTCAAAAGATTTGGAAGGGTGATGGAAAAAGTCACGCTGCAGAAATATTCCTTGTTGACATGCAGATTCAGTCAAAAAAGCCAACAGTGAAAATCTGCAGATCTTGAAATCCTCCCATTTTGAAACCTTACACAACAAATATTTATTCTTTGACTTGATTTAGGCTTTGTGGGATGCCCTCCCCCCAGAGGAATGAAATATGTTGGGAAATATTTAAAAAAGGCAGAATATTATATTTCCCTAAAGAAGGTATGGAGAAACATGTTCTTAGAGGCAGGAAGCAGCCCCCAAGTCTTTCTTAATAGCCCAAAGTAGATGCCAGCACTTAAGGAGGTGAAGAGCTTATTGAAAGAGGAAGCCAACAATCCAGATGGCTCCATTCATAAGCAAACAAAATACTGCAGGCAGAAATCCATTCAAGACAGGATAGTTCAAAACTCCTTGCAGCAAAATTTGACAGCTAACAAAAGCAGAATGGCAGGATAAGTACAGCAGCTCTTCACCCAAGACTCAGCACAGGAGGAAAGCCATTAGTCACAATAAAAATTGACCAACACTCTTTCAAAACACAAGCCCTTTCATTGCATAACATAACCCACCCAGCCAGCAGCATTTCAGGACCTGTATAAAAATCCTGGCACTCATCTAGCTAATTGTTCAGCTGACTCATAACAGCACACTGTCTTTGGGTGAGTTCTGTTCATTAATAAACTTTCTTTCCAATCAGCCTCCATGTTGTTTCCAAAGTCTTTCTCCAGCTTGAAACTGAACCAGATGGATATTTCTTCCAACAGCTTCATAGGACACTTCTTCACTGTACCCAAAAGCAGCTTAAGTGACTTGCAAATCCCCCAGAATCAAAGCCAAAAGGAAGACAATGCAGCACAACAGAGAAGCAGAAGATCCTCCATGAAATAATCCATACTTCTTGGATAATGGACAAGTTCTCTAAGGTACAGCTACTCTACACTCAATATTCTAATTATCCTGGCTCCCATCAACAACTCTTACTTACTTTTCTGAGGGTACCACAGGTGCTCACAGAGAAGGTGAAGAGGGCCTTGGTGCCATCAACTTCTGGTCTACAGTTCTTATCCCGTAGATGAGTTCTCCTAGGATTTAACTCTGGTTTGGTATCCAAACTGAGTATGGTAGCAGTTATGGTTCCATTGGGAAAGCATACTGCAAAAGAACAACAAAATAATTAAATTAATATGCCAAGAAAGTTCCAGCGATTGGGGAACTGAAGGCAATTAATCCAGAACTTCTCCAAAACTAGACCTACATAATCAGAATCTATGGCTCAAAAGTTCTCTTTTTCCCAAAAAGTAACTAGACTTTAATTTTATTTCTTTCAAAAATATTTCACTTCTCATCTTGAACAAGAAGCAAAATGTTTTCAAAGAAAAATACTTAAGAAAGTTCAGTTGCCTTTAGGAAAAGAGCACCTTTGGGACAACCATATCCTGGATGATTGAGAATCTCCATAGACAATCAGAACCTATAGATTATGAATAGAATAGAATAGAATTCTTTATTGGCCAAGTGTGATTGGACACACAAGGAATTTGTCTTGGTGTAAATACTCTCAGTATACATAAAGAAAAGATACATTTGTTAAGAATCAAGAATCATAAGGTACAACACTTAATGATAGTCATAGGGTACAATCAACAATCAAATCATACTAGGAAACAGTCAATATAAATCGTAAGGATACAAGCGACAAAGTTACAGTCCTACAATCACAAATGAGAGGGGATGGGTGATAAGGAGTGATGAGAAGATTATGAACAGTAGTAATGTGGAGAAAAGCAAAGTTTCACACCTGGGCAATAAAAAATCAAAGGTACAAGTACAGATTAGGTGTAACCTGGCTCCAAAACAGTAACTGTGAGAGGAACCTTGGTGTCTTAGTGGACAATCACTAAAATGTGAACCAGCAGTGGGCGCCAAAAAAGCCAATAAAATCCTATGTTCTCTAAACAGAGGCATAGAATCAAAATCACATGAAGTATTAGTACCACTTTATAAAGCCTTGGTCACACCTGGAGTGCTGCATCCAGTTTTGGTCACTACATTACAAAAAAGATGTTGAGATTTTGAGAAAAAAAATGAAAAGAAGAGCAATTAAGATGATTAAAGCAGTGGTGGGATTAAAAAAAAAATACTGCCAGTTCTGTGGGCGTGGCTTGGTGGGCGTAGAAGGGGAAGGATACTGCAAAATCCCCATTCCCTCCTCACTCTTGGAGGAAGGATACTGCAAAATACCCATTCCCTCCCAATCCCACTAACCTGATTTCCAGCTCCGTTCTTCTGTGCAGGGCAACCAAAGAGACCCAGCTGATCAGCTGGGATTTGGGAAGCAGAGAACAAATGCTGACGGGGCCAGTCAGAGGTGGGGTTTGTCAGTTCTCCGAACTACTCAAAATTTCTGCTATTGGTTCTCCAAAACTGGTCAGAACTGCCTGAATACTTCTGGATTAAAGGTGTAGAGCAGAGATGCCATTCAGCAGGTTCTGACCAGTTCTGGAGAACCGGTAGCGGAAATTTTGAGTAGCTCGGAGAACCAGCAAGTATCACCTCTGACTGGAGATTTTACAGTATCCTTCCCCTGCTACGCCCTCCAAGCCATGCCTACAGAACTGGTAGTAAAAAAATTTGAATCCCACCACTGGTCTAGAGGCCTAAAACTTGGAAGGATTCAGGTTTGGCCAGTATAAAGAAAAGAAGAACTAAGGGTGACATGATAGCAGTATTCCGGTATTTGAGAGGCTGCCACAAAGAGGAGGGGGTCAATTTATTTTTCAAAGCACCAAAAGGCAGGACAAAAAACAATGAATGGAAACTAATAAGGAGAGAAGCAACCTGGAATTGAGAAGAAACTTCCTAACAGTGAAGACAATTAACCAGGGGAACAAGCTTGCCTTCGGACGTTGTGGGTGCTTCAATCAATGAAGGTTTTTAAGAAGAGACTGGATAATCACTTGTCTGAAATGGTGTAGATCCTGTTTGAGCAGTGGACTGGCCTTGACTCACCCAGTAATTTTCCAGTAGGGAAGATACAAGATCTGGAGAACTCCACCATCGTCAGCAGTGTCTTGTTATCCCTCAGGCTGAAATCTAGCCGAACAGTAATTCCTTGGAGAGAGAGAGTCTGAGGAAAAACCAAGGTTGGAAATGGTTCCATGCCATCATCCCAACACAGCATGCTCACCTTGGAAGATGCACCATCTCTTTGCCCCCTTGACCAGGACAGTTAATGAGATATAGTTAAGGAGAAAGGACTTCATACGCTTGCCATTTGTCTTTTTCTCCATCTACAATAAGCTAAATTGCTCTCTAGGTTTAACACCCAGAAGGAAATTTTGTGACTCTTTTATGCTTTCTTCTCATAGAACCAGAGGGTTGGAAGAGATGTTCTACAACGTATTTTTAATCCAACCTTTTGCCCAAAGCAGAGATCTTCAGATCATCCCGTCATTTATGGGGCTGTTTGGATCTATCTCTGTGTAAGCTTCTTCCTGATTGTCCTGATCTACAAAGAATAAAACCACATCCTCTTCCTTCTAATTTAGGGATACAGCCTGCAGGGTGCTTAAATTTCGCCCATGGGGCCTGCCTGGAAATATTGAAGGAGAGGCAAATGGTGCCTCTGCTGGCCAAAACAAGCCATGGGGTGGGATGAGGTGTGCGTAGCCAGGGTTGCCAGAGGCCAAACTCAAGTTAAAATACAAATTCGGCCAAATTATTTCATCTCACAGCCAAATTTTCCGGCCAATTTTTTTTATGCAATATAACATGAGGATATATGGCTTTTTGTTTTTTTTAACTGTTTTTAAATAATCAAATCATAAAAAATAGTCTTTATTTGACAACATGACGTGACATCATGGGAATTTCTGCGTCTCTTTACTCACATCCAGGCTAGGCAACTCACTTCAAATAACCGCTTGGAAAGCTCAGGGCCAAATGCCGCGATCCTGAGGAGGGGGGAGCTGGGGCATGAGGGTTTTTAGGGGGATTCCCCCCCCCCGATTGAAAAAATATAATCACTAAACAAATAAAACGACACAAAAATTTGTCCCCCCTTCGAAAGAGGTGAATCCCACCGTTGCCGTGGAGTCGTCCAGTTCCTCCAAGGGATGGGTGCATGGACCAATTTACCAGCCTCATCCGCTCCCAAAGGGGCATGTTACTCTTCGCAGAAATAGTAAGAGGGAAACGCAGAAGGGTGGGGAAGCGAGCTGCGAGGGGCAAGAAGGATGGGGTGGGGGAGGGCAAGGTCGACGGCCGGCCGGCCGCCCCTGAGTTGGGGGAACTGAGTGGATTTTCGCTCCCTTCAGGGAGCATTTCTTTGCCCTTAGCACGTGAAAATAGCAGTCGCACTTTTATACCGCTTCACGGTGCTTTACAGCCTTCTCTAAGCGGTTTAGAGTCGGCCTATTGATACACACACACACACACACAACCGCAACAACCTCACGCCCTAAAGCGTTTGGTCTTCCAGCCCCTTGTGAGAAACGGCGGCGGGGCTTCTGCGGCAACCGAGGAGGAAGCGGTTAAAAACGGGGAAAGGACACAGAAGCCACCCCCAACCGCAGATGAGCCGTTGCCTGGGCCCTTCAGGTTCACCCGCCAATGTGGGAGGCGGGAAGTTTCTTCCAGGGATCCAGAGAGAATCTCGTTTAAAATGCCCCTCAGGGCTGCCCAGGAGCATTTACGTTTTGCTTCCTTCTCCCACCCCTCACCAAAAAAAAACATTTTTTTCCACTAAGGTGGAAAAACCAAGCCGCAGCAGCTGGCCGGACGGGCCTTTTTTTTTTTTTTTTTTTTGGGGGGGGGGGGTCAGGAACCGCTCTTGAGGGAAGCTCCCCGTCGCGCGGGGCAGGAGAACTGAGGGGGAAAAGCGGTTGCTTTTCAGGCCGATCTTTCCCCCGCCCCCCGAAGTCCCCAAACTTTTTTTTTTTTTAAATCAAGGGAAAGAGTTACAAAGAGGACAGTCATTTGCATGCGAATATATTGTATTGAAAACCGGCATTCGGCCAAAATTTCGATTTCACGGCCAAGCAACTTTCATACGGTCAAATTTCCGGCCACATGATTTTTTTCACGGCCAAACAGATTTCTATACGGCCAGATTTCTCGAATTTGGCTGAAAAAACGGCCAGATGGCAACCCTGTGCACAACCTCCCCAGCAGTGGGCGTGGCTTGGTGGATGTGGCAGGAGAAAGTTGCTGCAAAATCCCCATTCCCTCCCCACCCCACTAACCTGCTTTCCAGCTCCGTTCTCCTATGCAGGGCAACCAAAGAAGACCCAGCCGATCAGCTGGGACTTGGAAGGCAGAGAGTGGATGGGGGCCAGGCCAGTCAGAGGTGGTATTTGCTGGTTCTCCAAACTACTCAAAATTTCTGCTACTGGCTCTCCAAAACTGGCCAGAACCTGTTGAATACCAGCTCTGCTCCCCAGCCTCCTGCAGCACTCTGCTGGCCAAAAATAGACCATGCAGAGACCTTGTGGGCCCTCCATGCTGCCTCTTTTTGGCTGGCAGACTGCTGCAGGAGGCTGGAGAGGCTGAAAATGAGATGGGGAGAGGGATGCGTGCACTCCCGTGTCCCATTTTGGTTGGCAAAGTGCTGCAGGAGGCATCCTGTCTCTCGCCTCCTGCTCCCCAACCCCCCTGTGGCCCGCGGAGAACTACAATGCTGATCGGACTCTCAAAGAAATCTGGATTGATAACCCTGTTCTAATTGAAGGAACTGAACTACATTCTAAAGCATAGTATATAACTCAGAAATAGGACTTTTCAGATTATTTATAATGATCATAGATTAGCATAAAGAATTAGGGTAGAAGTAATTCGATTAGATAACTAGACAGATAAATGATAGCTAGATACAGCTAGATAGCTACGATAGATAGATAGATAGATAGATAGATAGATAGATAGATAGATAGATAGACAGACAGACAGACAGACAGACAGACAGACAGACAGACAGACAGA
>BLBF01000101.1:2812671-2851375 GCA_015471245.1 Laticauda colubrina
AGACAGACAGACAGACAGACAGACAGACAGACAGACAGACAGACAGACAGACAGACAGAATGAATCTACAAAAATCTATAGGGAAAGGTAAAGCATTAGATAAATATAAGAAAACATAAACATTAATATGTGACTCACAAAATCTATTACAATATAAGTTTTTCTGTCCTCACAAAAGATTAAGAAATAGTGTATGTTTATCTTTTATTTCATATGCAATAAAGGATAGGTTAGCACTGATAGCTGGCTACAGTCGTGCTCTCCCTCCAAAAAATAATTATTTTAGGAGGATTTTATATCTTTTTAATTGGATTTTATGCACCATAAATCAACTAGTTCTGGGCCTAGATATGTACTGGACTGTCTTCAACCTATGGTTATCTTTAATAGCTATCTAATAAGAGCTAAGTAGGCTAATACTCTGAGTCTCTTTTCTTGCAAACTGTCATCATTCTATAGAACCCAAGGAGACAAACTTCTTTGCTGTAGCCTTCCTTCACAATCTACAATTTACAAGTTCCTTTAACTAGAATTTCTGTGGAGCATCCATTTCCAACTAACCTCATAAATCAAGCCAGTAGCCAAAAATGGCGCCGACAGGAAGAAATAGTGACCATCATCTTGAATGGTGTAGTTCTGAGATACTGCAAATTCGTTTGTCAGCTGAAGGCCACCCACAAAAGGAACCCAGAAGTGATCCAGATTCCCGCGGATCATCGCCACACCAATTTGTCCTCCTTTGCAGAAGCCCTCAAACACAGGAAGAACTGGTGAGCAGGAGCAATCAGACACAAGGAGGAAAATAGAAAGATTGAAGATTTTATTTGATTTCAGGATTACCTGACTGATTGATTGATTGGGTTTTTTTGGCTTTGGTGAGCAGGGCAGGGTGGTTTGGTTCCCCATAAGACAGGGGTCTCCAAATTTGGCAACTTTAAGACTTATGGATTTCAACTCCCAGAATTCCCCAGCAAGCATAGCTGGCTGGGGAATTCTGGGAGTTGAAGTCCACAAATCTTAAAGTTGCTAGGTTTAGAGATGCCTGCTGTAAAATATAGACCAAAGGAGATAATATTTGATGGCCCGAAAATATACAGTGTTTTGAGGCTGAAGGAGAACCACAGTAGACTAGTGGTATAGAAAGTCAGCATCCATGTACTCTCCTAGAGAATGAAATATTTGAGGGGATATTAAAAAGGCAGGATGGAATATTTTCCCAAAGGAGAAATGCCGGGGGAGGGGGGGAGTCTTAAGGTTAAGCAGAAACTAGTCCCAGTCTCCCTGCCCCAAGCAGAAACTGAGGAGGCCAGCTTTTAGAAATGTAATTTGGTAATCCATTCAGAAAGACTGGGTCAGACAAAAACACCATATAAGCAAGCAACAAGGCAAAGGTTGGCAAGATTAGCTCAGATAAGCGCCTAGGTTTTGCATTTCCTGTCTTACCTATAGAGCCAGCCATGATCCCTACATGATCTCTTAGGGATCAAGAAGGTATAAAACCCATCCACTCTCCATTTTGTCAGCTGCCCGAGAAGCACATGCTGCTAGTGGTTCTGCTTCATCCATAAACCAACTTTCTTTCCAATCAGCCTCCATTTTATTTCTCCCAGCTTGAAACTGGACCTGATTTTTTCTTCTAACAGTGGATATTGAAGTATTAAGTATAGCTTCATTCACACAGGTTTGGCTATGACACCAATTTTTCCTGTCCGTAGGTGAAGTGGAGTTCATAACATCACCAGTTTACACTACAAATATTGAAATATCCCTGATGTCAGGGAAGGAGTTTTAAAAGGATCTAAAAATTTCTCATTTCCACTATCTGTTTCTGTCTCCCAAACTGAGAGGATCCATGACATGTTAAAACCAGGAAGATCAAGGAAGAAACATTAGAACTGGGAAAATCAAAAGTTTTTCTTCTAAAGCTACAGGGTCCCTCCCATTCTTGCCCAAAAAAGACCACCAAACTTAAAGGTGAGGAACGATAACCCTCTTTATGACTTGCGGACTTCAACTCCTGGAATTCCTGAGGGAACTATGGACCCTTTATAACTTGTGGACTTCAACTCCCAGAATTCTGAGCCAGCATGGCTGGCTGAGGAATTCTGGGAGTTGAAGTCCATAATTCATAAAAGAGCCATGGTTCCCTACTCCTGATCTAATTGGATGTTAATCACTTTAAGCACTCATTATCAGTTTGGCCAAGCAGACTTACCTACATCAGCGACTTTGCATACAATGACTCCAGGATGAGTAAATGACTTTCCCTTCGGGAGCAGGGAAAATGTATATTTGAGATGCAAAGTGTATTTCCTGAAGTTGCCATATAGATACTGCAAGAGAAAAAACGTTCCTTGGCCACGCAAACTCATTGACATATGGGATTCCCCTGCTAGAAGCATTTTAAATTATCAATTCCTGCTGTTCTCAACCTGTTGCAATCTTCAAGAAAACCAGTCTACTTTGGCTAAAAGATTATAGGAAATCCTCGACTTACAGCCACAATCGAGCTCGAAATTTCCATTGCTGTGGGGGAAAATGGTTAAGTGAGTTCTGCTCCATTTTTACAACCTTTCTTGCCACCGTTAAGCAAATCACTGCCGTTTTTAAATTAGTTATATGGTTGTTGTGACTCTGGCTTCCCCATTGTTTCTACTCATCAAAAGGTCATAAAAGTTGATCACTGACCCCAGGACAACCATCAAGAATATGAGTCAGCTGCCAAAAAGTTGTGAAAAATGGTCATAAATGTACATGCCATTTTGTTCACCTCTGGTTATTATTTTACAGGTCAAGTTTACACAATATTGTAGTGTCTCTTCCAGCAAGGTTTCGACAACAAATCCCATAATCCTTAACCTGGACTGCCGGAGATTAGAGAAGCGGTGGTCATACACGCCTGCAGGATGTGATTTTAAAAAAAAGCTCACCCTAAAAAAAAAAATTAAAAAAAGTCCAAGGAACATGCTCTTGTCTTTCACAAAAGGCAAGTGCAACTTAACTTAGTAAACTTAATGTTATCAATTCATTTGAGAAATAGAGACTAGCAGCTTGTAACAATCAAAGCTGCAAAACATCTGGCACTTGGGCGAAAGCTCTCCCCTGAATGTTGCCATGCAATTTGCTCCTTCTTACCTTCTGTTCCACCAGAGGGTTGGAAAAAGGAACCTTAAGAATGAAAACTCGGGTGTGGTTGGTGTTGGGGACTTCCTCCAGGGTGCAGCCATGTCCTTTGATTTCTGATGGTGTTAAGAGTTTGCCACCTATTGCAATGGCAGTCAGCTCCACATCGGCAAGGAAGTTCCCTATGCTGACATCGAAGTAGCCTCTCTCTGAAACCGTGTCTAAGAAGAAACAGAAATTTCAGAGCTGCAGTGGTGTAGTGGTTAGAATACAGTACTGCAGGCTACTTATGCTGGCTGCCGGCTGCCAGCAGTTTGGCAGTTGAAATCTCACCAGGCTCAAGGTTGACTCAGCCTTCCGTCCTTCTGAGGTGGGTAAGATGAGGACCTAGATTGTTGGGGGCAAGAGGCTGACTCTGTAAATTGCTTAGAGAGGGCTGTAAGGTACTATAAAGTGGTATATAAGTCTAAGTGCTATTGATATTTCAGCTGCAGGAATCTAAATCTGGGACAATTTTCCTGATGTAGTTGAGGTAACAGTATGATGTGCAGATATGCAGAAGGCAGAGGAGAGGAGAACAATGGAAATCTATGGGCTGATCCTTGGGACAGAAAAGCTACAGTTGCTAGCGAAGCCTCTCCCTACGTCTGGGGATAAAAGGCAGGGGGTGGAGATGAACAGATGTGGAAGACAACTATTGATCTTCCTGTTGGACGGATTTGTAGCCTGCGGTGAGAGAGAGAGACTTTTTGCTGGGGCTAGTGGCACTTCTGATAAATTTAACTACTGAGGGTTTGTCGGGTTTGGGGAGCTAGATCAGAACACCAAATCACCAAAGCCTGTTCTCTTCACCTAGGACAAGCCAGGTGGGTTACAAAGCTTACTGTCAGTGAGCACCGGTATCTGCGGGGCAAAGGGGGTGCAGATAGACTTGAAGATCCTGTGATGCGTCCGGTCACTTTCATCTCCTCGCCATCTACGATCCAGAAGGAGTTTGATGCTATACATGGTACCATAATGATTGTTGATCACATCACTCTGGGAAGAAACAGACCAACATTATCCATTCAGAGCCTCTTGTCTGAAAGTCTCTGGAGATTCTCAGCCATCCAGATTGTGGTTGTCCCAAAAGTGTTTTTTTCTAAAAGCAACTGGGCTTTCTTTGTCCTTGAAGCTCCAAGAAGTAAGTTCCTTCCTTCCTTCTTTCCTTCCCTCCCTACTTCCCTTCCTTTCCCTTTCTTTTTTCCTTTCCTTTCCTCCCTCCTTTCTACCCTTCCTTCCCTCCCTCTCCTTCCCTTTCTCTTCCTTCTTTCCCTTCCCTTCCTTTCTTCCTCCCTCCTTTTCTTCCTTCCTTCCCTTCCCTTCCTTCCTTCCTTCTTTCCCTTCCCTTCTTTGCTTCTTTCCCTCCCCTTCCCTCCCTCCCCCCGCCCCCTCCCTTCCTTCTTTCCCCTTCGCTTCTTTTCCTTTCTCCTCCCGCCCTTCGTTAAGCTTCTTGGATGAGAAGCGAGATGTCTTCCAGGAAAAACGAAGGCCAGTTGCCTTTAGAAAAACCACCTTTGTGACATCTTGTCCGAAAGGCAGATGCCCAACCCCAGGGAAAGGACCTCTGTGCCCAGCACTGACCTCCATGATTCCTCCCACAGCTCCAATGGGTACTGTGATGCTGATAAATTGGGTGTTGGTCAGGAAGTTGTAGCCATTCCGCACAATCGTTGTACTATCAATTCTGCGCCCATCCAAGCCCATCTTGATGGTTTCATCTTCGAACTGATCAGGGTAGGCCACCAGTGGCGATAGGATCCGTGGCGAGGTCCAGCGCAAGGTGCTGGTAGTGAAAATGGGACGGTCTGCAGGAGAAAGAAGCTGAATGTGTGTGTTGTCAATAAGATGATGATCGATTCTTTGGGGAAAGAGGGAGACACCTGTGATTTGGGTTAAGTGTTTAAAGGTGGTCTCAATAAAAGCCTGCAGGGAAAGCCAGCCAAGCTCTTAAAATTTGCCTCTTCTGCTAGGCCTCAGATTAGAAAGGGGGATGGATCCTTTGTGTGGTATTTTGGTTTGTCAGTATTTTGATTGCTTGTTTCTCTTTTTAGACTATATTTTTGTTTTTATATTCTCTTAGCTTGTAAGTCATGACAGATGGAAGGAAGGAGGAAGGAAGGAAAGAAGGAAGGAAAGAAAGAAGGAAGGAAGGGGAATCAAGGAAAAGAGAGAGAGAGAAAGGAGGAAGGAAGGGAAGGAAAGAAAGGGAGGTGGGAAGGAAAGGGAAGGAAAGAAAAGCAAGAGGAAGGAAGGAAAGAACAAAAAGAAGGAAGGAAGCAGAGGTAGTATTCAGCAGGTTCTGACCAGTTCTGGAGAACCAGTAATGGAAATGTTGAGTAGTTCAGAGAACCAGCAAATACCACCTCTGACTGGCCCCGTCCTCATCCGTTCTCTGCCTCCCGAATCCCAGCTGATCGGCTGAGTCTTCTTTTGTTGTCCTGCACAGGTGAATGGAGCTGGAAAGCAGGTTCGCGGGTTGGGGGGAGAATGGGGATATTGCAGTAACCTCCCCATGCCACACCCATCAAGCTACTTCACACCCACCAAGCCATGCCCACAGACCTGGTAATAAAAAAATTTGAATCCCACCACTGGATGGAAGAAGGACGGAAGAGAAAGGGAGGGATGATAAGAGAGAAGATGGAAGAAAAAGTAGAAAAATGACAAAAAAGAGGGAGGGAGGGAAGGAAGGCTCACCCACAATGGACAATTCAGGGATGGAAGGGAGAAGCACCATGTTATCATCTATTAACTGACAAGGAACTGAAAAAAAAAAAAATAAGCAAGTGACTCACTGACAGGGCAAGCCACAGCAGTATACACCATTAGGATTATCCAGGCCTCTTTATAGAAGATCGTGGCTCGGGCCATTTCCACTTCCAAGCCCTGTACCTACAATGAAAGGAATAGCCAGGAGATACACTTTATCCTGGTGCTCACACCTATCAACTCAGATATGCTTTTATACCTGAGGTGATGTTTTGCCTCATTTTACAGTGTTTCTTTCCATAGTTAAGAGAATCACTGCAGCTATTAAGTTGGTAACACAGTCGCTAAATGATTCTGCTTCCCCATTGACTTTTTGCTCACCAGAAGGTCACAGGCAACCTTCATAAATACATGCCAATTGCCAAGCCTCCAAATTTTGATCATGTGACCACCGAGATGCTACAAGTGCGAAAAATGGCCATAAGTTCCTTTTTTCAGCATTATTACAACCTTGAAGGTCACTAAAACAGTGCAATTCCAGGACTATCTGGACACTAGAACCTGTGGGTCTCTTCATCGCTGGAAGCCTAATCCATGGTCAGCTGAAACATGATTTGATCCCAGAATACCCTGAACCATAAACTAACCATGTTATGCTTATGCAGCAGATGAACCAGCCGCCTCTTTGCTTTATCTCAGAGGTGTCAAACTCGTGGGCCAGATCCAGCCTGCAGGGTGCTTAGATACTGTTGTGGTCCACTGGCAGTCTGTGAAGATGGCAGCAGAATCGGGCAGTGGGGAAGAACATGGGCCAGTCCAGGAGTTTGGGGAGGACTAGATGAGGGTCCTGCATCTGATATAGAGATGGGGCCGGGGACATTTGGGAGTTATGTGCTGACTCCGGAGCCTCCAGAATCTGATAACAGCGAGGCAGAGGAACAAGGGGAGCATATTCCCAAATGCGCATGTGTGCAGAGCTGCCAGAAGGCAAGACAAAAAGGCTAAGATAAAAGGGGTGCCTCGGCAGTAAGACTTGGAGGTGATTGGCCCTCCCATAAAACATAAAGGAGGAGCAAAGGGACATGAACATTTGCAGAAGCAATTTTGTTCAAATTGGTCAGTTTGAAACCTGAAGCTTGGTGTTGAATTTGTTCTGTTTTGGCCTCATATAACTAATTGGAAATTTAGTTGTTGGCAGCATTCAAGGAAGATAAAGGTATGTGCTTATCAGACTTATCCTGAAGGGCTTTGGCAGATTTCCATGGGACTATTTACAAACTGTTTGAGACTCATTACGAGATGTGAATGAGTATAATTCACAGCCATTGAAATAAAGAAAAAAGGGTTCTGGGACTAACATGTGTTTCTCAATAAGCCTTGGTCAGAACAGTTATGGCCTGTGAGGCCACCCTGGAAATAGCGAAGGACCAGCCTGCGATGTTTCTGTCAGTGAAAACAGAACTTGGTAGGACCAAGTGCGGCCCTCCTTGGTTCCATTTCTGGCTGTGACAGCCTCCTGCCATCCTCTTCCCATGAAAATGGAGCTTAGGAGGTGGCCTTCCTGAGCTCCATTTTGTTCTGTATAGAAATAGTAGACTCCTAAAGACTGAATTCTGATTGGCTAAAGAACTCAAATGGGGATTGGTTCAATAGGAACCAATCCACATAGCTGCTAAAAAGGCAGCAAATATCAAATACCTGTCATTGGCTAAAGCCGGCAGAGAAAAAGATATAAAAGGCTGCCACAGCCTGAGCCAATGTTCCGTTTTCCCAACTGTGTTACTTAATAAAGACTTTGTTGTTAGAACCCAGTCTACCTCACGTTTTTCCGGACGGAACACTGGCGACGAGGATGGGATTGTCCTAAACGCGAGACTGAGCACGCGGCGACAGATAAAAAACCAGACGAAAAACAATGGCTGGAAACAACGCGCCACCCGCACCCTTCAATCCCAATGAAGAAGATTGGGAATCCTACATAGACCGTTTCCAGATGTATCTGGAGAGCAATGAAATGGAGGAAATCTCAGAACAGCGTAAGAGAGCTGTTTTCTTGACACACTGTGGGCCCTCAGTCTTCAAAATGGCCAAGGCTTTGGTAAAGCCCCGAGATGTGAAACAATTGACTTGGACAGAGCTCCAAAGAACACAAAAGGCCCACTATGCACCGGTGGTGTCAAATCTAATCAAGCGGCACGAGTTTCATCTGAGAGACCAGAAAGAAGGCGAAAACATCGCTGATTTTGTGGCAGCCCTCTGACAAATAGGGGGAGCGTGCGAGTTTCTGAACTTAGATGAAGCAATGCGGGATCGAGTAATATTGGGTTTAAGAGACTGTAACATACAGAACAAACTGCTGAATAAACCCAATATAACAGTAGCCGAAGCTATCGCAGAAAACACGGCCGCTGAAGCTGCGAAAAAATCAGCAGTCAAAATGAAGCAAATGAATGCGAACAATGACGAAACAAGCCCGGCCAGAGTGAAGAAACAATCTCCCATTACCATGCACAACGAAGAATTCGACGAGACGTCAGAATCTGGGGAGGAAGACGACGAAGTCCACCGCCTATATGCCAAAAAGAAAGGGCGCGAAAACAGAAATCGGCGGGAATGCGCTGGCTGCGGGGGAAACCATCCTCGAGCCGATTGCAGATTCCTTGATGCCATTTGCAGAGCGTGCAAGAAAAGGGGGCATATCGAGAAAGTCTGCAGGAACAAAAAAAATGACAGTCCAAAAAGATGTAGCAACTCCCCAGCAAAAGCTGAGACAAGACAACCCGAGAGAAAGTGGCAGCAAAACAAGCAAGCCACTAACCGAGAGAAAGCATACCAGACTTTCACTATCGGAAGCGCTCAGACGGAAAGCGGGAAGAAGGTAACAATAATTGTAAAAATTGAAGACAACCCCTGCGAGATGGAGGTTGACTCTGGATCTTTCCTATCAATGGTGTCATGGGACACCATCAAAAAACTGGTTCTAGATATCAAAATCAAGGAACTCCAGAGACAAAAATGAACCCTCAAGGACTACCAAGGAAACCGAATTCCTGTAGTAGGCTTGGGATATTTCCGAGTTGCCTACAAGCAACATGTCGCTGTACTACCATTGACGATAGTCGACCGAGACCGACCAAGCCTCCTGGGCATCGAATGGTTCGCACCATTGGGCATCGGGATGACCGGAGTAGACCGGGTGGCCGCAACCGACTGGGAAGAAGACCTGATCCAAGAATTCCAGGACGTTTTCGATGGCTCCCTTGGCAGGTATCCGGGGACCCCAATTTCTTTTAGTCTAGACCCCCAAGTAGCTCCTAGAAGACTAAAGGCCAGACGAGTTCCTTTTGCTCTAAAAGCAAAAATAGAGGAACAACTAGATAAATTGATAAATCAAGGGGTCTTAGAGCCTGTAGACCATGCCAAATGGGAAACACCAATTGTAACGCCAATTAAACCAGATGGGTCGGTTTGAATCTGTGGCGACTACAAGGCTACCCTGAACCACGCGTTGCAACAAAGCGCATACCCGGTGCCAGTCGTACAACACTTATTACATTCTCTTGGGGAAGGAAAAGTTTTCGCCAAACTAGACCTAGCACAAGCGTACCAACAGCTCCCAGTAGACCCTTTAACGGTTGAAGCACAAACAATAGTGACTCACAAAGGGGCATTCAAATGCAACAGACTCCAATTTGGAGTGAGTGTAGCCCCAGGCATTTTCCAGAGCCTCATGGAACGCCTGTTAAATGGTATAAAAGGAGTCGTACCATACTTCGACGATGTCCTAATTTCGGCCAAAGATGCAACCCAGCTAAAGAAAGGACTTAAAGACGTACTAAATAAATTCAGAGAGTCTGGCCTTAAAGTAAAAAACAGAAAAATGCTGTTTAATGACTGATTGTGTTGAATTCTTGGGCTATTTGATAGACGGAGAGGGTATACACCCGACCGAAA
Organism: Laticauda colubrina; assembly: GCA_015471245.1. Lineage (NCBI taxonomy): Eukaryota > Metazoa > Chordata > Lepidosauria > Squamata > Elapidae > Laticauda > Laticauda colubrina. The sequence continues at coordinate 2,822,500 of BLBF01000101.1, forward strand.
AAAAGGTCAGAGCTATTAAAGACGCACCTGAACCAAGGAACGAAACTGAACTACAGGCATTCTTGGGACTAATAAATTTTTATAATGTGTTCCTACCCCACAAAGCAACAATAGCGGAACCATTACTGGATAAGCAAACAATTTGGACTTGGTGTTATAGAGAAAAGAAAGCCTTCCAAAAAATAAAAAACTTCTACCTCACGTTTTTCCGGATGGAACACATTTTTTTCTGGCAGAGGGCTGCTGTAGGATCACCTCACCCCTGCTAGGGCCACCACAGGTGCCTCCGACACAAGTGACATTGTGCTGGCCATGCCTACCCGGCCCAGTGAGATCAAACAGTGATGCGGCCCTCAACAAAATTGAGTTTGACACCCCTGCCTTATCTATTGTGTGAACCAAACCAGAGTCCCTTTTGCAATCTTTCAAAGCATGAGGTTTTCAAAACAATGCTCAGTTTCTACCTCAGCCACCTCTCTGCCACCAGGCCTGAAGTTCCAAATCTTAGCAAACCTTGGACTTTCCCTTACCATAATTGTTTCGGTCTGCTGGGTATTGTAAGGGGTGCGGAAGAGAACACGGGTGGCTGTTGTATTGAAGCCATAGCCCAAGCCATAAGCTTGTGTAGCCATCATGTTCTGAACGGAGCCATTTTGGAAATGGAAAACTACTTGCCAGACTTGGTTCATAGCCCCTTGTGCCTGCAAGGACAAACACAGATGAGAATGAGAGAGGGAGGAAGGAGACGTTCAGTGATCTGGGTCCTGCTTGAGGCTTAAAAACAGTATTTATGAAGAAAATGTGGTTCTGGGTGTTTTGAGGAAGCTGCAATGTTTGCAGGAAGGTGTTGCATGCTATGTTCATCAAATGCAGCACTTGTTCTGTTGAAATAGGGAGAATTAACGGCGTGCTACAGATTCTTCTAAGAGAAGCAAGCTTTTATGAAATTTCCCACCAGGAAGTTCATGGCCCAGTGAAGCCATCAATATAGATGCTGTGGCTGCAGACAGATGTTGTGAAGCTAAGGCAGTTGCCAGAACTAAAGTTGTCTTCTTCTCACTCATATATAGGTATTTCTAACTCTAAAGCCAAAATCCTGATACAAGCCTATCGCGGTATCTCTCCAGATAAAGGGAAAATGAGACCTTCTCAAAATCAAGTATCCCTAAGAAGTATAAATGTCATCTTCCTAAATTTCCCACCCACCCTATTAGGAATATAAGTCACTTAACAGATATTTGAGTTAGAAATTTATAAACCAGGATAAACATTTTAATACTGTCTCTTTAAGGGAATGCAAGAGCATGCAATTGAGTATGGTTTCTCAAACAGCATAAGATGGAGCCAGAAACCTGGATTGTTTTAGTTTTAGTCTGAGTCTCAGAAGAGAAGAGAGTGTATCTTTATTTCTTTCTGTTGGAAAGTATTGCCGTTGCTCCATTTTTTTCTAATTGACTGATATTTCTGGATTTAATGTAAATCTGATACTTAACTGTTTTTGACACTGGACTTTGTTACTGGAATATCACTGGATTGAAAAACTGACTGATTAACCTGTGAATGACTTTTGGACTGCCTATTTTGGACTTCGCTTAAACCTTTCTGGAAGTAAAAATCTTCATTAACTGTACAGTGTATCTGTGTACTGTGTGTGTATTATTTCAACACTACTCTCTATACATCTCCCTGTATGCGCTCATTCTCCTAACAGGGAATTATCTCAACACACCCTACTGCTGAAAATTCTGGAAGCTTAAGTACCCACACCTGGAGGATCTTGGTATCTACTTCAATGTTTCTTAACTTTGAAAACCTGAAGGTATGTGGACTTCAATTCCCAGAATTCCCCAGCCAGCATCAATTACACCAAAGAAGAGTACTAAACTTTCCCTTTCTGGTACCCTGTCAGCTACAGTTTTATACTTGTTTGTGCTTTGCTCAAAGTCAACCAATTGGAAGGAGGAGTGAACTGCATACCGAACTGTGCTTGGACTGACCGTTATGAAAACATCTTGCTGAGCCTGATTGGTTACACTGGGGTGGGCAGTAAGAAACTTTTAAGGGAGTGAAAAAAGTAGAACCTAGGGATTTTGGTTCACGATTCTCAGTTCTGGCCTTGTAATACTGCAATACACTTGATCTCTAATAAAATTAAAACTTTCTCAACAAATGGAGCCAAGGACTGTTTCTATCTTGGGGTTTAAGTTGTGGCAGATCTGCCATACCCCATCTTTAATCCAACTCTACTCCCACTGCATCCAGCATCCTTACCACAGGCCACGCTGCCATCCAATCTTCATGCAAGGCCTCACTTGCTATTCCTGGGACAGCTCGCCGGACAGAAACCTGGAGTGGAAGCAACATTAGCAGCTGAATACCCAAAACCTCCCGTGATAGAGCACCCACTTCACCAGGCTTGAAATTTTGGGCTTGGACAACTTTGAACTATGCCACCTATGGTTGGACTTAAGTCTAGGACATAAAATTATCTGCTATAATGTCCTACCAAGTCAATGACTACTTCAGCTTCAACCACAACAATACAAGAGCACACAACAGATACAAATTCAATGTAAACCACTCCAAACTTGATTGCAAAAAGTACTTCAACAACAGAGTGGTCAATGTCTGGAATGCACTACCTGACTCTGTTGCTACATCCCGTAGCCCCCACTCCTTTAGCCTCAAACTATCCACTATTAACCTCACCCAATTCCTAAGAGGTCTGTAAGGGGTGTGCATAAGTGCACCGTCGTGCCTCCAGTCCCTGTCCTATTGTCCCCAATTATTTGTACCTATTTCCTGTATTCTTCATCATGTTTATACTTATACCTGTTATCTTGTAAGCAATTGACAAATTTAAGGCCCTTTCACACTGGCCGACGGATGCAAAACGTTTGTAAAAAGGACACAGCGGACGAGCAAAATGTTCCATCCATTGTTATCCACTCTCAAAAGTGCCCCGAATTTGCATAACCAGAGCGGACAACACGGAAATGAATGGACGGGGGGAGGACGTAGGGCGGATGGAAAGTGGATGCTCATGGAAGCCTACCGGATGGAAGCGGATAGGAGCGGATGGCACATCCGCAAGGCTTCCGGGGAAGAACAGCAAAGCGGACGCGGAACGGAAAGAGCGGATGCAGAGCGGATGCCGAGTGGATGAAGCGGATGCAGAGCGGAAGCCTAGCGGAAACCTAGCGGAAGCCTAGCAGATGCCTAGCGGATATAAAGGGAAGCAGCTTGCAAGCAGGTCACCATTCAGAGGAAAGACCTGCTTCCAGACACAGCTTGCCAGCCAGCCAGCCAGCCAGCAACCCAACAACCATGGGGAAGAAATGGAAGCCTCTGCCATCTGCTGCCAGGCCTGGCAAGAGGGACAGGGCCACCCTCCCATCCCCTGGCCCTGACTGTGCTTCTGCTGGGGCTTCTGCTGCCCAGGCTCGTTCTTCTGGTGCTGGGGCTTCTGCTGATGCTGCTTCTGGTGCTGGGGCTTCTGCTGATGCTGCTTCTGGAGGTGGTGCTTCTGCTGATGCTGCTTCTGCTGATGCTTGCTCTGCTGGCACTGCTCCTGGTGCTGGTGCTTCTGCTGATGCTTACTCTGCTGGCGCTGCTCCTGGTCCTGCTGGTACTGCTGGTGCTGCTGGTCCTGCTTTTGCTGCTACTGTTGTTGTTGCTGCTGCTGCTGGTGGTGGTGTGGAGGAGCAGCCCCTACAACCTCGAAGCCCTTCTGATAAGTGCCAAAGGGAGGAAGAGGCAGACACGTGAACGGGAGAGGAGGCAATACACAATCGAAGAGAAACATGAGGAGGAGGTGCTGGAGTGGCTGAGGGAGAATGAATATCTTTGGCGGAAGGGACACAGGCTCTATCGAGACACCAGGAGGAAGCAGGCTGCTTGGAGAGAGAAGGCGGAGAGCCTGGGCTACACTTTGGAGGTCCTCCTCGGCTGGTGGAAGCACATGCACACCTGGTACGGGAAGCTGCACCTCAAGAAATCTGGCCAGGCCACGGTCAAGCTGACGGATGGGGAGACCTATGTGATGGCCAAGTGCAGCTTCTTGGAGGGTGAGATCCACCACCGAGGAGCAGCCCCTCTCACAACCTTCTCTCTCAGGCAGTCTGCTGAGAGCCAGTCCTCTTCTGGCCAAGAGTCAGCTCCTGTGTCCAGGCAGGTATCTGCAGAGCGTGCCATGACGGAGACCCCCCTGACAGCTGTTCTACCCGTGGCGGAGCACGTAGAGGACCCCCTGACGCAGTGGGAGCAAGGAGAGGGCACTTCCACCACAGCCCAACCCGCATCCACCCCTAGCTCCACCTCCACAGAAAGGCAGAGAGCCAGACCGGAGGGGCAGAGGCACACTGTCCTGCTGGAGATCAGGGACACCATCAGGAACAGCATAGATCTCCTCTCTCAGCTGGTACACACCAACGCCCCATCCTCCAACTGCAAGCCTTTCCTCACCTACGTCAACCAGACCCTCATGAACATGTCGGAACCCCAGTACCAGGTGGTGAAGGACAGGATCACCGGTCTTCTTAACAACCCTCCAGACCCAGCTGAACCTGCTCCCACCCAGTCCTCCACCCCAGGTGATGTCACTGCCCTTCCAAGGCTTTCCACAAGCCCTCCCCTATCAAGGATACGGCTACCAGGAGGTCCAGCAGCACAGGCAGCCCTTCCCAGTCCAGGCACATCGGATGCCACCATTGCCACTGATCCCACCGATGCCACCCACGCCACCAATGCCAGCCATGCCACAAATGCCACCGATGCCACCGATCCCTCCGACGCCAGTCCTCACCCAGCTGTAGACCAGAGAGCCCCACTACACTGCTCCTTCCTCCACCCCACAGGCAAGCCCGGCCTCAGAACATCTGTCATCGGTATTGGGGCTGACACCCCATGTCATGGAGGAAGGGGCTCTCAACATCACGGGACTGAGCCAGCTGTCTGAGAGCTTCCTCAACACACCATCCCCTGTTGTCCTCTCGGGGCCAGGCACCCCAGTGGCGCCTCAGACCAGCACTCCAGCAGCAGCCACCTCCACAGCACCTGGACCCTTCACCTCTGAGACGATGGGAATGCCTCAGACTGACTGAGAAGAGTGCCAGAGACTGGGTGGCTACCTGTTGACTTTATTTTTGCTTTGGACACTTGACTTGGGTCATTTTTCTTTTACAGCTTTTTATTAATAAAGATTATCTTTGCTTCACACACTTGCTTCATTTATTTTATGAAATAAAGTCTTGGTGGAAACTTTTAGAAATGGTTTAAGCCTTTGCATGCTTGTGGGATGGGTAAGGATAGCAGTGGGATGGGCAGGGATACCTGTGGGATGGGCAGAGATACCTTTGGGATGGGTAATAGTTGTGGGATGGGTAAGGATAGCAGTGGTATGGGCAGGGATACCTGTGGAATGGGTAATAGCTGTGGGATGGGCAGGGATACCTGTGGGATGGGCAGGGATACCTTTGGGATGGGTAATAGCTGTGGGATAGATAAACCTCCAGTACAAGCATCGTGGGACTGTATGGTCCGCCCTCCCAGGTGCCACACCTATGGCCCTTTATTATCAATAATAATGGAATCAATCATCCACACATGTCAACATAAACACAACTCTTTATTAAATGCCCTGTTCATTGTAGGGCCACCCAACATACATGGCATAATCTCATCAGTGTGATGAAACAGGCTGAAGGAAGCATCCATTAATCATCTATCATCCTGTCTTGCCACTCCACTGCTCCAGCTGGGGAGTTGCACCAGTGTCTCAGGAGGTTGCGCTGCTTCTTCCCTTCACATGAAGCTCTGTTGGGGCCTTGCACATCCTTAGTGTCTATCAGGTTTTACCCTTGCCTCCATTCCCCAGGCTCCATGTCCCCATTGCCTTGTTGGAAGTCTACGAGGCTGTTCTGCAAGACTGGGTAGCGGGTGCGCATGAGATTGTGCAGGATGCAGCAAGCTTCCATGATCCTCCTCACGGTCTCTGGGCTATGCTGCATGGTGGTGAGAAGTACCTGGAACCTGTTGGCCAGGATGCCAAAGGCGTTCTCCACCACCCGCCTTGCCCTGGACAGCCTGTAGTTGAATATCCTCTCTTCATGGGTGAGGCATCTGGAGGTGTAGGGCTTCATGAGGTAGGTTCTGAGGAAGAAGGCATCATCCCCCACGATGAAGTAGGGCACATCTTGCGTGTCATTGGGCAGGGGCTCTGGATCTGGGAAGCCCATGATGAGGTTGCGTTCCAGCCCCTCCTTGAGGTGACTGTCGTTGTATACCTGGGCATCTGAAGATGAGCCGTTGCCTGAAGCATCGATGTACATGAACTTGTAGTCAGCATCGACCATGGCGAAGAGGATGATGCTGAAGAAGCCCTTGTAGTTGAAATAAGTGGACCCCGACTTGGCTGGAGCTTTGCAGGCCACGTGCTTCCCATCTATGGCTCCAACGGTGTGGAGGAAGTTCCACCTCTGATACCACTGCTCTGCAACTTTCTTCCAGCCTTCTTCAGTGGAAGGGCACTGGAGGAGCTCCTCCAGGTATTCTTCGATGATGGCCTGCACCACTTCTCTGAACATAATGCTGATGGTGTTGTGTGGCACCCTCCAGCCGTACTGCATGCTCCTGTAGGTGGTCCCTGAGGCCAGGTGGCACAGAGTCAGTGCCACCTTCAGTCTAGTGTCCAGGCTGGGACAGATGTTGGTGTTTGCCTTGGTCAACCTGGGTCTCAGCCGCTTCACAACTTCGTCAAACATGGCTGGAGGCATCCTCACGAAGTTCTGGAAGGCAGAGGGTCTTCGTTCCTCAGCTCCACCATCAGCTTGTTGTACAGTCCGTACTCTGCTCTTCTCCCGATCCATCTTCGGACCCAGACGCTTCTTGGCCTCCTCCTTTTCTTCCCGTAGAACAGTTGAAAGAGCCTGTAGATGGCTTCGCACTGTTGCAGAATGATGATTGCTACCAAAAGAAGTGTGTTACGATCCATGGTGGAGATGACTGGATGCTGTGGAAGAGCAAGAGTCAGATGAAGGCTGCAGAGTTCTGCACAGCAGGGCTGCTGGACTGAAAGTGAGATCCAGGTGAGTTCCTCTCCCTTTCATAGGAAATATAGGTTTTCTGCTAGGTGTCCTTTTGCATCCTCCAGGCATCCTGCAGACATCCTAAATATCTGAGATAGGTCCCCTCTGCGAACGTTTTTTCCGTTTTAAATGCTTTTTTTGCGAGCTGCATCCACTTTCATCCTTTCTCCATCCGTGCTACTAACGCTGCGCGTCCATTCCGCGTCTGTTTCGCTTCCTGCCTGTGTCCGTTTTCCACTGGAGCGGATTTGAGTTGCGCGGATGCGCAGCGGATGCCTAGCGGATATAGCGGACGCTTAACAGATGACGACGGATGTAGAACGGATGTTCCCCGTATGCGTTGCGGATGCAGAACAGATGTGTTGGATACATTTTCCGCTCAAAAAGTTTTGAGCAGCTCAAAACTTTTTGAGCGGATGGAACCTCAGTCGACGGATGCTGGATGGATAGAGAGGATGAAAAATGGAGGCAGTGAGTACAGAATGGATGAATTGCGTTAACCAACGGATGGCAAGTGTTTCTCTCCGTTTTACATCCTCTTTCCATCCGTTGGTGCAGTGTGACATGGGCTTAAATAAATAAAAATAAAATAAATACATAAAAAATAAATAAACGTCTGGAGGCAAACTGTTCCACCGGTTGATTGTTCTGTCAGTACATTTCTCCTAAGTTCTAATCTCTCATTTGACCCATTTCCATTTCTTACATCAATAAATTATTTTACTCACCTCCATATAATTTTCCTCACAAACAATCTCACGAGGGCTCCATGGGCTATCAAGGGAACAATTCATGGATACTTTATAAGCAGCAGTTACATTATCAAGGCTGGTCATTTCCATCTGCAGCTGGAGGCTGAAATCCTGGTCAAACTGAGGAAGGGGATTTTAAAAGTATTTGCTATGAATAAAAAGTCTCAATTGTGTTGAAGAACCCAGCTTTGGAAGCAACGTCTAGATCCACCAATCTTTCTGACTTGGCATCTCCAGCTTCTATTAGCTTGAGAATATTGGGGTGGGGGAATCTACTCTGGGGTTCTTGATGCTCTCTGAGCTTGGTGGTCATTGTACTGATGATGTTACCTAGTTTGGTTACAAGACGTCTGCAAAATAACCACCAAGTTCAGGGAGGACCCTGTAATTTAACACCCTGAGCTACAAATATTGTCTTCTAAAAAGGAATTTTCCATTTAGATTCAAGTTCTAATACTTGGATAAGGGACTACAAGAAAAATTCAAAAGCTTAAGACTGGATGGGGAATGAAAAAGGAAATCTCAGGAGGAGACAAGGAGCCCTCTAAAACTTCTCCAGAATTTCAGAAATGCAATCATCACGAGTCAAGCTTGATGTGAGGGCAACTTTTATTTTTGCTGTTTTAACAGGCTTGCAATGACTTACAGGTGGCCCTCAACTTACAACCATAATGGAGCCCAAAATTTCTGTTGCTAATTGAGACAATTGTTAAGTGAATTTTGCTCCATTTTACAACTTTTCTTGCCACCGTTGTTAAGTGAATCACTGCAGTTTAAGTTAGTAACATAGTTGTAAAATGAATCTGGGTCCCCCCCTCCATTGACTTTGTTAGAAACTTGCAAAAGGCGATCACATCACTCCAGCATCACCTGCAACTATCATAAATATGAACCTATTGCCAAGCATCCAAATTTTGATCACATGACCCATGGAGTTGCTGCAACAGTCGTAAATGGTCATAAGTCCCTTTTTCAGTTACTTAATTCTGAACAGTCACTAAATAAACTGTTTTATTTAGCACATATCTGTGTTTATTTTATTTATAACTAGCTCGATACCAGTGCTTCACTACGAAACTATGTGTTCAGGCTTAGTTTTTGGGGAGGAAAATAAGAGGAAAAAAAAATTCTGCCTCTGCCTACCAGCATCCATCATGAATCATTTTCCTACCCTCCTGTCAGTTTGCTAGAGAATTGAGGGCTGTTTGGAAACTGAAACAGTATCTGCTGTGAGAGCAAGGAAACAGCAAGCAGTCTGGATGTGGTTTAGCTCAACTGTTCTATATTAAAGCTGCTTGGTGCTGTGAAACTGAAATTCCTCTTCTCTGCTTGTGTTTTGCAGTTGGAGCAGATTTCTTTTCAGGTGGGGAGAGGGAGTAGAACTCCTTAGCATCAGAGCGTGTTAATAATAATATACGAAATACTAATGCTCTGATGGTCATTTCAAAAAATCCTTTCTTAGTGAGTCCCTAGAAGCCAAGAGGCGTGCAATAATGAAAAGAAAACAAAAGGAGTATAAACACAACAGAAGTAAAATAATAGAATAAAATAAATGAGAGAGGAACAAAAGGAGGATAACCAAAAAAGATGGATTTGTGAAGAAAAGAGAGCAAGGGGAGCCAACTCCATTTGGTGTCCAGGCCAACTGGCAGAGCTATGGGTTTTTAAATTCCCAATCCAGTCTTATGCTTTCAAATTTCCTTTGTGGCCTCTTTTCCAAGGCGGCTCGTTTCTTCCAAAGTCTGTACAGGCCTTTGCTTTCTTAGGAAACATTTCCATTCTTCCTACTATTAGCCAATTGTGGCCCTAGGTTCTGCTTCGGTTTACCTTCCCAATAAGCAATCGAGCCAGGAGTTCATTTAAAAGCAGTTTATTAGAGTACCCTGATAAAGTGGGATCTCTCTATGAAAAGGGAGAACCTCAAAGCCCATCTTACATTCATTTTTATAGTTAACACAACAGAGGAAAATGTAAGAGGAAAGTTAATTGGATAGGATAACTTCCCCTTTTCAAAGAAATCAGTTACATGTAGAGATACAGGTTACATGTTTGCATCCCATAATATCACACATGTTCATTAAAATGAGGCCTGATGTCAGAAGGGGCATAAATGGTAAGGAAACAGGTTGTTTAGAGTTCACGAAAGAGATAAACCAGCCTCCCAATTTGTACCACCATTTTTTTTTCTTATCTGGAGCTAGTCTCCAACCAGTTTATCTTTTCAATTTAGGAATGTTAAAAGCTATATAGTTAATTGGGAATTGGGATAGTTAGTTAGGAATTGGGAGCTGTACCCTTAAGGGAATGCATCATGGTAAATGTAATTAAGGTATTCTGGGAAATGTAGTCCATGTCATGTGGTCACATCTGTAATCCTGATTGGTCACTGAATTGACCCTTGGTGGGTTTTGAGAGGTTCCTGCTTTCTTGCTTGGTCCCCAGCATCGTGCTGGCATCTCTCCCCTTTGCTCCACTACTATGGGATGAAAGATCACTATCCTTTTACTGTTCTGTCCTTTATAATTACTAGCAGAATTTAAGGCAGACAGACTTACTCCACAAAGGCATTCATACAAAGTCTCTTTATTGGTTCATCAGGCATCCTCATAAAAACTCATGGTTATGTTGAGATTCATCTCAATGTCCAACTCTTTGCATAGCTGACTTTCTGGTATAAAAGATAGTGATCTTTCATCCCATAGTAGTGGAGCAAAGGGGAGAGACGCCAGCACGAAGCTGGGGTCCGAGCAAGAAAGCAGGAACCTCTCACAACCAAGGGCCAATTCAGTGACCAATCAGGATTAGATATGACTACATGACATGGACTACATTTCCCAGGATACCTTAACTACATTTACCATGATGCATTCCCTTAAGGGTACAGCTCCCAATTCCTAACTAACTATCCCAATTCTCAATTCACTATAAACTGTCTGGACAGCACACCTATGTTCCAGTCAGTAATGAGCCTGAACATCACTTTAAAAGAGAGACAAACAATGTTAGTTAAATAAGTTACAAGATCCATGTCATGTGCCCCTCATCACTACTGGTTTATAAACTCTCCAGCCCAGCTTCAAGCAGGATAGAGTATAAGTCTTACCGCATTGCGGACGGAACAAGCCAGAAACGACACACGGATTTCCGGGTTTCCGTAGAGATCACTCCCATGGGTGAAACCGCACTGGGTAGCGATGTAATCAGTCACAGAGATACGCTGGCCAAGTTCATCTAGGAAAATAAAGAAACAAATTTGTTATCCAAGGCAGGTCTGTAGCATCATCTGCTCTTGGAGTTCACCATACCATCACAATAGGTATAGTGTATGAAAAGAAGGGCTAGGGATGACATGATAGCACTGTTCCAATATCTGAGAGCTGCCACAAAAAAGAGGGAGTCAAACTATATTCTCTGAAGCACGTGAAGCCGGGACAAAAAACAATGGATGGAATTAATCAGGGAGAGAAGTAAGACCTAGAACTAAGGAGAAATCTATTGACAGTGTCTATGGAGATTCTCAGTCATCTAGGTTTGTAATGGTGAACTATGGCATACGTGCCAGAAATGGCATGCAAAGCCATCTCTCTAGGCATGCAAGCTGTCAACTGTTGCTCTTTTGAGTTCCAGCGCGCGCCTGACCTGAATTCTTACTGGCTCGTTTACTTACTGAAGACACTGTAACTCCAAGAATTTTGCCCCAATGAAGACTTGTCCAGCCATATCCAAAAGTAACGGTCCCGACATTCAGTCCGTACAGCCCCTTCCAGAAAAGGGAATATTTTTTTTATAATAAGTAAGCAAACAAAAATCTAACATGATCACCTCCCTCCAACCCACCAGCTCTTTGTGGCTTCCAGAAAACTGTTTCCTGGCTACCTACTCAACTATGCTTATTACTTCTGGAAATTCTTGAGACTGGCTTCACACATTGTGTTAAAACCATAATAGAGTTTGTTATGATTCAGGTTAGCTTGTACTATGACTCAATGTCAAAGGTAGTCTGGGAAAATTTGATTTCTCATTCTAATGCTCTCATCTGAATATGTTTGGGGTTTTTTTTAGCAGTATTCCTTAACATTGACAACTTTAAGATGTTTGGACTTAACTCCCAGAATTCCCCAGCCCTCCATGCTGGCTGAGGAATTCTGGGAATTAAAATCCGCATGCTAAACTTGTCACAGTTGAGAAACACTGGTCTAGATTATTAATTTTATAATAGAATAGCTTTATTGTCACTTTGAATGTACACATATGGCTCACATTAAAAATGAAATTTCATTGCATACAGCTCTTAAAGGGTCACCACCTCCAGTTTTATACTACATAAACTTGACATGATAAATAAATATGAGATTATGTATATACCCACATATATGATATGGAGAAACAGCACTGTCTAGTTCGGATGTATACATTTATGGCAAGAAAATGAATCTTGTGAGTTTGCCTGATGGATGGCCTAGGAACAAAGCTGTTGCAGAATCTGGTAGTCCTGCTAAAAATATTTTAGCTTAAGTCTGCACATAAATTCAATAGCTACTTCCTGTGTGCTATTTATATTTTTGCAAGTTATTTCTATTCAAGTCATTTCCATGCACATCTCATTTTCAGTGCTGAACTTTGTGAAAAAAATGAGGCAATAACCATCTCATATTTGCAGAAGATTAATGTGGAAGATTGAGAAGAGTGAATTGGGTTGATTTATATTTAAAACATTAAATTAGTAATGTTCTTCACTACCCTTGCAGAATCAACACCCTTACCTGTGGGAAAAGATATGGACACCACCTCTTGGCTCCCCAATATAGAGAATAGGACACTATTGGAAAAACAAAGGCAAAAAAATGAAATTACTTTTGCTGTGGAGGGATGAGATGGAGAGGATGAGGCTACAGGGAAAAATGGGGTGAAACTATATCATGCAATATCTCAAATCAGAAAATAAATTAGGTTCCATAATTTGTGTGTAATCTTCTCTGACAAGAAAGAAACAAAGCTACAGGATAAACAGTAGTAGAGGATAAATTGAACTAGCAAATTACTGTAGGTATTGATACAGTTTCAGGCAGAATAGAAAGGAAGGAAGCCATCTTTAAATATTAAAGAGTTGAGAAAAAGAGGCAAAAAACCAGGTTTAAAATCAAGAGATTTTGTTACAGCGTCTTGGACCATGTGGCTCACTTGCCAGAGGTTTCAAGTATCTGGAAGTTGCCAAGTTGAAAAAAATTCCAAATAAATAATAGTCCAATAATATTTTTGGACTTTGGTCTATCAGCCCAAAGAGACAGCCAATTTAGTGTAGTGGTCAAGGCATCAGAATAGAAAATGGGAAGCTATGAGTTCCAGTCCTGGCTTGGGCATAAAGCCACCCAAGTGGCCCAAGTGATCTTGGACCAGCCACAAACTTACAGTCCTAGAAAGAAGGCAATTGCAAACCATTTTTGAAAAACCTGTTTTGTCCTGGCTTGTCACTGACATTCGTACGTGATTAAACAGAAAGGAAAAAAAAAACTCAGAGGCTCTTAATAAAGTCAATAATTGTGCAAGATTGTAAATTCTTCACCAAATTGCACTCATACATTCTGGGAATCTGGTAGAAAGAAAGAAAAAAACCATAAGATACCCTCAATTGTATTTGTTCTTGCTGTTGTAATCAAAATATTTTTTAAAAAATATTTTTTAAAAGAGTTTCTGTCAACCCCTACCAACAAGCAATCATAATGAAATGTTCTCCAAGGCTTCTGGTTTTGGGAATACTACAAATACATTAAAAGTGTTTCTCTAATACAGATCTTTTTGTAACAAGCTTACACAAGAGTTACACACAATCACATCAGTTCTCATGGTTTCCAGCGCTACAAAGAGATAAAACTCTCAAGCAGAGGAATACAGAGGAATGCAACCTTGTGTTGCAATTATAAAATATTAGTTACTGAGGGGAGAGCAGAAAGTGGAATAACAAGTCTTAGATTGGGGATGTCCAAACTTGGCAACTTTAAAAAGTGTGGACTTCAATTCCCAGAATTCTCCAGCCAGCCATTCTGGGAGTTGAAGTCCATAGGTCTTTACGAAAATAATAAACTAGTACAATGGCTTGCCTTCAGAAGTGTGAAATGGTATTTTATTACTCTTAGAGGAAAGACTTCATACTGTTTCACTTGGTTACAAACCTAACCATGAACTGACCATGGCTGTTTTCATAGCCTTTAAAACCTCAAAGTAACCAAATATAATTTAGCTTGTTTTGAAAACCCACCCTATGGTCAACTTTGGGTGTTGGATTATGCTGTGAACTCAGAATATTGGCTTAGAAAAGCAGCTCAACTGTGAAGTATACTTCACAATAAATTATTCACACATTTGTGCCACCTTAAAACAATAAACTGTTCAAATACCAGTAGTATGTTTTGATTGCTTATTAGTAACCTATGACTATCACTAAGTGTTGTATCTTATGATTCTTGAAGAATGTTTTTTTTTTCTTCATGTACACTGAGAGAATACACACCAAAGACAAATTCCTTGTGTGTCCAATCACACTTGGCTAATAAAGAATTCTATTCTATTCTAGTAGTTTTGTGTTTCACTTTCTCCAAACAAAGCATAACTTCACTAAGGTATTTGGAAATTATATCTAATATACCCCCTTCTCCAAATTCCAAACATTCATATCTGGTTTTCAATCACACTCCAAGGCTGTTTTTTCTCAGCTAGAATCACTGAGTTTTCCTAAACTTTCAAAACAAGTCAGACATTGCTTTTCCAGATAAACCTCCCTTCTCTGGCCTTTAAGGAGAGAAATAAAACAAGCCATATACCTTACAAACACGAAAGACCTCATACTGGAGAGAAAAAGCTGCTTGCCTGAAGCACTCTGCTAGTATCTTGCTTTCAGAAACAACCACTTCTCAGCTTTGCTCTCACGCTATTTATATAGGTTTTGGCTTCTGGAGTTAACAGTGGTTTCACCTGCTTCCAGTTCTTTGTTAATTATTATTTAATTCACCACAATTCTATAACGCCCATTTCGAATAAGGGTCAGACACTAAGTGAATGATGACCAAGGGGTGGAAAAAGGGAATTCATCTCAGGTTATGGAGGTGAATTACATGTGGCTTTATTTCAGTTTTCTGCGAATTGTTTCATTTGATTTATCTTGCCACCTCGAAGGGAGGAAAAAAATTTAGAGAAGCCCGTTCAAAATGACAAATCTTCTGACTGTTGACATCCTATATATATATTCCTTTCGATTAAAAAAAAAAAATAGCCATCAATACGTGGAAACTCAGGACTGAGGAATTTAAATCAAAAGGGAGGAAGGAAATAAAGAGAATGACAAAATTTTCCATTATTTTGAATTTGTAGCTTTTACTTTTAATATAATAAACGTCTCATCCTCCCACCGACCTTTCAGAAACGTAACAGGCTTTTTTAAAAAGGCGATGGCCCCTTTAAGGTCCGTCCAGCTCAAAACACGTTAGTCCCATCTACCTCGGCGGATTGGACGAGGTGCTCGTCCATCACACTCCATTTTACGTAACCGTCAGAATGGAATTCGAAGCGCACTATCCGGCTTCTGATTGGCCGCTTTGCTCGCTAAACGTTCCGGCACAGTAGAGCGGGGGGGGGGGGGGGGGGGGGGGGGGGAGGGGAAAGGTGCAGGTTCATTGGAGAGGGAAGTTTTAAAGAGAAAGTCGCCTCCTTCGTGCAATCAAGGCAAGCCAGGCTCAAAGGTGAGTCCTTCGAAAACGTGGAAGGATCGTGCGGAGGTGTTTTTTTTTTTTTACAGCGGTCAATTGGCCGGTTCCAAATTTAACTTCCTCCATTCATTTCATAGTTTCCCCCCCCCCCTCGCATGTTTCAGGAATTCCCTGGGAGGGAATCCTTCCCTCTGTGACGCAGGTAACAAGGAAAACCCTTTCTCCCAAGGTTCTTTATTATTATTATTATTATTATTATTATTATTATTATTATTATTATTATTATTATTATTATTATTATTATTATTATTACTTGCAGGGATTTCCATGTCTATTTTTCAATTATTTGGGGGCCTTTCCCAACCCTTCCCGGCCCAATTATTTTGCTTCCCTTTTTTGCAGCAGAAACGGCATGCATCCCCCCAAAGGCCTGGGGTTTTAAGCTGGGCGAGCTTCCCAGGAAGATCCCCGTTTCTTGCTAATTTTCTGAATCATCTTCATCTTTTAATCCCTTGTGAGGTGGAATCTGGGCAACTAATGGAGCTAGCAGAGTGTTTATTGGCCGGATGCCTTTCCTGAGGCCAATGCAGAGTTTTTTTCAGCAGATATATTCTCAGTCTGCCTCTAACTAGGATCGAACTGATTTTCACATGATTGCTTCTTTTCTGAAAGCCTGAAGAGAACAGACACAAAAGAAAATAGCAGTTAGGTCCTTTTCAGATCTGTAATGCAAAACTCTAGAGTAGTGGAGAAGGAGAGAGAGAGAGAGAAATTATAGCAATAGCAGACTTAGAAAGGGCTGTAAAGCACTATAAAGTGGTATTGTTAACCTAATCCTTCTTGGCTTTTTCTCTAGTAATATCACACTACTAACTAGAGCATACAAAATATTTGCTAGACCAATACTTGAATACAGCTCATCAGTCTGGAACCCTCATTACGTATCTGACATAAGCACAGTTGAGAAAGTCCAAAATATTTCACAAGAAGAGTTCTCCATTCCTCTACTCCTCTACGCAGAATACCTTATGCCACCAGACTTGAAATTCTAGACCTAGAAAACCTAGAACTACTCCGCCTTTAGTCCAATCTAAGTATGGTATATAAACTTATACATTACAATGTCCTACCTGTCAATGAATACTTCAGCTTTAACCATTACAATACAAGAGCACACAATAGATACAAACTCAAGGTAAATCACACCAAACTTGATTGCAGGAAATACGACTTCAGCAACAGAGTGGTCAATGTCTGGAATACTCTACCTGACTCTGTGGTTTCTTTCCCAAACCCCAAAAACTTTAACCTTAGACTGCCTACTATTGACCTCACCCCTTTCCTAAGAGATCTGTAGGGGGTGTGCATAAGCTCACCAATGTGCCTACCGTCCCTGTCCTATTGTTCCTTTTTTTTTCTTATTCATATCCATTTCATGTATTCATAACTATGTTTATACTTATACCTGTTATCTTATAATCGCTTGACAAAATAAAATAATATTATATAAGTCTATTGCTATTGCTATATATCGTTTCACAGTGTTTTACAGCTCTTTCTAAGCAGTTTACCGAGTCAGCATATTGCCTCCCAACAATCTGGGTCCTCATTTTACCAACTTCGGAAGGACGGAAAGCTGAGTCAACTATGAGCCTGGTGAAATTCGAACTGCCAAACAGCTGGCAGTCAGCAGAAGTAGCATGAAGTACTGCACTCTAACTATTGTGCCACCGAGGTTCAAAGTATCCTCTTTGCTGCCATCTAGTCCAAGTACTCGACTTCAAGGCCCCAATCGAGCCCAACATATTTGTTATAATAATTGGGTTGCTATATATTGCTATATATTTTATTTTACGCATTTAAGTGCAAAAACTTTGCAGTTTGCAGCTCATCCGGGCCTCTGAGACTTTGTTTTGTATATGTCACTTTGTGGATATCCAGTGCATTTGCCCTTTAGTTTATCTTGTAGGCAAGGGGCCATGGCGGACGAGCAGCTCCAAGAAAGCCACCTCTTTGGGGGTGCCTTTTCAGCTTGCCTCCCTCCTGGAAGTCTGGATATCAGGTGGGTTGGATTCTCTGTCCCTGACCAACTCCTGCCCAGAGGGATTCATTCCGGCCTTCCCAGTAGCCTCTTGGCTTCCCAATGCAACTTGTGGGTCAAACAGGCCTATTAGGTGTTCTGATTTGGAAAGAACCGGTCCAGTTCTTTGCACTGATGGATTGCAGGAATTCAGTAGGTCTACTCCAGGAGTGTCAAAACTCAAGGCCCGGGGGCTGGATTTGGCCTGCAGGATGCTTAGATCTGTTTCACACCCTGGAAACAGTAGAGGCCTGCAATGCCTCTGCCAGTGAAAACAGAGCTTGGAAGGCCTGCAAGCTGCTCTCTTGAGGTCCGTTTTCGCTGCCAGAGGGTTGCAGGAGGCTGTTGCAGTCAAAAACGGAAATTGGGAGCCCATTTTCAGTGGCAGAGTGCTCGGGCCGCCCTAGGCGACCCCAGCAAGAGTGACGTTAAGCTGGCCACACACACCCCAGCTCCCTCCCAAGGTCAAACACAACCCTGGTGTGGCCCTTAATGAAATTGACTTTGACATCCCTGGCCTAGTCTATTAAAAGGAAAGACTAGGGGAGACATGATAGCAATGTTCCAATATTTGAGGGGCTGCCACATGGAAGAGGAGGTCAACCTATTCTCCAAAGCACCTGAGGGCTGGACAAGAAGCAATGGATAGAAACTCATCAAGGAGAAAAGCAACCTAGAACTAAGGAGGAATTTCCTGACAGTTAGAACAATTAACCAGTGGAACAATTTGCCTCCAGAAGTTGTAAATGCTCCAACACTGGAAGTTTTCAAGAAGAGATTGGACAACCATTTGTCTGAAAAGGTGTAGGATTTCCTGCCTAAGCAAAGAGTTGGACTAGAAGACCTTCAAGGTCCCTTCTAGCTCTTTTATTCTGATTCCCATTTTTTAATAACAGTTGCCATTCTGTGTGAGTTTTCTTAGGACTACATTTGGGACCTCAACTTCCTTTGCTAAGCAAGGCGGCTATGAAACAAATCATGCCTCATTTTGCTTTTGGTGGCAAGGTTATTATGTGAATTTGGCTTCCCTCATCGGCTTTGCTTATTGGAAGTCAACTGGGAAGCTCATGAGACCCCCCCCCCCCAGGATGTTGCAAGTATCATAAATAGGAGCCAGTTGCCTAGCACTTGAATTTTTGATACAGACTAGCTCGAAACTCATGCTTCGCTACAAAACTATGTGGTCGGGCTTAGTTTTTGGGGAGGAAAATAAGGGGGAAAAATTCTGCCACTGCCTATCAGCATCCATCAGCATTCATCTGGCTAGCATCATGTCAGTGTGTGAGAAAGTTGAGTTGTTTGGAAACTGAAGCAATATTTGCTGTATGAGCAAGAAGGAGACAGCAAGGAGCCTGGGTGTGGCTTAGCTCAACTGTTCTGTACTAAAGCTGGTTGCTGCTGTGAAATTAAAACTGCTTGTGTTTTGCAGGTGGGGAGGAGGAGTAGAACTCCTTAGCATCAGAGCGTGTTAATAATAATATAGGAAATACTAATGCTCTGATAGTCATTTTGAAAAATCCTTTCTTAGTGAGCCCCTAGAAGCCAAGAGGAACCTACATGCCAAATTTTAGGTTTGTAGGCTTTACAATTCTGGAGATTTTGTGATGATGCGTGAGTGGTATTTCGCTTTTATATATATAGATTAAGATTGTAGAGTAGAGTATGTTATAGTTTAGTGATGATAGTGTAGTGTGGTAGTGTATAGTATGGCATTGTTTAGTATAGTATAGAATATCAAGTCCAGCCTCCCCGCCTAAGTAGGAGACCCTACACCATTTCTGACAAATGGCAGTCCAGTCTCTTTTTAAAAGCCTCCAGTGATGAAGGTCTCCCAACTTCTGAAGGCAACTTCTGTTCCATGAGTTGATTGCTCTCATAGTCAGAAAATTCCTGTTATTCTATTCTAACCATGACCAGATGACTGAATATCTCCATAGAAGATGGCCTGCTTGTTGGGTCTTTAGGAGGTCCACGTGCTCACAGACACGTAGTGGCTGGCTGACCCTGATTTCTTCTCCCTATCTATGTCTTTCCCTCACAGCGAAATGCGTCAGGTTCCTGACAACCAGGAAGTCTTCGTTCACCCCAACACAGATCAGAGCATCATCGTAGAACTTCTGGAATACCAAGCAGGGGTTCCAGATGAAAACGCTGCCAGGTATGTGGTGCAAAATGGGACAATTCGCTGCAGGACAGATTGGTATGGAGTTTCAAGCAGGGGTGGGCCCCTAAAGGTTCGCCCGGATTCAGGAGAATCTGTAGCTAATGTTATGGCTGGTTCGGAGAACTGCCAAATCCCACCCCTAGCTCATAAAATGGGGTAAACTCAATTAACAGCTGTCTCGTTTAGCAATAGAAATTTTGGGCTCAGCCGTGGTCATAAATCAAGGGCTAGCTGTATGTTATTTTAATTAGAGGCCATGAATGCAGAAATTAATGGATTTTCCTGTAAATATTCTGGAAAACAAATCTGTTTCCAGACTGGCATATTTCCAGTATAAACAATTGTATGGTATTGTATTATATGCTATTGTATTGTACACTATGGTATTGTATTGTATACCATAGCATAGCATAGCATCGTATAGTAATTATAGTATAGTATACTAACTAGCTCGATACCAATGCTTCGCTATGAAATTATGTGGTCGGCCTTAGTTTTTGGAGAGGAAATTAAGGGGGAAAAATTCTGGCTCTGCCTACCAGCATCCATTGGTTTTCATCTGACTAGCGTCCTTCAGTGTGTGAGAAAGTTGAGGACTGTTAGGAAATTGAAGCAGTATTTGCTGTGTGAGCAAGAAGGAGACAGCAAGGAGCCCAGGTGTGTCTTAGCTCAACTGTTCTGTTCTAAAGCTTGGTGCTGTGAAACTGAAACTGAAAACTCCTCTCCTCTGCTTGGGTTTTGCATTTGGAACAGGTTTATTTTCAGGTGGGGAGGGGGAGTAGAATTCCTTAGCATCAGTATGTGTGAATAATAATATAGGAAACATTAATCCTCTGATGGTCATTTCGAAAAATCCTTTCTTAGTGAGCCCCTAAGAAGCCTATGTGCCAAATTTCAAGTTTGTAGGTTTACAGTTCTGGAGATTTTGTGATGATGCATGAGTGGTATTTTGCTTTTATATACAATATATAGATACTGTAGATTATATAGTATAGCATAGCATAGCATAGCATTGTAATTATAGTGTATCGTAATTATAGTATAGTGTAGCATAGTTATTATAGTATAGTAATTATATTACAGTATAGTACATTAGTGGCATTAATTAATCGATGACCAATTAGCCTTAGCAACATTTTCATCGGACTCAGTATCTAACTTATTTATGTAGCAAAAGTCTAAAGTGTTGGCTTCACTGGTGACACCTGAAAATACAAGCGGGAGGAAGTAACGTTGAGAGCCAACTGTTCTACTACAGGAGACCAGCTGTTGGAAGACTTTGCATGGAAGGGGATGTAGCTCAGTGGTAGAGCGCATGCTTTGCATGTATGAGGTCCTGGGTTCAATCCCCAGCATCTCCACTTTTTACAACTTCCTTGTGCGGGGAATTGGGGAAGAAATGACAAAATATCACAGCTAGGTGGCAGTACTTATCTGGGCCGGGGTGATCTTAGGGAATATCATACCATCAAATATGGTACTTAGTCTTTGGAATAGGAATGTGAATAGAATAAAATAGAAATACTATACTATCCTACTGTGTACTATACAGGTATAATCCTTGATTTACAACCACAGATGAGCTCTGAGTTTCTGTTGTTAAAGTGAGACATTTGTTACTTGAGTTTTGCCTCAGTTGTTAAGTCAATCACTGCAGTTGATAAGTTACTAACCCAGTTGTTAAATGAATCTGGCTTTTCCATTGACTTTGCTCATGTCGCCAAAGGGGGATTCACGTGACCCCAGGATATAGCAACCCTCATAAATATGAACCAGTTGCCAATCGATTGAACTTTGATCATGTGAGCATGATGAGGATGCTGGAAAGGCCATAATTCTGAAAAACAGCCGTAACTACTTTTTTTCAGTGCCATTTTCAACAGTCACTGAACGAACTGTTGTAAATCAAGGGCTATGTGTGCTTTATGTGGCCAAGTGTGATTGGACACACACGGATACCCATGATCATGTGATCAAAATTCAACCGGCTCCCATATATGACCGTTGCAGGATCCCGGGGTCACATTATCTACTTTTGTGACCTTATGATGAGCAAAGTCTATGGGGAAGCTGGATTCACTTAACAACTGCAGTTATTTGCTTAATAACAGTGGCAAGAAAGGTCCTAAAATGGGACAAAATTAACTTCACAAATATCTTGCTTAAGAGCAGACATTTTTTGTGGTCATAACATGAGGACTACCTGTATTTGTTGTTGTGAAGTTATGTCTGACCCATCGCAACCCCATGAACAACATTCCTCCAGGCCTTCCTGTCCTCTACTATCCTCCGGAGTCCGTTTAATCTCACGCCGACTGCTTCAATTACTCCATCCAGCCACTTCATTCTCTGTCGTCCCCTTCTTCTTCTGTGGCCCTCAATCTTTCCCAGCTCTTCTCCAGTGAGTCCTTCCTTCTCATTAGGTGGTCAAAGTATTTGAGTTTCATCTTCAGGATATGGCCTTCTAAAGAGCAGTCAGGGTTGATCTCCTCTAGTACTGACCGGTTGGATCGCCTGATTCTAACTGGACTTACTTTGTATTTTCTCCACGTTCGATGTTCAACTATGAAATTTGGGGAAGGGGTTCATCTGGAATAATCTGATCTGCGGATAAAGAGATTCATTGGTGGAAGGGTCAGTGGGAGATGTCCAGTCCACTCATCTTTTTTTTTTTAACTACCCTGTCCCACCAGGTACCATTTTGAAGACATTGCAGGCAGTTCGGCCAATATGGAGATTTTGAGCCAAGACCAGTTTGCGCCCTCTCTTCTGGCATTCGAAGGCTGCAACAGCGCCTGGCAACTTGTGGGCCGCCAGAAGATTGCTAAATTCAACGAGGACGTGAGTGACGAGGTTACCCGTTTCCGAATCGTGTGCTACCACTTGGTGGACCTTATTCCAAACTTTTTTCTGCAACGAAGGTGGTTCGGCAGGATGAACCATCTGGGGAGGGAATATGGGCATATCACACACACACACACACACACACACACACACAAACACACAAACAAACACAGATGTACAGGTGATCCTCAAGTTACAACCATTGGTTTGGTGACTGTTTTAAGTTACGACAGCACTGGAAAAAATGACATTTGTACGACCAGTTAGGGCAATGGTGGCTAACCTTTTTGGGCTCCTGTGCCCAAAATTGCACCCACGCACATGTGCGCTCACATGCCAACACCCAGAAGGCAATGCACATGCCCATCCACACCCCTACGTGTGCACATCTCCCACGCACCCTGTGCATGCGCGCCAAATACCTAACAATCAACTGTCAGGCATGCAGCTCATGTGCATGCGCAGTGGGGCTCTTCTGGGCGACCTCTCATGTGCCAGCAGAATAGGTTCACCATCACAGAATTAGGTCATCCCTGTTGTCAATTAAAAAGATCCTCCTTTGGTCTTTTTAGCTGCCAGAAAAAGGGAGTTTGGGAAAACAAGGCATTCCTTAAATGCCTAGATAAATGCCTAGACTTTTGATTTGAATGAGGGTGTATTTGTTGGAGTCCTCACACCTGTGATATAATGTCTATGGCAGGGGTTTTGCCAAATTTCATTTCATTGAAGGCCGATTGAAGGTTGTGTTTGACCTTGCGGGAAGGGGCAGGCTGGCCAGCTTGACATCACTCATGTCAGGGGCATCTGTGGTGGCTCTGGTGGGGCTGGAAGGATCCACTTTTGCTAGTAGTTTGTTTTACTAGCACTCTGCCAGCGAAAACAGAGCTATAGGGGCCATGTATGCCCCCCCCCCCCAGGCTCCGTTTTCAGCTGTGACAATCTCCTGCAGTGCTCCGCCAATGAAAACAGCAGGAGGGACCATACACGGCCTTCCCAAGCTCCATTTTCACTGGCAGAAGCACCATGGGTGAGTCCTTCATTGTTTATAGGGCAGCCCCGTGGGTCAGATCTAAGCACTCCGTGGGCCGAATTCGGCCCACCAGCCTTGAATTTGACACCCCTGGTCAATGGAGATTCTCAGTCCTCCAGGTCATGGTTGTCTCAAAAGTGCTTTTTTTTTTCAAGATGCAACCAGACTTTGGTTTTTTTCTTTTGAAGATGTTTTGCTTCTCATCCAAGAAGCTTCTTCAGCTCTGAGTAGATGGTGGGGAATGGAGGGATTTATACTCCTTGCAGACAGCTGTTCATTTGCATCCTTTTAGAGGCCACTTGGAGGCTTGTCTGTGTCCTCAGAGTCACCTGAGTAGTACAAATGAGTGTGGGGGCTTCTTGGAACTGTTGAAAGGACTGTGTTGTTGACTGTTGAGAGAGGGTTGTTCCATTTTGACATAGACCAGTGGTTTGAAAGAGAGATCAAAGAGGTCATCTGTGTGAAAATAGAACAGCCCTCTCTCAACAGACAGGGAGGGATATAACATATATCTCCAATCTACAACACAGTCTATCCAATGCAAAGAGGAAACTTCTACAGGCAGCCAGCAATCAGCAGAAGTAGCCTGCAGTACTGCATTGTATCCACTGCACCACCACGCCAACTGTGGCAAGAAAGGTTATAAAATAGGGATAAAGGCCTCACTTAACAAAGGCCTCACTTAACAACAGAAATTTTGGGCTCAGTTCTATTATACGTCGAGGACTATATGTACCTATGTTCATTTTCTGCCCTGGTATTTATCTAGTTCAGACATGACATTGTGCCCTGTTGAATTAGCCAGAGCAGACTTTGCTTGGCTCATACTTACATAAGAGAAACCAATGATGTGGTTCTGTCTCCTTCTCATGAATATGCCCTTGTTTAAAGAAGAGGTGCTATCCCTCATGATGCTGAAAGCCGGCTTTCCACCATCCATCGGTATAAAATGGGAGGCGTCAAGTAGGCCCGATTGATTTCTTCCTGTTTTTCGGTCCGCAGGCCAAAAATGATGTGTCTGTACATTTGGTGTTGCTGCGCCTCCCCCAGTACGGAACAGATCTGCTCGTCACTTTCAATGACCCCACCTGGATTAAGTGAGTGTGCCTTAATCCCCTCCTCTGCTTGCTGCAAGGTTAGAACCACTAATTGCTCTGAGGAAAGAAGAGAAAGGGTGTTTTCTGATCCAGCTCCCAAACATGACAAGTCCTTTGTAGATAATGAAACGTTCCCTTTATTAGGAGCGCCAGCAACCGCCCTCTCACAGCAGGCTAACAAAGTCTCTAAGTCGGGTGTCAAACACAATGCCTGCGGGCCAAATCTGGCCTATGATGTGGTTGGATCCAGCCCACCCAAGGACAACCAGAGCCCTGAGGCGGCCCTCAGTGAAATTGAGTTTGACACCCCTGCTCTAAGCTTTGTGGAAAGTGACGCTTGCTCCCTTTCCTCCTGAAATGGCCCCAACGCACCAGGAGCTGTCTCCCCACACCTGCAAGGGAAATGCATCACAGGCACACTCAGAAGGCGCTGCTCATTCTCAGAAGAATTATGATAATTTTCTAAAAGGATTCAGAAGTGTAGGTGGACCAGCAGGGAGATGAATAGTTGTCTGCCATACCTATTCATCTCCACCCCCTGCCTTTTATCCCCAGAGCTAGGGTGGGGCTTCACTAGCAGCGGTGGCACTTCTGTCCCAAGGACCGGCCCATAGATTCCCACTTCTCTCCTCTCCCTTCTGCACATTCACACATCAGGCACTGGATCCAGCTTTTCCTCCTCTTCCTCATCAGCTACCTCCAGACCTGGGGGATATTGACTGTCCCATCTGAGGGCTGGCGGACAGCTCAGGCTCCACCTCTGTCTCTGTCTCCGACAGCTCCATTCCCTCTTCCTCCTTGGAGCTCCCAGATTGCCCTGACTCCCACGCCACCTCCTCATCCGATTCGGCTGCCAGAGAGGATGGCAGCTGACAGGCCACAATAGGAATGGGATAAATTGGAAGAGTGAGAATTAAGAATATAAGTGGACCGGGGAATGGTAGTTGTGAAGATGCTCGCCTCCCACTCAAAAAGTTGAAAGTTCAATCCAAAGTAGCAGCAGATGTTTCTCTCTCAGGGTGCAACGAGAAAAAAAAAAATCTGCTGGAACTTCACGTGGTGTCAGGAAGGGTATCTGTCCAGTAAACTCTTAGGCTTCATCCAGTCACCCTGAGTCTACCCCGAATTAAAGAATTACAAGGCTGTAAAAAAAGGAATGAAAATTAAGAATATTCTTGCAGCTGAGCAGTTTGACTTCCAACTTTTGAGACCTATCCCCATTAAATGCATCCTCAGCTCAATTTGAGGAGAGTTGAGGATGTTTAAAAGATATGCAATAGGTTTCTTATGACAAACCTTCTGAAATTTCACTCTCCTTTCCCTCCAAATTGTCCTTAACTTACAACCATTCATATAGCAATGATTTGACGTTACAGCAATATGGAAAAAAAGTGACTTAGGACTGTTTTTCACTTATGATCTGTGGTCACATTATCAAAATTCGGGTGCATGGCAACTGGTTCATATTTACGACAGTTGCGGTGTCTTCTGGGGTCAGATCTCCTTTTGCTACCTTCTGGGAAGCAAAAGCAATGGGGAGGCCAGATTCACTTAACAAACAATGCCACTGACTTTAACAAAGACAGTAATTCACTTAACGTCAAGAAAAGTCATAAAATGGGGCAAAATTCACCAAGGACAAAAATTCTGGGTTCAGTTATGGTCATAAGTCGAGGACTTATTGGGAAAGAATCTGCCTGTTCTATAGACTGAAAGATAGTCAGCTGATGGCCATGTGGGTTTTGGCACACATTTTGCAATTCTGCCCTGTGATGACCAGTTCTTTTTTTCTTCTTTCTTCTGAGGCAGCCCTCTAAGTACCAGCGCTGTGCAAAATACAGAGGTCCCCTTGGCACTGTCTCGACCACTCTGGACAGTGGAGCATTTCCACACTTTTGTGTGTAGCCTGCGGCTCCTGAATCCTGGACTGTTTGGTTAAATAGTTCTCTTGTCTACGTTTGCCAGAAATCCAGCTTTGCTCTGGCGCGGCTGTTATCCCTGAGCTGTCTGGTTTGGAGTCCTTCAAATGAGCACGCTGGCTGTGGTATACGGATCTTTTTCTTTCATCCCCAGTTGGAAAACGGGAGATGGACCCTGAATGTCAAAGGATGTTCTCCTGACAAAAAGCAACCTTGGCTTGCTTTAGGATTGCATTATACCAGTGTTTTTCAAACTTGCGGATTTTAAGATGTGTGGAGCAGTGTTTTTCAAAGTTGGTGACAGTCAGCCTTCAAGAATCTTTCTTCTGCTTGTCTTTCTGGCTGCCATAGTAATGGGGGGATTGAGGATAAATTGGGCTTTGTGGGAGGGGGAAGAGCGCTGGAGGCTTGAGTTGGGAAAAACTTGGGAAAACTTTATGCTTGCTGCGCAGCTGCAGCATCTTATCTATCCAGGCCAAGGTCAACGGCTAGATGTCTGAATCACCACCTGAAGATGCCCCACATGACATTATACACATCACAGATTGGATGGCCAGTTTGAACTGTTGTGGGTGGGAACATTGCCGTAACTTTGTATATGTGATTTTCGCATTTAATGCCTCAGATCTTAAATTATTTTGATGCTACCACTTGATTTCCAGTAAAAATAAATAAATGTCCTTTTCTCTATAACAATGGAGCCTAATGGTTTCTTTCTTGGATTTTGACCTGACAGCAACTTTAAGACATGTTTGACTTCAATTCCCAGAATTACCCAGCCAGCCATACAGATTGGAGAAGTCTGGGAGTTGAAGTCCACACATCTTAAGTCACTAACTCTGAAAAACACCACATTAGACTGTAGAAAGTGTAATTTTACTCATCTCTCCAGCTATTTCCTAATGTTCTTCTACAAGCAAACTGGGATTACCTACCCTTTGGATAATAAATTCACTAGCTTGAGATTTACCACTCAAAATTTATCACCCCATACTTCAATAATGGAAAGAGCATGAACCCCAGAAATAATTACACATCCAACAAACCACCAAAGAAAACTTTTTATTTGGGGTAGCTGTATGTTCTAGGCATGCGCCAGTGATTTCTCGCCCTTGAACGATTAAGAAAAGAAACATAAAAACAAGGAAATTTGCTGCAAGCAAGATTGCTCCTTTCTTTTTTTTCTTCTTTGTTCCTTCAAATTCCATCTCTTCCAAAAAGCTTTACGTGTTTTGTCATGAAATTTGAGGTAGCTTGTGAATTGTTTCCTCAACTGTTCTTGAGTGTCAAGGGACACGGAGGCCAACTGGAACAAGTTAAAAATATAATCAACCCACTGAAAATAGTTCCTCCCCCACACATCAAATGAGTAAAACAGTTAGAACCTCATTCTCAATGCTTTGGGTGTGTGCCTCATCTGTCAGCATCATCAGTGCTACTTTTAATAGAGTTTACCATGTGGTTTAGAACAGCCACTTACAGTGAATGCTTTTCTCCTTTTTAAAGTAGATCTTTCCTTCAGATCTGCTTGATTAAAATAAACGCAAGCTTCAACAGAAGCTTTTACCTACCTGTATGACATTAACATTCTCATGTCTGTTTGTAAACTCCAATGGGGCAAAACAATGCGTCCTAAGGCAAGAATTTTTGAATCGGTGTACCTCAAACGGGGATGATTTAGAACAGGGTTCCCCAACTTTAGCAACTTGAACTTCTGGAAGTTGAAGTCCACAAGTCTTAAAAGTTGCCAAAGTTGGAGATCCCTGATTTAGAGAATGTATCCAAAATCTTGCCCGTTCCCCCCCCCCCCCCCGCTGCCATCTTCTGGGATGGCAAAATGATGTCCTCTTCATTAGCAGGACATCATTTGCAAGGAAATCACAGCCACAGATTAAATTCAGAGGCAAAACTTCTCTGGAAGAGAGTTTGTAGAGATTATCCAAGTGACCCTGTAGAGCCATTCCTCAAGAACAGACCAGGGAAACTGCCATTTTTGTGATTGGTCACTGAGTGGAGCTGAATGGGACTTGTGGCACGGACTTTTACAAGTACTAAACTAAATTGAGCCCCATTTCTTTATCAGTTTTTGGATTTTTTTTTCTCCCTCGCATATGGGAGATTAACCTTCAGACCAGCAAGGTTTTGCTGTATTTATTGGTGAGTTTCTCTTCCCTAAAGGATGACATCAATTTGGTTTTTAAATTA
>BLBF01000101.1:2851775-2883362 GCA_015471245.1 Laticauda colubrina
CAGGAAGGATATGTGTAGAGAATGTATGAGGTGCTGTGGAAGTCCAAGAGAGTACAGAGGTGGGCAAAAGGTCAGATGGGGTACACAGGAATTTGGTATGAGTTGAAATAGCTGAGTAGGGGTGCAGGACAATGCCATGAGGTTGACATCGCACACAGAACTGTGATGCAGCTAAAGGTATGCAGTGGTACATAAGGGGTAGGATCCCAGAAAGGCTATGTGTGTTGTGTGAGTGGGGGAGACTTACCTGAGAAACTTGTGACTTACCTTTCTGGCTTCTTGTTTGCCAAAGGTTTCAGGAGTGTTGGAAAGGACAATGACTCGATTGAGGTGGCATGACTGAAATGGCCAGAAATGTGTCAAATTTCAATTCCCAGTCACATGGAGCCCAAGTTTTGGATACATTCTGTATGTTAGCCCGTTTGATGTATATTGGTTGAAAAACTGTTGCCCCATAATGCACCATTTTACCCAACTGAACATTACAAACAGATCTGATAACTTTTAATAGCATGTGGATAGAGAGCAAGAAATCTAAAATAGCAGGACTCTAGTGCCACCTAGAGAAGGGATTAACAGGAGGAGGTGAGCGCTACCTATAGGCCTACTTGGTTGCCATGGAAAACAGCTTGAACTCAGGCTGCCTCCCGCCACCTTTACAGAGGCCCTGTAAGTTTGCAGCCTGGGCCAAAGTGAGCCAATGAAATGAGAAAGCTTTTTAGGGGTTCTCCTAGGTAGGTGGGACCTGGAGGCCATTTATCAAACTTACAGCGGTTCATCTTCTGCAATGGAAAAATGGCGCTTCGCTACAGAATGGGTTCCTGCACAAGCTTCAACTCAGGAAAAGCTTCTGCCTGATGGTTTGGCTCCTCAGTCCAGAAATTAGGATTGAGGTATTATTATTCCAGGCAGGAGAAAGATTTGCACGTTTATTTTCTCCTCCCACCTAGAGCAAAATAGGAAAGGGGACCCAGAGGTGAGAATGGCCAAAGAACAAAGCGTGAGGAATGGGCCACCAACAATCTTTCTCTGCCCAGTAAGAAGTCGAATCTCTTGAGATTAGCTTGACTGACAGAGAGGCCCAGACCGCCCCCCTGAGGTATGTCGCGACATGCAAATTCAGGGGGTGGGCATCCCCCTTATGACCAACTTCACTCCTGCAGTCAGCGGAAGTTGACTTGGCGGATCTGATCCCAGAAGAGAAGGCTGAGAATCGTGTGCGGCCCGATGCGGAAGTAAGAAGCCCCCACTCCTTTGTAGGCCCCCCAAAAGCCCTCAGTCCGGATGATTTGGGCCAGGCAGTCCAAGAGTCCTTTGTACATCATGCCCTGCCATATAAGAAAAGGAAACTATGAAGAAATCAAGCTCAGAAGTAAATTAAGAGCACCCCAGTTTTCTTCGGTTATCCCTCACTTTCAATGTCCCATTCTCCCAGCCTCTCCACCTTAGATTTTGGAAAACTGGCTTCCTTGTTTTATTAAAAAAATATAAAAATGAACAAAACCACTAGCAGGTTTTTGCAAAAGTATGGGGAGATGAATTCAATATAACCTTTGAGTTACAACGGTTCATTTAGAGTTTTGTGTTTTGGCAGCACAGGTAGAGTTTGGAAGATTTTTAAAAAATTAAAAAGTGGAATTAAGAAAGGGTTAACAGTGAAGCTGGGTCTTAAAAAAGGTTAAAATCATATAAACTGGACCAAAACAGTTTATTTATCTAAGATGTTTGGTTATTCATCCAAGTCAAGTCCATCAGTCAAAAATTTTTTCAAAAAAGTGGGAAGGAATCCCTGCATTTGGTACATTCCAATGACACTGTCCACCTAACTAATTTTTATTTATTTCTTTGTTTTGACTGATGAAGTTACTCAGATGAGCAATGAAATGTCTCAGATTAACAAACTTTGGTCCAATTTTGCCATGATTTTAATCTTTTTTAGATACTTTTGAGCCTGGATTATTGAAATTTCATGGACATATTGTAATACTTTTTAGGGAGGAACCCCTGCAGTTGGTGTGGCAAGAGTTGGTACATTACAACAACTCTAATTCTCTTCCTAACCACTTTTTTAAAATTTATTTTGACTGATGAAGTTACTTGGAAAAGTAACAAAAAGACTCAGATTAAGAAACTTGGATCCAGTTTTGCCATGATTTTGATCTCTCTTAAAATAGTTTTGGCCTGGATGATTGAATTTTCATTGACGTACAGCGAAGCTGTGGAGTTAAGCAACTTGTCTAAGGGACCCCTGAAACCCATGAGGTGAATGAATCAAGTGGAAGTCACAAGTTGGGTGATCAATTTAATGAACACAATTCCAAGCAATTTATAGGCAGTCCTTGGTTTATGACCATACTTGAATCCAAAATTTCCCTTGCTAAGTAAGATCTTTGTTAAGTTAATTTCACCCCATTTTTCATGACCTATCTTCCCACAGTTCTTAAGTGAATCACCGCAGTTGTTAAATGAGCAACATGGTTAAGTGAATCTGGCTTCCCCATTGACTGTTGGGTTGCAAAAGGGGATCATGTGACCTTAGGACACTGCAAACATCCCCAATATGAGCCATTTGCCAAGGGTCTGAATTTTGATCACATGACTTTGGGGATGCAGCAGCGATCGTAAGTATGAAACAGTGGCTGTAAGTCACTTTTTTCCAGTGCTTTTGTACTTCAAACAATCACTAAATGAATGGTTGTCTCAAAGGTTGCTTTTTCAAGAGGCAACTGGACTTTCTAGTTTTTCTTTGAAGACTTTTTGCTTCTTATTCAAGAAGCTTCTTCTATTCTATAATCTTCAGAAATGAAGAAGCAAAAATATGACCTACCCCTGAAAGTAAGTTCAAATGTCAAACATCCAGAAAGTATCCATGATATCAATTACTCCGAGACATTATCTCTCAAATTGATTTATTAGGAACAGATCTGGCATGTCAAAAGCAATTTCCCAAATGAAAGTTTTTTGGCGCGTTACAGAGAACCCACCTTCTCTCCTCCCTCCTTTCCTCCCATTTCTACACTTCATAAATCACGAGAACCAATTAACTGCAACTGGAAATTCTTAATACAACACACAGAATAACCTTGAACTTTTCAACTCCTCTAACTCTCTAAAAACAAATGTGGCAGCTGAATTTCAAAGCTGACAGGCATTCCCCCTTGAAAATTCCTCCTCCTAAAAGAAAAAAAACCCCACACATATAGGGGTTAATACATTGTCCTCAACCCCCTCTCCCCCTTCCAAGAGGACCTTTCGATTTGTGGGGAAAATCCTCATGGAATTGGTTAACCAATTGATTAGCATCAACATTCCAACTCTTTACCCAACTAGCATCTGAGAGGGGGTATCCTTTCCATAAGACCAAATATTGCAATAAGCCATTGAGTAATCTAAAATCGAGAATTTTTTGAATCTCATGTGTTTCCCCATGTACCGTCAATGGTTTAGGGGGAGTGAGTGATAGTGGTCTCATCATTGACGTAGTAGCTGGTTTTAGTACTACAATGGAACACTGGATGAATTTTCCCCAATAGTCAAGGAAGACGTAATTGCACAGAGACCGGATTGATTATCTTTGAAATTGGGAACAGACCCAAGCATTTTGGACCCAGCTTCTTACTGGGCAATTTCAACGCAAGGTCAACAAATATACTTTGTCCCCCACTTTAAAGGCGATTGAAGGGATCAACATTTATCCACCTGTTTTTTATAAATTTTTGCAGCTTCATTCAAAGCTTTTTTTGTATCTTCCCACCCTTTCTTTAATGAGTTCATCCATTCTGTCTGGGACATGGATGAGGGAGGTTGTCTAGGTAACTCTGGCAATGAGACAAAATCCATTCCAGTGTTGATTTGGAATGGAGTCAATCCCATGCTGCTATGTACTGCATTATTGTAAGCAACCTCTGCAAAAGGTAATAACTCAGCCCAATTTTCCTGTTGATAATTTACATAGCATCTAATGTATTGTTCAATCATGGCATTTGCCCTCTCCGCTGCTCAATTTCAAGCAGGATGGAAAGCTGAGGACAACCCTTGAGAGGCCAATGGATTTCAGAAATTCCCTCCAAAATTTTGTGGTAAATTGTACCCCTCTGTCTGATATTACTCTGCGAGGTACACCATGTAGTCTACAGATATGTTTCATGAACAGCTTTGCAAGTTTTTTCGCAGATGGAAGCCCTTTGCAGGCTGTAAAATGGGCCTGATTAAAGAATAAGTAAATTAAAGTCCAAATGACCGTATTCCCTTCACACTTAGGTAATTCAACAATAAAATCCATTGCGATTTCTTCCCAAGGTTGGGTTGGTTCAGCAATTTGTTGCAGGAGGTCAAGGGGTTTTCCAGTTCTGTGTTTCATCGTGGCACAAATTGAACAACTTTTTACATAGTCTTCAACATCAGATTTCATTTTTGGCCACCAGAACTGTCTTCTTAGTAAATGTAGGGTATTTAGAAATCTGAAATGGTCTCCCAGCTGAGAGTCATGGCTAAGCTTTAGTACCAGTAGTCTTAGGGTTGTGGGTACATAAGCTTAGTCCTTTTCCAAGCTAGTCCATCATTCATTGTCAATGAATAAGCAATAAGCCATCGGTTTGATGGTCCAGAAATCACCATCGTTTTAATGGTCCAGAAACCAAGGATCGGTCAATAGGGCCATTTTCAATTCTGCAGTCATCTTATTTTCCAGGTGTTTGGGGTTGTGGTTAGCTTGGGTTCAAGTGGTTACTTGGCCAGCCAATTGAGTGTCTGAAATTAAGGCTTGTACTATTTCCTCTCAGTGGCTGTCAAACTGAGGTTTTCTGGACAGAGCATCTACCAGTATGTTTTTCCCTCCGGAGATATATTTAATGTTGAAATTGAATCCCTTGAAATACTGGGTCCAGCGGATTTGTTTGGGCGATAATCTCCGAGGAGTCTCTAGAGCCTTGAGGTTCTTATGATCAGTCCATACCTCAAAGGCCTCTGGCGCCCCTTCTAGAAAATGCCTCCAAGCCAATAAAGCCCATCGTACAGCGAATGCTTATTTCTCCCAGACTTCCCACCTTTGCTCTGTGTCTGTCAGCTTTTTGGACACATAAGCACATGGCATCAGTCGGCCTTGAAAGTCTTTCTGCAGCAAAACGGCTGCCACCACTACATCACTTGCATCTATTTGGACAATAAAAGGCTTGGTCACGTCTGGATGCTTGAGGATGGGCTCCATTGCAAAGAGGCGTTTTAATGTCTTGAAAGCTTTCTGACAGTCCACAGTTCAAGCTAGGGGTTGACTCAGCTTTGGTTTGATGGGTGATGGGCCCGTTTTTAATAGCTCTGTCAGTGGGAGGGCAACTTCAGCAAAGGACAGAATGAATTGTCTATAGAAGTTGGCAAACACCAAGAAACTTTGGAGTTATTTTCAAGTTCTGGGGGGTAGCCAGTCCAGCACCGCTTTTACCTTTCCAGGGTCCATTTCAATCCCCAGGTTGGATATTTGATAGCCTAGGTAATCTCATGACTCTTTGTGGAATTCGAATTTTGAGAATTTCACATATAATTTGGCGGCTAGAAGTTTTTCTAGAACTTGTCGGACCAATTGAACATGTTCTTCCATGGTTTCGCTGAAGATAAGGATGTCAACCAGGTACATGAGGACCCTCCCCCCGGTAAAGGTGCGGGTGTAGCACCTCATTGATGAGCTGCATAAACACTGCAGGAGCCCCCTGAAGTACGAAAGGCATGACTTTGAATTGGAAGCTACCCAGAAGGCAGTTAAAAGTAGTGTTCCACTCACCTCCCTCTTTGATGCGGGCCCGGTAGTAAGCTTCCCTGAGATCTAGCTTGGTGAATACTTTGCCCTTCAACAGGTGATTCAATAAGTCCTTCATAAGAGGGAGAGGATACATGTTTTTAACGCATACTGCATAAAGCCTCTAAAGTCAGCACACAATCTCAATCCACCATCTTCTCTTTGAACAACATGGGGCAGCTAATCTTGATTTGGCAGGCTCAATAAAACCTTGTTCCAATTGCTGTCGATGTATTTCCTTAATTCAGCCATTTCAGCAGGTCTCATGGAATACATCTTTGGTTTTGGTAATTTCGCCCCAGGCTCTAATTCTATGGTGCAATCAGTGGGAGGTAAAACATTACACTCTTCTTCACTGACTACTTTAGCCAAATCTTTGTATTGGTCGGGTACCTGGTGGTTATCTGGGAGAAGGTGGGATGCCGTGGATGCTGGCTCTGGCTTTGAGCTGACTGGTGGCTTTATAGTGGGTGGAAGAGGGGGCAATGCACCTGGTCCAATGAGGATTTTCTGAATCCATCCTCCCTTTTGATCGTTGAGGTCCATTTGTCTAACCAAGCAAGTCCCAGTATGATTGATTCTGACATCTTGGGGGCCACTATGAAGTGTATGAGTTCGCAATGGGGCCTTAATTCTAACTTGATTAATTCTGTCAATTGAATGGCTGCCCCCCCCCCCAATTAAGTTTCCATCCACTTGCTCAAATCTGATTCAGCGTTTTAACGGATTAGTCTTTATGCCCAATTGTTCAACGATGGGGAGTCCAATAAGACATCTGGAACACCCAGTATCAATGACAGCTTCTAACTCCCCATCCTCCCCCATGTTTGGTACCACTAACTTGACCTTGACTGTAAAAGGTATGATGGGATCACTCACCATTGGGTCGTCTTCACAGGTCGGGTTTTCAGGGATGTGGTGTCGGTCTGGTGGTCCATTTCTCCCATCTGCGCAGAGGGGGCTTTCCCAGCTGTGTTTGGCGAACCCATCTCTGCCTGTAGGTCTTCCTTGATTCTTCTGACCTCTAACAGCTGTATTAGGCTTCGACTGTGAAGCTTGTGGCACAGGAGCAGGGGCTAGACAGTCTGCTGCCTTATGACCAGCTTGGCCACATTGATAACATTTTAGCATCCTGGTGGGTAGGGTACGAGCAGGTTTGGCTGGTCCAGTTGGCATTCTCCTCAACACAGTTCTCTTAGTCGGGGCTGTCGGAAGGGGTTTCCTTTGTGGGCTGATGCGACAATCTAAGCTGAGGGAGGTGGTATACCACGACTGTAAGGTCTCTGGGATTTCCCTAATTTCACAGGCCTTCTTTACTTCTGGATCAATGGCTTTTTAAAAATAGTGTAAAGTCATTCTTTCAGGCCAATCCATGAGGTGGCTTGTGACCCTTCTAAAGTCCCAAATGAATTCTTACAATGGTTGCTTGCCTTGCCTCATTTCCATTAACTTCTCTTCATTCTCTGCTACCCTGTCTGGATTTTCAAATCTGAGTCTTAATAATTGAATAAATCCGTTTACATCGTGTAATTTGGGGTCTTGTTCATTGTGGAGTTGGGCTACCCAGCCTGAAGCATCTCCTTCATTCACCCCATTCGTTATAGCTGTAACCAAATCGCGCTCTGTGGCATATTGATCTCCAAATTGTTCTGTATGGGATCGGATTTGAGTGAGGAAGTAATTGAAATGTTTGTGGCGACCATTGAATACGGCCTCAAAGGGTATTCGGTCTGGCCTGGGTCGTGGTTGCAGAGGTGACACATGCCAGGCTCCTGGAGGTTGTACTAGGCTGGGTGGCATACGTAGACTGGGTAGGCCCCCTGAATCCTGGCTGGGTGATGCCTCTCTGGAATAGGGGTCCCTGTGGCCTCTCTTCTGGTTGGAGCTGCAGTTGTGGTTTCCAGGAGGAAGATGGGGGTGGCCTGGTTCCCTGGTCGAGTGGAGGGAGGGCTGTGTTGGTGCTGGCTGCCATTGGCATTGAATCCACCCCTGACCTGGATAAAATCCCCACCCTGGAGGGATACTCTCTGCAAGGCGCAATATTCTTCTTGAAAATGAGGGGATTGCCTCAGAGGATGCAACATACCTCTGTTCGTTGATGCTTCTTTCTGGCTTCTTCCAACTGGCATCTGTGTAGTGTCCTCATTCCTCACGGTATTTGGGTAAGTGAATATGAGTGGTCTCGAGCTTCCACCCATCCGAACAGACTGTTCTGTCATCTTTGTCATCAACAAACAGATCTATCATCTTTAAATTCTGGAACTGCTGATGTGGATCTGCCCTTGATGGGCTTCCAGGAATAATCTGGGGGTTGTCTTCTTGAGAGAAATACCAATCGTCTCTCTTCCCTCCAATCTGACAGAATAGCCATATGCCTGGGGCTAGAGAAAGAGTTCTCTTCAGACAGCTGGGTTACCTCTGAGTTATAACAACTTCTTGAGTTGAAACGCTTCGGTATAGCTCCCAAATCTCTTTCTCCTATCATCCTGAAAGCACCCATCATCTCCTCCAAACAAGGGCTAGCAGATTCAATTAATGCTCCAGAGGGAGGGCCCCCACATGTTCCCCCCTGCACATCTCCAACTACGGCTCATTGCTGCTCTTTCTCCATTTCTGGGAAAAGAACTCTGGGGCATCAGCCAAGCCCATTCAAAAAATAAAACTTAGTCTTGGGAAATAAATTTCAAGCATCCAGAAAGTATCCATGATATCAATCACTCCAAAACGTTATGTCTCCAATTGATTTATTAGGAACAGATCTGGCATGTCAAAAGCAATTTCCCAAGTGAAAGTTTTTTGGCACGTTACACAGAACCCACCTTCTCTCTTCCCTCCTCTCCTCCCACTTCTACACTTCATAAATCACAAGAACCAATTAACTGCAACTGGAAAATCTTAATACAACACACAGAATAACCTTGAACTTTTCAGGTCCTCTCTCCAAAAACAAATGTGGCAGCTGAATTTCAACGCTGACACCTAGCTTGATTTTTATATGTGTGCCCAATATAAGCCCTATGCTCAAAATAAGCCCTGATTAAGACCCTGCCCACTCCAGGGTGTGCAGGTAAAAATTAAGCTAAGGTGAAGCTGCCCTACCATTTATCTCCAGACAACTGCAGTCACACCTCGCACACCCCAGCAGCTGCCTTGCCAGCCCATTTCTTCTGCAGCTGGCAAGGCTTTCCTGATCCAGAGCTCTTTTATCGGCTGCAGAGACCTTTAGGAAAACCTTGCTGGTTGCAGAAAAGTTCCTGAAGGCCTCTGACAGCAAAAAAGAGGCCGGGAGTGACACTCAAGTGGGGTGCGTCATTGAATGACATCCCCCCCACCTCAAAAATAAGACCTGGCGCCTTTTTTGGGTGGTACAAAAATATAAGACAGGTTTTTATTTTCAGGGAAACACCGGTAGATGAGAAGCAAAATGTCTTCAAGGAAAAACAAAGGAAGTTCAGTTACCTTTTGAAAAAGCACCTTTGAAACAACCATTGAGACCTGGATGTGTATAAGTCAAGGACTGTTCTGTGTTTCCATCTTTTCTTTTCGTCCAGCTAACTGCAAGGGTTGCAGCTTCCTCTGCATTCTCTCCCTTCTTCCAATTTCTTACCTGGCCATCGGGTCCAATCGGTTGGTTGTAAAGGCGGGTGCTGGCCACATCAAAAGGTGTCATGGCGATGGCCACCACGAAGCTGCTCGTCATCCCGGCACACAAGGCAATCAGCCAGCTGTCATTGGGGAAGATCTGGAGGAAGAGGAAAGAACAAAAGGCTAGAAGTCACCAAAGTTACAGCCAGCTTGGCTGGAGATCAGCAACTCAGATCCAATCAGAGGGTCGAAGTGTACAAGAAACGCAGCTTCATTTTTTATTTTTTTTTGATGGAAACATAATTCTCCAGTTTTGGATGTGAAAATAATTGGGGGGGGGGGATACTCAAATCCCTGGAGAATTAGGCCCTGGGCCCATGCAGAATCTCAAAAGGCAAAAACATTCCAGCATTCTGTTCCCACTTGGACACATAGGAGCATTAAAAAAAAAATCTAGCGGGACAAAAGGACACCGTGGACTATCAAGTCTATTTTATTCCATTCCATTCTATTTTATTCCTATTCTACTCTATTCTATTCCCTTTCCTATTCTATTCTATTCTATTTTTGTTCGTTTCAGTTTTAATTCATTTATTTTTCATTATTGCTTTTTATTTTGTTCATTTTATGATTATTATCTTTGTATTTTTTGCTGGATGATAGACACATGTTTATCCCAGATGTGTTTAAATCAGTTACTGATGACTAAGTGCACTATCTTTTCTGGAAGCGCTTCCATGATTTCACTACCCTTTTTTGGGAAGTTAAAGGGCCCATGCAGAATCTCAAAAGGCAAAAACATTCCAGCATTCTGTTCCCACTTGGCCACGATTGGTTTACTCATGCTGTGCCAAATAAACCATAACTCTTCCATAAACCTATCATGGCTAGTTTCATATTCCAGAAGTACAGAATGTTATTATGCCTTTGGACTGAGATCCTCAAACCTATTTCTTTTCTATTCTATTCTATTCTATTCTATTCTATTCTATTCTATTCTATTCTATCCTATTCTATCCTATCCTATCCCATCCCAACCCGATTGTATTCCATTGCATTCTATTTCATATTTTATTTTTATTTTCTATCCTATCCTATCCTATTCTATCCTATTCCATTCCATTGCACTCGACTACATTTCATATTTTCTATCCTATCCTATCCTATCCTATCCTATCCTATCCTATCCTATCCTATCCTATCCTATCCTATCGTATCCTATCCTATCCTACCCTACCCTACCCTACCCTATCTTCTGTTTTATACTATTCTATATTCTCCACTTGATTCTGCCTGCAAATCGGCAGTTTGGATTCATATAAAGCCCCATTTATATTTTACCTCTTCTGCCACAACCAACCTAAATTTAAATTTGCAGCTCCCCTTGGAATAAAGAATAAGTTGATGCCATTAATTCATGCATGCAGAAAAAAAATAGCTACCAATCCATTTTCTTAAGCTCTGATGCTGTATTAATAGCCATTGGATTAGAAACACATTTAATACTCAAGAGTTGGAAAGAATAAGGAGGAAGAGACCTTGAATTTGGCAAATAAACAGAGTATATTTGGGTATTGCTCAAATTTTTTATTTAGTTTAGTTTTATCCTGCCTTTATAATTTTTTATAAATAAAAATGGCTTTTGTCCCTAAAGTGGAACTAGAACCCACAGTCTCCTGGCCATTGGCCCAAGGTCACCCAGCTGGATTTTATTCCGAAATCAGAACTGGAACTTACGGTTTCCAGCTTGGTGCCTTAATGACTAGACCAAAATCAAATGCATATCCCAATTTTACTTCTCTCTTGGATCAGAGGTGTATGTCTAAGGTTTACAGATTAACAGAATTGGAAGGGACCTTGTAGGTCATCTAGTCCAATTCCCCCACCCAAGTAAACCGTCACCATTTCTGACAGATGGCAGTGCAGTCTCTTCTTGAAAGCTTCCAATGATAGAACTCCCACAACTTCTGAAGGGAAGCTCTTCCATTGGTTGATTATTTTTACTCAGAAAATTTCTCCTCATTTCCAGGTTGAATCTCTTCTTAATCAGTTTCCATCCATTATTCCTTGTCTGGCCTTCAGTTCAGGTACTTTAAAATAGCTTGACCCCCCCTTCTATCTGTGGCAGCCCCTCAAATTTTGGAACACTGCTATCATGTCTCCCCTAGTCCTTCTCTTTACTAGACTGGCCATGCCCAGTTCCTGAAACTGTTCATTGTATGTTTTCATCTCCAGTCCCCTAATCATCCTGGTTGCTCTTTTCTGCACTTTTTCTAGAGTCTCAACATCTTGTTTACATTGTGGCGACCAAAACTAGATGCAGGATTCCAAGTGTGGCCTTACTAAGGCTTTATAGAGTGGTATTAATACCTCACTTGATCTTGATTATTGTATCTCTCTTGCAACTTAGGATTGCATTGGCTTTTTTGGCTGCCGCCGCACACTGCTGGCTCATATTTAATTGCTTGACCACTAAGACATCCCTCTCACAGTTACTGCTATTAAGCCTGGTTTCACCCAGTCTATGTGAGCACTTTTGTTTTTACTTGCCTAAGTGTAAGGCTATACTTTTATCTACCTTGAATTTCATTTTGTTAGATATCATCACATCCTATCAGGTAGGATCATCAGACAATACACCAACCATGCCAAATGCAAGTTTTCTATTGTAACGCCTGTAGCTTTTTCAAACAAGCAAAGGAAACCATCGTACCTCGAGGTTGCTGAAAAACTGTTTCGAAAAGGAGAAGGTAAACAGCTGCGTGGATGAACCCACCATGACTCGGGGCACGGACGAAATGGCTCCACGCCACAGTCCTAACACACCATGTTCTTTGTGGATTCCACTTAGCGCGTGGAACATTCCCTAGACAGACAACAGAAAAGGGCCAATGAAGTTTAGGAGCATCCAAGTCTACAGTCATCGTTACCACGCAACTAGTTGGAAGTCGTCAGTTGAAATATTTGGACCGCTTCAAGTAAGGAGCGAGCAGGATTTAGTTAGTTTAGTTTAGTTTCACTGCACCTCATACAACGAAATCAGACACCATCTTCAGTGCACATCATGACCATAACCATGAAAATAAACACAAACACACATCCTTCACTCTCCACACAATAAACCGAAAACCCCCGACACCGGCACCAACACTGCACTATACAGTAGAATTCAAAAAGCTACTGCCCTGGGATAGAAGCTGTTTTTCAGCCTATTTATCCTTCTGTACCGTCTGCCAGATGGTAGAGATTTGAACTCTTCTCCACTAAAAGACCACCCTGAAGATGTTAAGGAAGAAACAATTTTTCCTCCAGGTCAGAGAACATGAAACAGAATAATGGGGTTGTAAAGGACCTTGGAGGTCTTCTAATCCAACCCACTGCTCAACTAGGAGACCCTATCCCATTTCAGACAAATGGCTGTCCAAACTCTTCTTAAAAACCTACAGCAATGGAGCACCCACAATTTCCAGAGGCAAGCCATTCCAATGATTAACAGTTCTCATCAGGAAATTTCTCCTTAGTTCTAGATCAAATCTCTCTTTAATGATCTTCCACCCTTTACTTCTTGTCTTGCCCTCAGGTGCTTCCGAGAATAAAGAAATAAACGAATAAAGAATTAAAATAACGCAAACAGCTTCTAAAATTTAAAATACATTCATTATGCAAACATGCATGGTTCTCATCCCAGTCCTATTTCTACAAACAAGACAGTTTCATTGCTATTTTTGACTGGTTAAAGTTAAACCCTACATCAAATATTCTATCTAGTTCAAGAAAAATGCAAAAAAAAAAATGCTATCAAGAACAATGTAGATTTCTTTATTCTCTATTCCTGAGTTTCCAGGATCATCTTTGGTGTAATATGGAGACTCAGATTACAGAATAGTCCTCAACCATTTGTTTAATGACCTCAACCATTTGTTTAATAAACCATTTGTTTAATTCGAAGTTACAACAGCATTTTAAAAAGTGACTTATGACCATTTTTTCACACTTACAACATCCCCATGGTCACCTGATCAAAATTTAGACGTCTGGCAATTGGCATGTATTTATGACAGTTGCAGTGTCCTGGGGTCATGTGATCACTTTTTGCAAAGTTAATAGCAATAGCACTTAGATTTTATATACCGCTTCACAATGCTTTACAGCCTTTTCTAAGCAATTTATAGTCAGGATATTGGCCCCTAACAATTTGGGTCCTTATTTTACCCACCTCAGAAGGATAGAAAGCTGAGTCAACCTTGAGTCAGACAGGACTGAACTTCTGGCAGTGGGCAGAGTTAGCAATAGTGTTTAGACTTATATACCATTTCACAGTGCTTTATAGCCCTCTCTAAGCGGTTTACAGAGTCAGCATATTGCCCCCAACAATTTGGGTCCTCATTTTATCCATCTCAGAAGGATGGATGTCTGAGTCAACCTTAAGCCTGGTGAGATTCGAACTGCCACATTGTGAGTCAGTAGAAGTAGCCTGCAGTCCTTCACCCTAACCACTACGCCCTGGAGGATCAATGGGGAAGCCAGATTCACTTAGCAAACGTGTTACTAAATTAAACACTGAAGAGGTTCACTTAACAAATGCGGCAAGAAAGGTCATAAAATGGAGCAAAATTCACTTAACAAATGTCTCACTTAGCGATAGAAATTACTTGCGGTCGTAATTGAAGACTATCTGAATTTGCAAAGGTGCAAAATAAGGACTCATGGCAGGAGGCCTAACTTTTCTCAATCCTTCCGTCCCAGGGTAGAACATTATAAACAAATCTTTTCTCAGGTAAATCTGCTGTATTTCTTACACCAACCCGACAACCCGAGATTTCCAAGATTTCCAACGTTGAGTTTTCAGAGGAAGAGTATTAGCAAGAGATTAGGAGCTGCACATTTTTAAAGATCCAGGAAACTATTTCGTCAATCTACCTCTGTATTCTTTAGGCAGACTGGCAGCTTTCCAAATTCCAGGACAGGAATAATCAGGGATTGGACAGAAATGCTGCAGAATCTCCAGACTTAACCTGGTTTGCCTCAGAAATGATCCTAAGTTAGGCTGACGCAGTGTGCTTTGTGGTGGAGATCTTTTAAATGGCCATCTTGTTTCCTCATTCTACTTCCAAACAGGGCAATGCAAGAATATTCACTATAGATTGGAGAAGAATATTTCCTAGGATGATTGTTTACTACTTCCTGAGCTGAGACTTAATTAACTTCACCCAATATTTTAATTCGGCTGGCACAGTTTTATTTATTATTTATTTTGTTTATTTGTCTCCCGACTTTATTTTTTTTACAGATATGTTCATGGTGGTGAACATAACCAACACATCTTCTTCCTCCTATTTTCTGTGCAAAAACAACCCTGTGAGGTGGGTTGGGCTGGTTGGCCTAAATTTGAAAAGGTGGCTTTTATAGCTGAGGCAGAATTAGAACTCACTGTCTCCCACTTTTTAGCCAAATACCTTAACCCAGAAATGGGGAACTATGGCCCCTTTATGACTTGTGGACTTCAACTCCCAGAATTC
This sequence comes from Laticauda colubrina, assembly GCA_015471245.1. Taxonomy (NCBI): domain Eukaryota; kingdom Metazoa; phylum Chordata; class Lepidosauria; order Squamata; family Elapidae; genus Laticauda; species Laticauda colubrina. The sequence continues at coordinate 2,866,668 of BLBF01000101.1, forward strand.
CTGAGTTAGCATGGCCATAGTTCTCTCAGGAATTCTGGGAGTTGAAGTCCGCAAGTGATAAAGAGGCCATAGTTCTACACTCAGCCATAGACCAAAATGAACCACTTCATCACAAGACCAAATTTAGATATTTTTTTAAAGGGGAGGTATAATTTATATAAACGATGCCTTTATTGCTCTTTCAAAGACCCGAACAGAAGTTAACAATTAGCTAGGATATTTACTTACAGATAGTCCTCAAGTTACAACAGTCCATATGGTAACTGTTCAAAGTTACAACAGCACCAAAGAAAGTGACATGACCATTTTTCACAGTTACAATCTTGTAGCATACCCAAGATCACGTGATCAAAATTCAGATGCTGGGCAACTGGTTTTATACTTATGACCATTGCAGCGTCCGAGGTTGCTACCTTCTGACAAGCAAAGTCAGATTCACTTAACAACCATGTCACCAACTTATCAACTGCAGTGATTCACTTAACAATAGTGGCAAGAAATGTTGTAAAATGGAGCAAAACACACATAACAAATTCTCACTTAACAACATAAATGTTGGGTTCAGCTGTGGTCATATGAGGCTACTTTACTTTCTTTCTCTACAAATAGACCTCCACTTACAGCCATTTATCTAGGGAGCCTTTAAAGTTACAACAACCCTGAAAAAAGTCACGTATGACTTGTTTAACACACTTACAACAAATTTTACAAGTAAAATATGGCTTCCAAGGCTGACACACTGCATCCCTCCAGTCACGTGATCAAAATTCAGATGCTTGGCAAACAGTTCATATTTGTGACAGTGGCAGTGTTTTTGAGACCAAGCAAAAGCCAATGGGGAATGCAAATTCACTTCACAACTGTGTACTAACTTAATAACTGCAGTGATTCGTTCAACAGCTCTGGCAAGAAAGGTCATAAAAGGGGGGCAAAACCCACTTAACTCATCTTGTTTACCAAGAGATATATTCGGGCTCAGTTGTGGGTTGTAAGTCAAGCAGTACCTGGATAATAAAATGATTAGTCTTTAAAAGCCATAGATTGTTGTTTTTCTTTATGTGTACAATTTGGAGTTGGGTTGGGTTGGGTTAGTTTAGTTTAGTTTAGTTTTGTTTAGTTTATTGTCATTGCACCCCATATAACAAAATTAAACTCATCTTCTTTATATATAAAACAATAACTAAAACAAATACACACATCCCTCACATTCTATACAATTGTATTGAAAACCCCTGATATTGCATTAATATTGCACTATAGAATAGAATTCAGTATAGTTACTGCCTTGGGATAGAAGCTGTTTTTGAGCCTGTTTGTCCTTATTTTTATTGTCCTAAACTGCCTGCCAGATGGTAATAGTTCAAAAAAAAAGGGTGCCCAGGATGAGATTGAACTTTAAGAATGTTTTAAAAAGGCAGCAGGAGCTATAAAGCTCTTAAGCCCCTATCACACTGCACCAACAGATGCAAAGAGGAAGTAAAACGGACAAAAAAGCTTGCCATCCATTCGAAAATGCGATGTACTCACTGCCTCCGTTTGGCTTCCTCTCGATCTGTCCAGCATCCGTTCATGGACGTTTCATCCGCTCCGAAAGTTTTAGGCTGCCTAAAACTTTTGTGCGGAAAATGTATTCAGTTCGTCCGTTCTGCATCCGCTACGCATCCGCTATATCCGCTCTGCGTCCGCTGCGCATCCGCGCAACTCGCATCCGCCCGGACGCAGGGAGGAAGTGGAACGGACGCGGAACGGATGCAGAACAGATGCAGAATGGAAACAAATCGTTTAAAGCGGAAAAAATGTTCGCAGAGGGGACCTATCTCGGTTATTAAGGATGTCTAGAGGATGCCTAGAGGATGCCTAGCGGAAAACCTATACTGCCTATAAAAAGGGGGAGCAACTCGCCTGCTTCACACTTTCAGCCCAGCAGCCCAGCGGTGCAGACCTCTGCAGCCTTCATCTGCCTCTTCCTCTTCCACAGCATCCAGTCATGTCCACCGTGGATTGCAAAAAAATCCTTTCGGCAGCCAACATCCTTCTGCAACACTGCGAAACCATCTACAGCCTCTGTGAACAGTACTACGGGAAGAAAAGGAGGCACCCAAAAAAAGTCTGGCTCCGAAGATGGTTCGCCAGAAGAGCGCAGTACGTACTTTATGACAAGCTGATGGTGGAGCTCAGGAGCGAAGACCCTCGGCCGTTCCAGAACTTCATGAGGATGCCTCAAGCCATGTCTGACGAAGTTGTGCAGCGGCTGACACCCAGGTTGACCAAGACAAACATCAACTTCCCACCCAGCCTGGACCCTGGGCTCAAGGTGGCACTCACTCTGCGCCACCTGGCCTCATGGACCACCTACAGGAGCATGCAGTACGGCTGGAGGGTGCCACCCAGCACCATCAGCATTGTGGTCAGAGAAGTGGTGCAGGCCATCATCGAAGAATACAAGGAGGAGCTCCTCCAGTGCCCCTCCACTGAAGAAGGATGGAAGAAAGTTGCAGAGCAGTAGTATCAGAAGTGGAACTTCCCACATACCGTTGGAGCCATCGATAGCAAGCACGTGGCCTGCAAAGCTCCAGCCAAGTCGGGGTCCACTTATCAGAACTACAAGGGTTTCTTCAGAATCATCCTCTTTGCCATGGTCGATGCTGACTACAAGTTCAAGTACATCGATGTTTCAGGCAACGGCTCATCTTCAGATGCCCAGGTATACAACGACAGTCACCTCAAGGAGGGGCTTGAAAGCAACCTCATGGTGGGCTTCCCAGATCCAGACCCGCTGCCCAACGACACGCAAGATGTGCCCTACTTCATTGTGGGGGATGACGCCTTCTCCCTCACAACCTACCTCATGAAGCCCTACATCTCCAGATGCCTCACCCGTGAAGAGAGGATCTTCAACTACAGGCTGTCCAGGGCAAGGCGGGTGGTGGAGAATGCCTTTGGCATCCTGGCCAACAGGTTCCAGGTACTTCTCACCACCATGCAGCATTGCCCAGAGATCATGAGGAGGATCGTGGAAGCTTGCTGCATCCTGCACAATCTCATGCGCACCCGCTACCTAGTCTTGCAGAACAGGCTCGTGGACCTCCAGCAAGGCAATGGGGACATGGAGCCTGGGAATGAAGGCAAGGGCAAAACCTGATCAACACTGAGGATGTGCAAGGGCCCAACAGAGCCTCACGTGAGGCGAAGAAGCAGCGCAACCTCCTGAAACACTGGTGCAACTCCCCAGCTGGAGCAGTGGAGTGGCAAGACAGGATGATAGATGATTAATGGATGCTTCCTTCAGACTGTCTCATCACACGGATGAGATTGGGCCATGTATGTTTGGTTGGCCTACAATGAACAGGGCGTTTAATAAAGAGTTGTGTTTATGTTGACATGTGTGGATAATTATTACATTATTATTGATAATAAAGGGCCATAGGTGTGGCACTTGGGAGGGTGGACCATACAGTCCCACTATGCTTGCACTGGAGGTTTATCTATCCCACAGCTATTACCCATCCCACAGGTATCCCTTCCCATCCCAAAGGTATCCCTTCCCATCCCACAGGTATCCCTTCCCATCCCACAGCTATCTTAACCCATCCCACACGTATCCATTCCCACCCCACAGGTATCCCTTCCCATCCCACAGCTATCTTAACCCATCCCACAGGTATCCCTTCCCATCCCACAGGTATCCCTTCCCATCCCACAGCTATCTTAACCCATCCCACAGGTATCCCTTCCCATCCCACAGCTATCTTAACCCATCTCACAGGTATCCCTTCCCATCCCACAGCTAGGCAGGGAGGCTGGAAGGCAGGCTGGCAGCAAGGCTGGTAGGGAGGCTGGAAGGCAGGCTGCCAGCAAGGCTGGAAGGGAGGCTGGAAGGCAGGCTGGCAGCAAGGCTGGAAGGTAGGCTGCCCAGGAGGCTTGGAGGCAGGCTGGCAGCAAGGCTTGCAGGCAGACATGCAGGCAAGGAACTCGAAGTGTCCAGCAGCAGGTCTTTCCTTGGAATGCTAGACATGCGAGCTGCTTCCCTTTATATCCGGGGGGCTTGCGCAATGCATCCCCCCTGCATGCGCAATTAACGTTGTGCATCCGTTAGGCTTCCGCTGTGCATCCGCTAGGCTTCCGCTGTGCATCCGCTTCATCCGCTGTGCATCCGTTCTGCATCTGCTTTTTCCGTTCCGCGTCCACTTCGCTGAGGCCCCCCGGAAGCCTAGCGGATGTGCCATCCACTCTCATCCGCTGTGCTTCCATTCCGCATCCGCTTTGCATCCGCCCTGCGTCCTCCCCGCGTCCGTGTTGTCCGCTCCAATTATGCAAATTTTCGCCCCTTTTGAGCGCGGATACAACGGATGTAACATTTTTCTCTTCCGTTGTGTCCGTTTTGCATCCGTTGGGCAGTGTAACACGGCCTTTACAAAGAGGAGAGAGGGCAACCAATGATCCTCTGGGCAATGTTAACTTTCTGGAGTGCTGTCCTATCCGCCATTGTGCAATTGGCAAACCATACACAGGTGCAATAAGTTAAACAATGCAAATAAATGCAAACAATGAAGATTTATGGAGGCAGGGGAAATGAATGACATCCTTGCCTTGTATTTTATAAAATCTAGCTACCCTAATGGATCTTGAGGTCATACCATAAATGAATTGCTAAGAATACTTTCTGGCAACCATGCATGAAGAACTGAGTTCCAGGCAACATGATAGCTGTTGAAATAATAATGGTTGCCAGCAATTTCCATTGCTGGGAGGCTGTCTCTTCAGCACATGGAGACAGAGGTGGACCAGATGTTATTAAATGAGCTGGTGTGACAGAACAAGCTCCTCTCCCAACAATCAAAATTGGGAAAGACTACAATTTAGTGGCAGGACAAACCACAAGTTCAGCCTCTAGCATCTTTGGGCAATACTGGGAATACAGTGCAGAACTGTGTTCAGTTCTGGATCAGTGATGCAGGAAGGACTATTTCATGGTGAGATAGATACTTTTCTGCAGTTCCAATTTTGAAAGGCCCTTTAATTAGAGCACAGAATAATAGGATTGGAAGGGATTTTAGAGGTCTTCTAGCCCAACCCCCTGCAAAAGCAGGAGACTCTATACCAATCTGGCCAAATATTTGTCCAGTCTCTTCTTGAAAACCCCCAGTGATGGAGCACTCACAACTTCGAAAGGTAAGCCATTCCACTGATTAACTCACCATCAGGAAATGTCTCCTTAGTTCCAGATTGGAACTCTCTTTAATCATCTTCCACCTATTTCTTCTTGTCCTGTTCTCGGGCACTTTGGAAAATAAGTCAACCCCCTTTTCTCTATGACAATATGGAAAGACTGCCATCAAATCACCCTACTAGTCCTTCTCTTCGTTAGACTTGCTTTAGAATCATGAGGACCAGAATCTTAATTTATCTTTTTTATATGTAATGTTTTTTTAAATCATTCCTGAGGTCCCCTAAGAAAGGCTAAGAAAGACCCTTTTTGAAAATCCTGCAAACTTGGTGACCAGTAATTTACGGTGAGTTTCCGAGATATCAAAAGGTCAGCAAATTACAACTTTCTCACTATAAGGCAAGAGCAGCTTACCTGGTGCTGATACTGGTGTCCTACAGCAATCTCAGAAGCTGACTGTGCTTGGAGATGAGTCTTCACCTGGAGAGAGGATTAGAGAAAAGTTACTTTGTTAAGAAACAACATGTCAGGATGGTGAATTCAAAAATAAGATTGATTTCTGTTTCTCCCATCAGTGTGTTACCCACTTCTGAAGCAGTTTTTGTTCTATTAATCAGAGCAGTGAAAGGCTCGTATTCAAAGTTGCTTTAAACCAGAGAAGAACGTTCTCACAGTTGGTCAAAACCAGTACAGTAGCAAATCTGGCTCTTGTTAAAGAACAGGGACAGGTGAAAAAAGAAGCAACAGGGGAGCCCATTTACATAGAGGCTAGATTGCAGCTCTGCAGACTAAATCACTGCTCACTCCAGTGGTTCGATTCTGAGCAGCTCCAGGTTGACTCAGCCTTCCATCCTTCCGAGGTTGGTAAAGTGAAGACCCAAAATTGTTGGGGGCATTAGGCTGACTCTGTAAACCACTTAAGAGAGTGCTCTGTGTGTGTGTGTGTGTGTGTGTGCGCGCGCGCACTGTTCAGCTTCCTTCGGGTATTATATATATTATATATGTTTACATATTATATGTATACATATTATATATGTTTTCTTAGGCTTTCGCGGGTACTTACATGTGTGCTGTTTAGCTTCCTTCGAGTATTATCCCACGTCATTGTAGTTCTGTTAAAGTTGTAGCAACGTTTCAGCAGAATCTCATCTGCCATCATCAGGCTTCTGTATTGAGTAAGTACCCGCGAAAACTTAAAAACACACACATACATACATACATACATACATATATATATCATATAAAGATTCCATTTTTAGTTAAACAGTGTGTTGTCTAGGTACAAATAGTTTTAGGAAATAATATTCAAGACATTACATTGGTTTTAATTCTATAATAATAATAACAACAATAATAATTGCTTATCTCTTTATCCCTGATTCTAAAAGGAAGAAATCCACCCACAACTCTGAATTCCAGACAGAAATGCATTGGGGGGGGGGGGTCAATTTCTCTGTTATTCCAACACTTCTGGGCTTAAGACCCACCAGGTACAGGGGGCTGCTCACAATGGCACTTGCGGCACCAGCCAAAGCTCCTGCCAGGGTGGCCCGCAATGGGCTGATCTGTCCATCCCGCTTGTGGATGTAGCCCTCGGATTCCGCTATCCCATAGGCGCCTAAGCGGATGCCGTTAAAACCAAACTGATAGAACAAGGCAGGCGAAAGTCCTCGCTGGAGAGCAGCCAGCCCGTCCACCCGTCCGATGGTGTACAAGGCATGGAAGACATTGCGGTAATGGCGGGTGTAGGTGCCAGGAGAGCGGAGCTCTCCTTGGAGCTGCATCCGGGTCTTCACCACTTCCAGGGGATTGGTAAAGAGGCAGGCCCCACAGGCAGCCACCCCACTGAGGAAAAAGTCCATTACAGGTATGGGTGGGTGGGTGTTGTCAAGGGAGCTGGAAAAGAAAAGACTTTGGAAAGGAGGAGAAGCCAAGAAGATGAAGGGTCAGTTGAAGGATTTAAGGAGGCATGGAGGGAGGACTCACCCCAGGTCCTCCGAAGGCCAGAAGAAGCACTTCTGTGAAGGGTGGAAGGTCAAGGGGAAGGAAGATGGAAGGTCAAGAGGAGGTGAAGAAGGGAGAAGAAAGGACAACTATAACAGAGAAGATCCCTGCATCATCATCCAGAAGAAAAGCAGTGCTACCATCAGGGTCCCGGCTAGCTCTCTTATTCCCAGCCCTTGAGGAAGCAAAGGGGAAGAACTGGAGAAGCAGAGAAACCAGGATTCAAACAACCCAGGTAGCAAAAGAAGAAACCAGGGTTGGTCGGAGGAGAAGATCTCCTCAGCAAGTTGGGTGACCAGGGGTTGGGTTAACCCACAAGGAAGGCTAGGGAAGCGCTTCCCGTGCCAACGATGGCCCCGGGCAACGCAGGCTGGGGCGATCCGGTATCGCGGATCCTCGACGGGAAGCCGGGGCAGATATTTCGGAGCCGGGCAGGCAGTCGAAGAAACCGGGTGCATCCAGACGATCCGGGATTCTTCTTCACGCGGCCAGGTCGCAAAGGCGAGGAAACTGCGGCGGGGAAAACATCCCTGGGGGGCTTTTTCCTCCCCCCCACCCTCCCGCCCACGCGCGCACAGAGACCGGTAGCCCGCTTCTTCCCCGGCAGGTCCCCGCCGAGGCCACGCCCTTAACCGGCGTTGGGGTGGGGTGGGGTGGGGGCTGGCTAACGGCTCCTCGTCCGCTCCCCCCACGCGTCACGCCCCACGCGAGCCGTGGGGTTGATTTTTTTTTTTTTTTTTAGGCAGCGCCCGGGTTTTGCGGCCTGCGGGGTTGGTGGCCTCCCGACAGGACGGAAGGTGGTGGTTGTGGGGGGGGGGGGGGGGGGGGGTGTTTTTTTTTTTTTTTTCCCCTAATGAAGGGGGAGCTAAGGCGGGGTCGGGGCGAGGGTGGGAGGCGGAGGGAGGGAAGAAAGGCTTTACGTTTCCGATCCGCGATCTGGGTTGGGAGCCCGGGAAGCTTTTGGGAGGTTGGGACGGGGTGGTGAGCTGGGGAGACCGGTGCGCCGGCTGGCTCGGCAGAGCGGCTTGAACCGGCTTCAAAGGAAAGACCGCCGGGTCAGCATGAATCGCGTTAATCCGAGGTGGTTCAACGGCTCTGAGGGCTTTGAAGCGGGTCGCGCGGTTCAGCCTCGGCCTCTCTCGCGTTGTCTCCCTTCCCCCTTCCTCTCTGTCCCTCCACATCTCTCCCTACCTCTCTCTTTCTCCCCCCCTCCCTCTCCTCCCCTCCCCCTCCCTTTTTCTCCCTTCCCCACCTCCCCCTCTCTCTGGGTTTGAGACAAGTCACCTATCTGAAACGATACAAGGTTCTGTCTGCTTGAGGCATGGGGGCTGGACTACAAGACCTCCCAGCTATATTCCGTTCATTTTTAGCATCTTGTGGGAATGCGCATGAGTTTTGGCTGAGTGGGTGTGCAACTTGGCTTTCCGGAGAATGGGCACCTGTCCGGAGTTGAGGAGAGGGTACTCGGATAATCCTTGATTTATAACCACAATCAAGCCCCAAATTTATGGTGCCAAAATGAGAAATCTCTGAAGTGAGTTTTATCCCATTTTACAATTTGCCTTGCCACGTTAAGTGAATCACAAGTTTGTAACTTGGTTATTAAGCGAATCTGGCTTCCCCATTGACTTGGTCACGTAAGATGATCACATGACCCCGGGAGGCTGCAACCACCATCATTCTTGTCTCAAGCATCTGAATGTAAATCACACGACCATAGGAAATGCTGCAGCACTCATTAAGTGTGAAAAATGGTCATGTTACTTTTTTCAGGGCCATTGTAACTTCGAACCATCACTAAATGAACTGTGGATGACTTGTATTCTCCCCCAGGGCTATTAACCCACTAGCAAACTACTAAGGGGCTTTTGCAAACAAGCCGTGGTTTAGTTTTTATCAGAGCTGGTCTTTCTTAATCACATTGCCCTTCTGCTTGGTAAGCCATGATTAGAATTAGCAGTTGGCCCATATCTTCTTTGACGCTTGTCATTAAAAGCTAAAGAGGCCGATTACAAACCTTCCACTTATGGGAAGGGTTGGTGCAATTGTGGATGTGTAAGTGTGAAAAAGAATTTTGCAAGTCCACCTATTACTGGTGGAAAAATAATTTAACATTTTGCACAGCAAAAATCCAGAAGTAAAAAGTAAAAAGTCTGTTCATTAACATGTTAAAAACATAAAACTGCACAATTTAATTCAGTAAGTGCATCCCCCCCCACTTATTATGGGATGTTCAATCTAAATTGTGTTTGATACTGGGAACAAACAATGAAATCTCAGGACATTCTGACGTATATATGTATGTAATATATGGTATACCAGCACTGTGGTTCTCAACTTACAACCATTCGTTTGGTGACACTTCAAAGTTACAGTGGCACTGAAAAAAAAAGTGACTTAATGAGCATTTTTCACTTATGACTGTTGCAGCATCCCCAAGGTTACATGATCAAAATCCAGATATTTGGCCACTGACTTGTATTTATGACGGTTTCAGTGTCCCATGAGCTTGCGATCATCTTTTGAAAAACAAAGTCAACGGGGAAGCCAGATTCATCTAAAAATCATGTTACTAAGTTAAGGTCTGCAGCGATTTCATTTGTCAACTATGGGTGGCAAAGGCTGTAAAATGAGTAAAAATTCCCTTAAGGCTAGGTCACACTGGCCGACGGATGCAAAACGTATGCAAAAAGGACACAGCGGACAAGCAAAATTTCGGGGGTGGCTCCATCCGTTGTTATCTGCTCTCAAAAGTGGTGAAAATTTGCATAAACAGAACGGAAAACAACGGAAAGGAACGGACGGGGGTAGTACGTAGCGAGGATGTTATGCGGATATTCAAATCAAGTGGATGTTCAGTCAAAACCAGCACAGATCTTCTCTCTCAGTTGGTCCACAGCGACATACCATCCTTGAACTGCAAGCCTTTCATCACATATGTGAGTCAGACCCTCATGGACCTGCCCGAGGCCCAGTATCAGGTGATGGAGAATATCACAGCACTGCTGAACCACCCTCCAGGCTCAGCTGAACCTGCTCCGACCCAGTCCAGGTCTGCTCCTCCACCCCAGGCGATGTCACAGCCCTTCCACGGCTTTCAACAGCCCCTCACCTACCAAGGCTATGACTACCAGGACTTCCCACAGCAGAGGCAGCCCTTCTCAGTCCATGCCCAGGTACATCGCACGCCACAGACGCCTCACCTGACCCAGCTGCAGACCAAACAGCCCCACTACACTCCTCCTTCCTCCACCCCACAGCCAGGCCCCTCAACAGAAAATCTGTCATCAGTACTGTGCCTGACATCCCAGGTCCTTGAGGAAGAGCCTCTCAACCTCACGGGACTGAGTCAGCTCTCTGAGAGCTTCCTGAACACCATCCCCTATTGTACTCTCGGGGCCAGGCACCCCAATGGCACCTTAGACCAGCACTACAGCCACAGCCACCTCCACAGTCCCTGGCCGCTCGACAGCTGAGACCATGGACATGCCTCAGAGTGACTGAGAATAGTGCCACAGACTGAGTTTTACCTGTTCACTTTATCTTTGCTTAAAGACACTTTACTTGGTTCATTTTGCTTTTTTAAGAAAGTCATACAGTTTACTTAAGACAGTTATTAATACAAGTTATCTTTGCTTCACACACTTGGTTCATTTTATTTACTTAATAAAGTGTTGGTGAAAACTTTGAAAAAAAGGGTTAAGCCTTTGCATGCTTGTGGGATAGGTAAGGAGTTGTGGGATGGATAAGGATAGCTGTGGGAAAGGTAAGGATAGTTGTGGGATGGGTAAGGATAGCTGTTTCGTGCTTGCCTCCATTCACCAGGCTCCATGTCCCCACTCCCTTGTTGACGGTCCACAAGCCTGTTCTGCAAGACTGGGTAGTGGGTGTGCATGAGATTGTGCAGGACGCAGCAAGCTTCCAAGATGTTCCTCACAGTCCCTGGGTGATGCTGCATGGTGGTGAGAAGTACCGGGAACCTGTTGGCCAGGATGCCAAAGGTGTTCTCCACCACCCACCTTGCCCTGGACAGCCTGTAGTTGAAGATCCTCTCTTCACGGGTGAGGTATCTGGAACTGTAGGGCTTTATGAGGTAGGTTCTGAGGGAGAAGGCGTCATCCCCCACGATGAAGTAGGGCACATCTTGTGTGTCATTGGGTAGGGGGTCTGGATCTGGAAAACCCATGATAAGGTTGCGTTCCAGCCCATCCTTGAGGTCACTGGTGTTGTGTATCTGGGTATCTGAAGCTTACCCGTTGCCTAAAGCATCGATGTACATGAACTTGTAGTCAGCATCAACCATGGCAAAGAGGATGATGCTGAAGAAGCCCTTATAGTTGAAATAAGTGGACCCTGAGTTGGGTGGAGCTTTGCAGGCCATGTGCTTCCCATCTATGGCTCCAACGGTGTGGGGGAAGTTCCACCTCTGATACCACTGCTCTGCAACTTTCCTCCAGCCTTCAGTGGTGGGGCATCATCTCCTTCGATGATGGCCTGCACTATTTCTCTGACCACAATGCTGATGGTGTTGTATGGCACCCTTCAGGCATACTGCATGTTTCTGTATGTGGTTACAGAGGCCAGGTGGCGCAGAGTCAGTGCCACCTTCAGTCCAGTGTCCAGGCTGGGCCGGAAGTTGGTGCTTGGCTTGGTCAACCTGGGTCTCAGACACTCCACAACTTCATCAAACATGGCTGGTGGCATCCTCATGAAGTGCTGGAATGCATGAGGGTCTTCATTCTTCAGCTCCACCATCAACTGGTCAGAGTCCAAACTCCACTCTTCTCCTGATCCATCTTCGGACACAGACAGCTCTTGGACGTCTCTTTCTCCTTGCGTAGAAAAGGTGAAACAGTCTGAACAGGGCTTGGTTGTGGTGTTGAATGATCACAGCTACCATAAGGAGTGTGTGATGATCCATGGTGGAGATCAATGGATGATGTGGAAGAGCAAGACCAAGGATGAAGAGGTCTGTACACCACGGCTGCTGGACTCATACTGAGATACAGGTGATTTCCTCCCCCTTTTTATAGGAAATATCGGTTTTCCACTAGATATCCTTCCACATACTCTAGGCATACAGACATCCTAAATATCCGAGATATGTCCCATATACAAACGTTTTGTCCATTTTAATGATTTATATACGAGATGCATCCGCTTACATCCTTTCTATTTCCGTGCTACTAACGCTGTGTGGACGTTCCATGTACCTTTCGCTTCCTCCCTCTTCCCGCTTTCAGCTGCAGCGGATGTGAGTTGCGCGGATGGCCAGAGGATGGCGAGAGGATACAGCAGACATGTAACAGATGACAACAGATGTAGAACGTTTGTTGCCCGTATGTGTCGCAGATGTAGATTGTACGTGGCAGAAAGTTCATCCGCTCAAAAAGTTTTGTGCAGCTCAAAACTTTTTGAGCGGATGAAATACCAGTAGACAGATGTTTGACGGATAGAGCGTATGAAATACGTACGCAGTGAGTACACAACGGATGCATCAATGGATGGCAATGCTTTTTTGTCCGTTTTACATCCTCTTTCCATCCGTTGGTGCAGTGGGACATGGGCTTTAACTGCCTTGCTTAGCCACAGAAATTTGGGGCTCCGTTTATCTGCAGGCCTGCTCAGTTTGGACTTGACTCCTGAGCATATCTCAATTCTGAAATGTCTTTGAATAACTTTTAATTCTGCACAGAAATCAGTTCTTGAATCCGTTTCTCCTCCTGGGGTAATTATTGTCTCAAATGGGGCATCTGGCAAAATGAATTCAATGCTGGGCCAGGCCGAAGGTGCAATAGAACTGGCTAAGGCTGAGCATCTCTTTTGCAACCATATGGTGTTAAGAGTGATCCAAAAATTGACCTGGGTGGGTGGGCAGCATGGATTCCACCCCATCCTAGTCTTTTAGTTGATGGCGAAGTCCACCCAATTACTTCGTCATTTCTGCATACCTGGGAGCTCCTGTGGTTTTTCAAAAAATACTTATATTCTCTAGCAGCTGAAGAGCCTGCTTTATACTAGGGAAGAATCGTGTTTTTCAACCTGGCTGTTAATTAAAAAATGCTTCCTGCATTTTCGGTCTCTGCTTTAATTTGTAGGCATCTTTTCATTAGGTTTGCAAGTCCCATTCAGCATTTCCTGTGGTAGACCAAGCTGTTTGAATTCAGATAAAAACAAATTGGGAATGAAAGGAACATACTTGGCAGAAGTAGCCATTTGTGTACGGAACGGCAGTGAATATCAGTGAATGGCAGAAATTTACTGTGGGTATCACAGCTTCTTTGTCCCCGCTTGGTGGGCTGCACAACGCAAACTTCTTCAACTTGTATGTTTGTGTGCTGCCTTTTAACATCCTACAGGAACTGCTGGGTTGGCTTGTACATGTAATCAGTTTCCAATAAACCATAATTAGTTGGATAATGACAAACAAGGAGTCCCCTTCAACATGCTTAGCCATAAATAGCAATGGGAAAGCTCCCTAACACAAGCAAAAAAACTATTGTGGGCTTTTTGGGGTGTGCAAGTGGGACTTTTGAGTCAGTGTTGACTCCTGGTCGCTGCCTGGATTAGTCCCTGTAGCAAGATTTTTCAGAAGAAGTTTGCCGTCGCTTCCTTCCTAGGGCCCAGAGTGACTGGCCCAAGGTCACCCAACTGGCTTTGGGCTTAAGGCAGGACTGGAATACAATATCCTGGTTTCTAGACTGACACCATAACCCCTACACCAAACTCTCTCTCTCTCTCTCTCTCTTTCTTTAATTTATATGTCTGAGTGACTCAGCAATTTATATATTTGACGACGGCCTGACAATTTCCAATTGCAGTAATTTACGCTGTTTCAAAGAGGCAGATTTGATAGAATGGGTGCAACTTTTGCCAAAGGATCACCTGAATTGTGGGTTTTTGTCCCTCACAAATTGTAAGCGTTTTGGTAGTTTGTGTGAGATGAAAGACATCCTAAATCCCGCCCGTAACTGGTTGCTGGTGGGCCCTCTCCAATTTCGTAGTAATTATACTGGATGAAAAGGCAGAAATAAAGTAGAAAGTAAACAATGGCTGACTTGCCCTGGCTGATCTCCTCCTACAGAAGGAGGATCAGTGCTGAGCCAGAACTGATTTTCATGTCTCAACCTCGACTGGCTGCTTTGACCTCGTGGGATTAACGAGTCAAATCTGTCAACCGAAAGAGCAGTTCTTAAGAAGATTGGATTGCTTTTCCAAACAGACCAGAAAGACTTCATCGGGAAGGTTGAGAAGAACACAAGAAATGCAGTGTCAGGGCCGTGTTACATCAGCTTTGTTTCTTATAGGTCCAAATGGTGACCGCAGCTAGTCCTCGACTTAAAAGCCATTTGCTTAGTGACTGAAGTTACAGCATTGAAAATAAGGGACTTAGGACTGGGTCCTCAGATTTGGGACTGTCGCAGAATCCTTGTGTCACGAGATCAAAAGATTGGGTGCTTGACAACTGGCATGTATTTATGACAGTTGAGCTGGGATGGGAATTTGATCATTTGTCTCCTTCCCAGCCAGTTTCTGACTAGCGAAGTCAATGGGGGAAATTGGATTCAACTTCAATGACAGCATGGTTCACTTAACGGCTAGTGATTCAATTAACAAATGTGGGCAGGGGAGAGATCATAAAATCAAATGCACAAAATCGAATGAAGCTCACATCATTAGGAGACTGAAGGCTAAAAACTTATAAGGAATGGTTGATGGAATTTGGTACATCTAAATTTGGTGAAAAGGACCGGGGTGACATAGTCGCAATGTTCCAATATTTGAGGGACAACCACAAAGAAGAGGGAGTCAAACTATTCTCCAAAGCACCTAGGGCAGGAGAAGCAATGGGTAGAAACTAATCAAGGAGAGAAACAACCTAGAACTAAGGAGGAATTTCCTAACAGTGAGAACTTGCCTCCAAAAGTTGTGGGTGTTCCATCTCTGGAAGTTTTTAAGAAAAGATTGAAGAGCTGCCACAAAGAAGAGGAAGTCAAGCTATTCTCCAGAGCACCTAAGGGAAGTTTTTAAGAAGAGATTGGGCAACCATTTATCTGAAATGTTACAGGGTTTCCTGCCTGAAAAGAGGGTTGGACTAGATGGAAGATCTCCAAGATCCTTTCCAATTCTGTTGTTATATTCTGTTCTGCATTCTATTGTATCCTAATTCTAATGCTCTGGCTGCTCTGCTCTATTATTCTACTCTACTGGATTCTATTCTATATTCTGATTTACATTTTGTTCTGTTCTGTTCTAATTACTTTACATTCCTATTCTATTCTATTGGATTCTATCTATATTCTAATTTACGTTCTGTTCTACTCTATTCACTCTATAACTACCTGGCTTAGCAAAGGAAATTCTGATCCCGATTTAAGTCCAGCTATGGAGATTTTTCAATAGTTGTGAAAAAATGCTCCTGTCACTTTTTTTCAGTGCTGTTGTAATTTTGAATGGTCATGGTTGTAAATCAAGGATTACCTGTATTCGTCTCTCCACTGGAATAGCAACAGAAGAACAGTAGTTACAATAAGTGGGATTTCCCTTTCAGTATGGAGAAAGCAAAAAGACTCCCACACAGCTCAACTGACGCATCAAAAATTCACCAAGAGTTTTTATTTTCCCCACGCTGTTTTTTTTAATTTGGAATTAGAAAAAAAAATCCAGTCACTGTGTGACCTACAGAGTTTGCATATTTCCTTTGTCAAACGTAAGTTCCTTTTTTCCTCCTTCTCACGCTCCACCCCGTTGTTTCCCCCCACCACATTAAGGCCAATAGTGTCTTCTGATTTTTGTCCTATTTTTATTTCTCCCCAAAACCTTGCCTTCCTCAGAAAGAAAAAAAAAAAAAGAAAGGAAAAACTGGGTTTTTTCGCTCCTCCAGGTTATTGTCATTTTTTCCTTTTCCTTTTTTTCATTTGTTACGTTGTGCCTTGTCGCACAGCCAGGGCAACCTGGAGTGTTGGTGGCAAGAGAAGAGATGGAGCTAGGGAGGGGGTATTAACTCACACCTTCGCCTTTCTTACTTACACCCACGCACTCTCGTGTGGACACACCCGAAAACACATTCCAGCTTGAGAAATCAGTTTAAAACCTGGGAAGTACGATGAGGACTAGTCACCAAAAAAGGGAAGTCGACAAGAACATCTGCCTCTTGGACCAACGGTTGCCTATTTTCCCTTGACACTGTTCAAAGTGAGTAGATGGAAGACAAAGGGAAAGGGAAGAAAGGGGGAGCTGAGGGAAAGGAGATGAGAAATAGCTGAAAATGGAGGAAAAAGAGGGGGGGAAAAAACATTTTCGGACTCCAGAGAGGGGTCACCGATGTGAAAAGGGAGGAGGAGGTGGAGAAGGAAGGCTGCTGGTTGTCAAAGTTTCTAAGTGCTACCTGCTTCCAAAGTGGGCCTTTCACCCACAGCAATCCAGAATCCCATATCTAGATCTCTCTCTCTCTCTCCCTCCCTCCTCCCCCTCTTTCACACACACACACACACACACACACACACACACACACACACACACAC
>BLBF01000101.1:2883372-2904391 GCA_015471245.1 Laticauda colubrina
CACACACACACACACACACACACACACACACACACACACACACACACTCACTCACTCACTCTTTGCAAGAATGTTTCTTCTTGTTTTGGTCCTTCCCAGCTCCAAATTCACTAGCAGAGCAAAGCCATGAAACAAGCTAAGCTGAAGCCGCTTCTGGCATCCGAAAGCAGAGCATGATGGTTGGATGAGCGAGGAATTGTACTCCAGAAAGTCTGAACCTCTCCCCCCACAAACCCCTCTCCTTCCAGCTCTTCCAGGAGATCTGGATGCATGGATCGTCCCACGTCACCCTGAGAAGAGAAGGAACTGGACAAGAAAGATTCGGGACTTCTTTCACAGCTGAGAGGTGGAAGCAAGGGGGGGTCAAGCAAGGAGTTTAATGCCCTGAAATCTGGCAAGTGGAGTGGGGGGGGGGGAACCCCGTTAGCTGCACAAGGCTCCTTGAACATAGGTGTGCTTAAAACCTGGCCTACTTTTGGCTCCACGAGAAGAAAGGAACAGGAGGGAGACTATGGCTTTTTTGATTGGTTAATGGTTTTGCACAGAGTCACGGGAGAGGAGGAAGAGGAGAGAGTCTCGGAGAGGAAGAGTGACGGCTGGCAGCAGGGAGCTGGTGGTGCCACAGAGGCTCCCCGCAGCCCACGAAGCTCTGCCTGGCGAGCCAGCCGTGGTGGTCCCTGGCAAAACTCAAAACTTCTTGGGGCCCCAAACTGATGCCTGCTTAGGGACCACGCCGGTGCCAAAAATGGGGAACTCTTCAGCGCTGCTCACATCTGGGGCCTGAAACAAAAGAGGACAGTTGAGTTCAGAGGGGGTGCTTTCCTTAGGCAGTCCCAAAACGAAGGATGTACAGGTAATACAGGTAGTCCTTGACTTACAACCATTCTTTAGTGACTGTTCAAAGTTACGGCGCCACCGAAAAAAGTGACTTATGACTGTTTTTCAGTTACCTATCAAGCATCCCCACAATCATGCGATCAAAATTCAACTGGTTCATATTTATGAGACTTGTGGGGTCATTTCATCCCCTTTTGCGACTTTCTGACAATAGGGAAGCCAGATTCACTTAACAATCGGGTTAGTAACTTATTAAGCTCAGTGGTTCACTTAATCATGGAAGCAAGAATGGTTGTAATATGGGGCAAAACGCACTTCACAAACTTCTCACTTAGCAACCAAATTTTGGGCTCCATTGTGGTCATAAGCTGAAGACTTCCTGTACCCTGGATGTCCTGCATGGAATAAGTTAGTTTAGCTAATGCAGTGCTAGTCCCCCCCCCCCTTTTTTTCTTTTTCAATTGTATCTAGTCTGGTCACTGATGGCAAGAAGTTGACAAAAATGAAAATTTCAGTTGCTGAGTTTATTTTTTCTTTCTTTCTTTTTTTCCTTCTTCCTTCTCCCTCTCTCTTCCTTCCTCCATTCCCTCCTTTCCTTCCTTCCTCCCTCCATTCCCTCCTTTCCTTCCTTCCTTTCTTCCTCCTTCCTTCCTTCCTTCCTTCCTTCTAGATGGCAGCCCAAGAAAAGAAGCTCTCATGTGAATAAGGAATAAATGATGTGAAGGTTTATTCAGTAATAAAGTAAGAAAACACGTTACACACCACGCAGGTAGTCCTTAATTTAGAAGCGTAATCGAGCCCAAAATTTCTATTGCTAATGGAGACATTTGTTAAGTCAAATCTTCCCCATTTTACAGTCTTTCCTGCTGATGTTATTAAGCTAATCACCACAGTTGAGAAGTTTAGTAACACGGTTGTTAAGGGAAACCTGGCTTCCCCTTTGACCTTGCCTGTCAGAAGGTCGCAAAAAGGAATCCACAGCAACTGTTATAAATACGAATCAGTTGCCAAGCATGTGAATTTTGATCACGTGACCATGGTGATGTTGCAATGGTTCTAAAGTGTGAAAAATGGTCATAAGTTATCTTTGCACTGATATTGTAACTTTGAACACTCACTAAATGAATTGTTGTAAGTTTAGGATTATCTGTATTTTTTTTTTTCAAATTCACATTTCTCAAAATAATAACAACACAAGTTATGTAACCCATTTGCCTATCCTGGGTCTATTGGGAAGAACTCAACAGGTGCATGAAAATGCCAACTCCAGTCTAAACATCTGGCTACTGGGCGACTAACCACTCATCATTGACAACTAGAGAGCTAAGTCATCAAAATCTGAAGCTGGTCAACTGGTCAAACGAAGTGAAGGAGGGACCACCGACGGTATTGAACCCAACCTTGTTTCCAGATGCATTCCAGGGGGCGTCACGCACTACGAATCCCTTGGCAGGACCCCGAGGTTCCTCTTCCAAGCGGGAGGGGGGTTTCATGTAAGCAGCCATGGTTTCCGTTTCCACCACATCCATCATCTGCAAGGAGACAGTGTCCATTAAGAAACTGTGGACAATAATTCCCAAATTTAGGTTGGCTTTTCCATGAGATGGACAGCTATACAAATGATTAGATAGATTGGATGGATAGATGGACGGACAGACATTCAGACAGATGATAGAGAGCAAGGTAGAGACAGACAATAGATATATGATATACATAAGATTGCTAGATGATAAGCAAATATAGATAATAAATAGATAGATAATAGCTAGACAATTTAGAACTACACCATCTACGGTCTGACCTAAGCTTAGTACACAAAATTGTCTGCTACAACAATCTACTTGTCAATGACTATTTCAGCTTCAACCACAATAACACATGGGCAAACAATAGATACAAACTCAAAGTAAACCGCTCCAAACTCTTATTGCAGAAAACACAACTTCAGCAACAGAGTGGTCAGTGCCTGGAACTCACTACCTGACTCTGTTGTCACATCCTCAATCCTCCAAAACTTTAACCTTAAACTGTCTACCGTGGACCTCACTCCATTCCTAAGTGGTGTAAGGGGGTCTTATAAGGGGGGCGTGCATAAGCACACTAGCATACCTACCATCCCTGTCCTACTATTCCCATGTATTCGTACTCATTTATACTTATACCTATTTATTCTTATATGTTCATATTTATACTTGTTTCCTCATACATGCTTGACAAACTAAACGAATAAACTAACTAACTAAATAAAAATAAATAAATAGCTATTTAGGTGGGTGAGTTGGAGACAGAAAGAGAATATTTGAGAGAAAGAGAGGAGTATGTGGGGGGAAAGAGAAAAACAGAAAGATAGGCTGATATTTTGGAATGGCAAAATCATGCCCGTTTCTGCCCTCTTAAGAGAAAATCAGCTCAGGATTTTTGCTCAAAGAAGAACCAGATAGATGCCTTTGGAGTCCACCATTAGAATCAGGCATACATCACAATTGTCACACCGGAGATTGTGAGTCTGATCACTTTGTAAACAACAAAACTTCAGATTGATTCATTTCAGTAATGACATGGTCATTTCATCACCTTGCCCTGCAGGCAACTGGCACGATATCTTTCCTGCCGCTGCTTGAAAAAGGTATTTGATGATATCCCAAGGTGCAAATAATAAGTTTCATGTTCTAAAGTATCTCATTTCTTTTGGGCACTGCATTCTGGGGATGCATGCCCAGAATATATAATTACTACTCCACAATTAATTGGATTATTGAAGCCACCCACTGCCAAAGTTCTCACCATGTACTGAAGCATTAAACTCATGAAACAGGTTGGATCTATGCAACAGGCCAAACTGTTCCGAAAACCCAGCCAAGATTAAGATTAGCCAAGCTTACTCTTTTGATCAAATACACCTGCTCAGGGGTTGTTGTGGAAACACAGTTAATGAATCTACCTGAAACTATAGATGGGTTATATGGTAATATTAACAGGAGGGATCCCCACCCTTGATGACTTACAATTTGTGGACTTCAACTCCCAAAATTCTTCAGCCAGCATAGAATTCCGGGAGTTAGAGTACACAACTCATAAAGTTTCCAAGTTTGGGTTATAATTTAAGGCATCCATAAAAAGAGGAGGTGGTCAAAGAACATGAGGCAGACTCAGAAGAAGATGGGAAGGCAACCTCAAAGCCAAGTTACAGCAGCTGTAAATGGCAGTTGAGGCTGCGAGAAGTGCAAGAACCAAAATTTCCTTGGACACCCAAAGTAAAATAACCCAAAGTAGAGAAAAGAATAACAGAGTTGGAAGGGACCTTGGAGGTCTTCTAGTCCAACCCCCTGCTCAGGCAAGAAACCCTATACCATTTCAAATGATTGTCCAATGTCTTCTTTAAAACTTCCAGTATAAGAACATTTACAACTTCTGGAGGCAAGTTGTTCCACTGATTAATTGTTCTAATTGTTAGGAATTTTTTCCTTAGTTCTAAGGTTGTTTTCTCTCCTTGATTAGTTTTTACCTATTGCTTCTTGTCCTGCCCTCAGATGCTTTGGAGAATAGCTTGACTCCCTGGCAGCCCCTGAGATATTGGAAGACTGCTATCATGTCACCCCTAGTCCTTCTTTTCATTAGACTAGACATACCCAATTCAAAAAATCATTTTTATATGTTTTAGCCTCCAATCCCTTAATTACCTTCGTTGCTCTTGTCTGCACTCTTTCTAGAGTCTCAACATTTTTTTTACATTGTGGTGACCAAAACTGGATGCGGTATTCCAAGTGTAGCCTTACCAAGGCATTATAAAGTGGTATTAACACTTCACATGATCTTGATTCTCTCCCTCTGTTTATGCAGCCTAGAACTATGTTGGCTTTTTTGGCAGCCGTAGCACACGACTGGCTCCTATTTAAATGTTTGTCCACTAGGACTCCAAGATCCCTCTCACAACTGCTACTATTGAGTGAGGTACCACTTATGCTGTACCTGTGTATTTGATTTTTCTTGCCTAAATGTAGAACCGTACTTTTGTAAGATTTTGTAAGAAAATGGTAAAAGAGAAAGTAAAGAAGCTGACCCATAATCATGAATGTAACTGTAACTTTCTAGTGGAATTGATTTCTTGGTTTGGCGTACACAGTGAGCCTGACACAAAAGCAGAGACCTCAGGAAAGGTTTTTCCTTGGAAAGGTGGTCTTGAAATTCTCCCTAGTGCAGGGGTCTCCAACCTTGGCAACTTTTAAGACTTGTGGATTTCAACTCCCAGAATTCCTCAGCCAAAGCTACCCTAGTGAATGAATAGCAGCTGGGGAAATTCTGAAGCAGCAGAGCAAAATGATGCCCTTCCTTTGTTCTCTCTCTGTTCTTTCAATTAGCTTTTTCCCAGAGGTGCCATTCAGCCGGTTCTGACTGGTTCTGGAGAACCAGTAGTGGAAATTTTGAGTACTTCAGAGAATTGGCAAATCCCACCTCTGACTGGGCCCTGCCCCCATCTGTTCTCTGCCTCCCGAGTCCCAGCTGATCGGCTGGGTCTTCTTTTGTTGCCCTGCACAGGAGAACAGATCTGGAAAGCAGGTTAGTGGGGTAGGGAGGGAATGGGGATTTTGCAGTATCTTTCCCCTGCCACACCCATCCACCATGTCATGTCCACAGAACCGTTAATTTAAAAAAAATTAAATACCACCAATGCTTCCCCCTCACATACCCACATCCTAAAAAACCCCAAATTCCCTCTCACATATTCCTCTTCCAGGTTAAGCATGTGGTCGATGGCATCGTCTACGTTTTCAGGCAGCCCTGTCACGGTGACTCTATCTGGGTCGCTGGCACCTGGCTGTGGGAAGCGGATATCCACCTGCCGAGAAGAAAAAGCTGTTTTGAAATAAGATAAGATCCCTACCTGATCTCAGCAGATCTCCAAAAGCTGACCAGGAAAATCCCAGAGCTTTAGACTGAACAGGAACATAAAATGAGAGCCAACCATATTTCTCCTGTGGCCCAAAAACAAACACACAAAGTTAAGCTCAATTCGAAGAAGTTGAGTTACTTTCTAAGGAAAGCGAATTGATTTTTCCTTCCACTGATAAAGAGAAAAAACTAACTGGCTACCATTTCACTCAGACATCCTTGTGGTACAGGTAGTGCCACAATTGGGCACCAAATTTCTATTGCTAGTGAGACACTTGTTAAGTGATTTGCACCCAATTTCCTGACCTTTCCTGCCATTGTTGTTAAATGAATCACTGCAGCTGTTAGAAAGTTAGAAACATGGGCCACAAGGTGAATCTGGCCTCCCCCATTGACTTTGCTTGTCAGAAGGTGGCAAAAAGGGGCATTGCGATCATCATAAGTCTAAGTCAGTTGCCAAACATCTGAATTTCAATCACACGACCACGAGGATGCTGCAATGGTTGTTAAGTGTGAAAAATGGTCATAAATCATTTTTTCCCATAGACATTGTAACCGTGAATGATCACTAAATCAGCATTGTCTTTTAACGACCCCATAATCCCTTGTGGGGTAGAGTCTGGGCAAATGAATGGAGCTAGCAGAATGTTTTAATGACCGGATGCCTTTCCTGTTGCCAATGCGGAATCTGTTCAGCAGATATATTCTCATTGTTCCCTCTGCCTAAGATAGAACTCACATCCTCCTGATTGTGAGGCAAGAGCCCCATCTCTAGGCCACCACACCACTTTGAATGGTCACAAAATGAACTGTTGTTACGATGAGGACTACCTGTAGTAGATGGGGCACTAATGGCTTTGGGGCTTCTTTCCCAGAATTCCCTGGGAGGGGAAAGTCCCTGCTGTGTCTCCCACCTGGCTCTAAGCCTGACCCCCTACCCGGAATTCTTCCATGAGTTTGCGGATGGCTTTGCCTCTCCCACCGATGATGCGGGCGTGGACTCTGTGATCCAGGCGGACATCTTCGCTGACCATCTCCTCAAGATCGGCTACAATTTTCAAGATGGCATCTCGGGCAGCCTCAGTGTTTTTCTCATAGCCCGTGATTGTGATGAGTTCCTGAAAGGAGGCAGGGCGGGCATGAAAGGACAGCAGAAAAGAGAAATAGTTTAGATAATTGACATCAACCCTTGGCCGCTGCCCGCATTTTACCATTATGTATTTTATATTGATCAGGTTTGGAAACTGAGCAGCCCCATTTGGGGTTAACTGTCCGGCAAGGGGGCTTTCGATGGGAAACGTGGCCCGCCTCCCCATTGGCCCGCCAGCTAAGTATTTCTCAGCCAAACCTCCTGCCTTTGGGGTCACATACTCAAAGGGGGAGAGAGACCCCTACCAGATGTTCGTCCCCTTTGTCGGGGAACTGGACAGTGACATCGTGGTCCTTACGGATCTGGGAAATGACCGCCCCTTTTTTGCCGATGATCTTGGGATGGTACTTGGACTCCACGCTGACTGTCAGCTTGAACCCGCGCAGGGCCTAGGGAGAAGAGAACATCGGCAGGTTTAGGGGAGGGGAGGCAGCTGGAGACGCCCTGACATTTTTTCAGTGGGGAGACACACAAGGCAAGTTCTGCCTTAACGTACCTGATCTTTTTTGGTAACTGTAGAGATATTTTTGTAAATATATTTCATGTTCGGTACGGAGGAAATCAGAAGCAGCTTCTACTTGTGTTTATTCTTTCAGGCTGTGCTTTCTTTCCTTCTTTCTTCTACCCTTCCTCACTTCTTCCTTCCCTCCTCCCTTTCCTCCTTGTCTTCCTTCCTCCCTCCTGCCTTTTCTCCCTCATTTCTTCCTTCCTTCCCTCCTCACTTCCTCTATTCCTCCTCATGACATCCTTCTTTCCTCCCTCATTTCTTCCTTCCCTTCCTCCCTCTTTCTTCCCTCCTCTTTCCTCCCTCCCTTCCTCTACCACTTTCCTTCCTTCATCATTTTTTCTTCCTTCCTTCCTTCCTTCCTCCCCCCTCTTCCCCCTTTCTTCCTTTCCTCCCTCCCTCCACTTGGTATTATTTTGTGTTTGTGGGATTTTTTTTTGTTCCTTAAAACTTTTTTTTTTAAAGGGGAAGTACCCGATCTTCTTGTTCAGCCTGCAGCTCTTTGACCCTGTCCAGGAGGCCAGCCTTGGCTCGCTCCACGTTGGGCACTAGCCCGGTGACCTTGATGATATCGGACTGCTGCTCGGGCTGCGGCACTGAGATGGTCACCTACAGAAAGGAAAACTGTCATGTTTTAAAAAAATGAACAGAGGGCTGGTGAAATCCATTTCATGGGAGGTGTTGTCGCCTTTTAGCGTTATATCTGCTGCAGAACAAAGTGGGAAGTGTTAATCAAGATTTTTGGAAATCCTACTTTCAAAATTCAGAATTTTAGAATTTCCGCCCCCCTCCAAATTTCTGCTTCTCCAAACAGAAATGAGTAGAGCCAAGAACGTACCAAGTTAGAACTTAACACCGACTGGAGGTTTGCAAGCTGGATCGTCTCCCCCTACCTCGTATTCCTCCATCATCTTCCGAATGCCCGCTCCCTTTTGCCGAATGATGTAGCGATGCAGATCAAAGGGAACGTCAACGTCCATGGTGATGGGTACCAGAGCCTGGGGAGAGAGCAGCATAGCAGAATGTGTACTTCTGACATCTTGGTAGTACAGGGAGTCTTTGACTTATGACCATGACTGAGCCCAAAATTTCCATTGCTAAGGAAAACCATTAGTTGTTAAAGAGATTTACTGCAGTTGTTAAGTTGGCTCTTAAGTCCCCCAAATATGCTTTTTTTCCAAGAGAAATCTGGGCGCCTTTTTTTTTGGCAGAGAGGACCAGAGAGGTTTGAAAGAGGCCATCTGTGTCAAAATTGAACTCCTCTTTCAACGGAGAAGAAGGGTTTTGCATCATTCAGGTGACCCTGAGGACACAGGTAAACCTCCAGGCCTCAGTGGCTCTCTAAAAGGATACAAATGACCAGCAGTCTGCCAGGAGTATAAATCCTTCCATTCCCCCACTATCAAGTCAGAACTGAAGAAACTTCTATTTGATAAGTGAAATGTCTTCAAATAAAAAACAGAAAGTCTAGGTGCCTCTCTAAAAAAAACACCTTTGGGACAACCACATTGGATGACTTGAGCATTTCCATAGACATGGCTTTGAAGTAAATCTGACTTCCTGACTGATTTTGCTGGTCAGAAGGTTGCAAAAGGAGATCACATGGCCCCAGGATATCACTGGGGATTTTTAAGAAGAGACTGGACAATCACCTGTCTGAAATGGTATAGGGTCTCCTGCTTGAGCAGGGGGCTGGACTAGAAGACCTTCAGGGTCCCTTCCAGCTCTATTCTGACTGATTGATTCATGCAACCATCACAAGTATATGCCAATTGGCAAGTTCATATTTATGACAGTTGCAGTCTCCCGGGATCTGGTAACACCTATTACGACCTTCTGATCAGCAAAATCAATGGAGAAGCCAGATTCACTTAACAACCGTGTTACTATGAGCCATGGTGGCACATGGCTAGAATGCAGTACTACAAGCTATTTCTGCTGATTGACTGCAGTTCAGCAGTTCAATTCTCATCAGGCTGAAAGTGCTTTCTACATTATAACTTAAAAAATGGAAGTTAATTCTCGAATTGGAATTCCTAAATAGCTTCTCAGAATTCCAAACACCTCAGGAAGAAACTTTGAAACAGATTAAGAATGACTATAATAAGAAATGTTTTAATTGTTTCATTTTAGGGGCCTCTTATATATGTTTTTCCTTTTAGTTTTTTGTTTCTTATAGCACATAATTTTTGTATTTGTTATTCTTAATTTTTTTTTAAATACTACTTGGTACGCAGTTTAAATATGGCATAAAAATAATTCCCAATACATGAAATTCTGTTTGTTAAACTAATGTCCACATTTATTAATTGGCTTTTTTGGGTATGTCCACATATATACCAACTATAGTTTAACCATTGCTCAGCCTTCCATCCTTCCAAGGTCAGTAAAATGAGGACCCAGACTATTGGGGGCAACAGGCTAACTCTGTAAACCCCTTAGAGAGGGCACTAGTAAAGCGATATATAAGTCTAAGTGCTATTGCTATAAGTCACTTTTTCCAGTGTCACTGTAACTTCAAACGGTCACCAAACAAATAGTTGTAAATTGAGGATGACCTGTATAATTTTTACTTAATAGTGAAATATTTCTCTTGTTTGGTAGCTCTAGCACGTGGGTGTCAAACCTGTGTCATGTGCTGGCCCCACTCCCACCCAGTTCAGTGGGAAAAAGTCCCAATACGTCATGGGACAACACCGTGACACCATGAGTTTGACACCCCCGCTCTAGCAGGTAACTGGCTGTAAGTCCAATTTGGTTTAGGTTACCCAGCAGAGCACAGAACATAAGGCCAATGTAACATCCTGCTAAATACTAGCCAGATTCTTTCTTGGGTTAAAAACAGGTTGGGAAACCAATGAGGTCCCCTGTACAGGTCGATAAGGTTAAAGAGAAAACCCTTTTCCTTAACCAAGTAGGAAGGCAAGATCCTAACCAGCAGAGCAGCCCGGGCAGCCTCGCACTTCTCCTTGCGTCCAGAAATGAGGATGATGTCACATTTGCGAGGACTCATGTCCAGTTCGGGGATTATGTCACCATTTTCCTGAGACTGTGCTTCTGAACCTGCTTGCGAGAAGAAAAAATAAATTAAAATTAAAAAAATCTAAAAAAAAAGTTTCTTTCTGAAAACCTGGGGGGGGAGGGCAGGAGAGGAAGTTGAAAATTACATTGCCCACATCATCCCACCCACCTGAATTGTCATCTCGCTCGGGAAACTTGATGAAGACATTGTGATCCCGAGTGATTTGTTGCACCTTGTAACCTTTCGCCCCCATGACGACCCGATGGTAGCACTGAGGGATGATGCATTCCAGGACCACCTGGGCCTCCTGGGAAAGGTGAGAAATCAAAGCCCATGCGCTGATTTATTTATTTATTAGATTTTTATCTCATCTTTATTACTTTGTAAGAAACTAAAGGCGGCAAATGTTACATACAGATATGCCTTGTCTTAAAACAGCTCATTCAGGGATTGTTCCAAATTATAACAGCACTGCTTGCTCAGCGTCCTGCAGTATTGTCTAGGATGCTACATGTCCTCTTCACAATCCGTTTTCCTTGTTGCTTTCTGGGAGGAGGCTTCGCGGTATCCGAAGCAGAACATCCAGATTCAGTAACAGCTTTGTTCCCTCTAGTATCAACCTTGTGAACTCTCAACTTTCCTCTTTCCGCTATGTATTAAAAATGGATAGTGATTATGTATATATGTGTGGGTGGGGAGTGTGGGGGGATGTCAATACAGTATTTATGTATATGTGTGTGTATACAGTACAAGTACAGTATATTGTACAGTATATTTCCATCTCTGTATACAGTACATATATATATGTACAGTAAATGTATAAACACACACACACTGTACAGCATATCTATATCTCTATCTATCTGTATGTCTAGCTGCCTACTGTACAGTGTGTATACACATACACACAAATTCTTTTGAGAGTGGGCAGCAGAATTTCATTTTTAAGATGTGCCCATGTGTTCATGGTAAAAAAAATAAAAGTTATCATTTCTATCTTAAGATGCTGTGAGCTCTAGGAATTTGTTCATTAAATGGGAGAGATTGAGAGACATTCTCGGTCAGCAGATTCATGGTATAAGGATGGAAAAAGTGCTTTTTGTAAGATGACTCACACTCTGGTCCACCTGAGAGTCACTTTTAATGCCCACTGCAATCCAGACATGAGAACATGACCTACCAGGTCACCGATGATCTCCAAGATGCGCTTCTTGGCGGCCTCCACGCAATCCTTGGCTCCCTTGAGCATCACGTAATCACTCTGGACACCTGTCCGGGGGAAACTCACAGTGACCCCACCGTACTCTTCTGCAATCTCCCGCAGCACATGTCCCCGACGGGCCACAAAATGGCGGTGGTACTTGGGATCCACCACCATCGAGTCTTCAATGACATTATCCTAGAGTAGCGGGTGGGGAACAGAAGGAGTCACTAAGCTTTCGTGCTTCTAAGAAAAGTTGTTTCTCCTCCACCTTTCACAATTCGATCGCATCTGGGAAGAGTGTATTTGGCCCGGTAAAACCATTAGCGGCAATATTGTGAATGGCAAAAATTAAAATAATTTTTATTTATTTATCTACAATATATAAAAATGGCTGTGTGTTTGTGTGTGTGTGTCTGTTCCAGCAAAACTCTGGAACGCCTCAAGCAATTTCAACCAAACTTGGTACACAGATTACTTACTGTCTGGAAACAAATACTGTGGTGCTAAGACAGCCCTAACTTGTGTGTTCTGTTAAGATACAGCCTGTTGTGCCTTCAAAAGGATTCTACCATACTGCCTTAAAATGGCTCCTACTGTATAGCACTGTGGAGTTGCTATGGTAACAACTTCACAGTACTCCACAACGGGGCTCTCTCTGGCAACAGGGAAAATCCAACATTAGAAATTATGTTTGTTCCAGGTTGCTGAAATCAGGGCTTTTTCTAATATAGGATTAGGATAAATAATGGCAATTCCAGGTTATCAGCTAGTTTTAAATAATTAAATAGAACTGTTAAATTGTCCCACAAAGAGTTGTCTTGCAGAGAGTTAGCTGTGGTGAGTTCTCCCATTGCAAGTTGGCTGTGGTGAATTGGCCATGGTGAGTTGGCTGCAGTGAGTTGGTCGCAGCAAATTGGGTGTGGCAAGTGTTTCCATTCCCACTCTGTTCCCAGAGGAATTCCTCTAAGGAATTCAGGGAGCTGAAGTCCACAAGTCTTAAAGTTGCTAACCATGGAGACCCCTGCCAAAGCTGTACGACCCGTACCAAGTTATGGATGAGACTCTCCAATTCTTGCTGGGCCTGCCGTACTGCACCCTCCTTCCCCATGATAGTGATAACATCTTGGTCCTTATCCTCAGGAGTGGGGAAGATGATCCGGGCACCAGTACGGTCCCTCACTTTGCGGATATTAGCACCTCCACGCCCAATCAGGAACTTGTGGTAATCTGGCTTAGCGTGCAGTTCCACCGAGTGACTGTTGATTTGCTGCAGGAAGAAAACAGGGGCACGCATCGGTTCTCCAAAAGGCTCAAGTAGGACAGGTGAATCTTGCCTTCCACCACCTGAAGTTATAACCGCACTGAAAAAAGTGAGTTATATACAGTAGAACCTCCGGTGATGATCGTAATCCATTCTGAGAATTCGATCGTCACCCGATTTGCTCGTCACTGGAAACGCATGCATGTAAAAACAAAAATGGCGTGGTGCAGAAGGGAAATCAACATGGATGGGCAAATCACTGCCCTTTGGTCGCCACCTGAGTACCTGTTCGCAACCAGAGGTAAGAACTTTTGTTTGTCACCCAATTTGGTTATGAATGGAAGCGTTCCCAATCAGAGGTTCCACTGTATCTGATGTTCACTCTTACATCATGGCACTATTCCCATGGTCGCACAGTCAAAATTTGGGTGCTTAGCATGTATTTTGCCAAGTTCTGGGCAAAACAGGAGATTCAGGCAGTTCAAGTGAGTGTAAAGGTTTACCGCAAGCTTAAGTGCTCTACAAGAATCTGAGCTACTAACTGCCAAGGTAAATTAGCAGGAGATAAGAAAGGCATTCAAGATAGGCTGGACATAAATCCCTGGCAGGAGTGCAGGGACTCATCACTTATAGATCCTTCCCTTAGGCTTAGCCTAGTCATCTCCTATATATTTATGACAATTGCGATGTCACAGGGTCAGGTGGTCGCCATTTGCTAGCTGACTTCTAACAGGCGAAGTCAGCAGGTAAAGTTGGATTCACTGAATTACCATGTGATTCACGGTCTGAAGTGATTTGCTTAACAGCCATGGCAAAAGAAATTGTAAAATCGGATGCAACTCACTTAACAACTGCCTTGCTTAGCAATGGAAATTCTGGTTCCACTTGTCATCATAAATCGAGGACTATATGTACTCAAGATAAAGTTCAATTCTTAGTGCCAATATTTGTTTCTCCATGTATTGCACATATGGAAAATGGAGTCTGTATTCTAAAATATCACTTAGCTACCTATTCCTAGCCTTGAATAGAATTAAAATTTTCTACATGTAGGTGATCTGCGCTCCAGTTCCAGGTTCTTTTTTATAAGGAAAAACATAAGACAATGTTTAAGTAGAAAAAAAAATAAGATGTACTTAGAAAGAAGAGCTAAATCTTTATATCTTTGTCCAGAACGCTTCAGAAAAAAATGCAGATTTAATGTTGACTACCAGAAAGGACAGAGTCCTGCAAATATTAATTAAAACCTGAAGTTGAGTGTGGCAATGAAAGAGTTAAGGGCATGAGAGCTAAGGAGAAAAATTCTATGGTAGGGATGGGCAACTATGGTAACTTTACAATTTGTGGACTTCAACTCCTAGAATTCCTGAGGCAGTTCTGCTGGGTCAGGAATTCTGGGAGTTGAAGTCCACAGGTTGTAAAGTTGCCATAGTTCCCCAACCCGGCTTTATGGTGTCTCTCCTTTCCTTGATACCCTAGATACCTGATTATTTTCGGATTATACCTAATTAACAGTAATTGGTTAATGTTTAATTCAAGGTGAGTCCACATCCTTACTGTTCGGGCTCTTTAGAACTGTTCTTTCTTTGAGAAACTGAGGTCAACCAACCAATGGAACCGCTTGCCTTCGGAAGTTGTAGGAGCTTCATCACTGGAGGCTTTCAAGAAGGGATTGGATTTGTCAGAAATGGTGTATGTTCTTTTGCTTAGGCAGAGGGTTGGACTAGATGACCTACCAGGTCCCTTCCAACTCTGTTTATCTGTTAATCTGCTCCGCAAACCACCAAACTGGGGATGGACCTCTACTAACCACTTACTTTCTCCTCAGCAAGATGCAGCAACTGGCGCTTCGCTCTTTCCACCTCTTCCCCAGGGCCTCGGATGGTGACTTTCTCACTGCCCGAGCCTTCAGAAGGGAAATGAATGTGCACCCCACCGCATTCCTCCATGATTGAACGCACCAGCCGCCCCTTGGCTCCGATCAGCGAATTGTGCAGTTTGGCTGGGATGGAGATATCCATTTCCC
Organism: Laticauda colubrina; assembly: GCA_015471245.1. Taxonomy (NCBI): domain Eukaryota; kingdom Metazoa; phylum Chordata; class Lepidosauria; order Squamata; family Elapidae; genus Laticauda; species Laticauda colubrina. The sequence continues at coordinate 2,898,268 of BLBF01000101.1, forward strand.
TGATGTTAGCCTGAGGGCGAGAAGAGAAAAAGCTACAACATCCAAGTTCAAAACAAATAAACAATTTTGCCTCTGCACGATTCATCATGTCTGATTTCTCTTCTGACAGGAGAAAATATTGGTAGCTCAGCATTAAGCTGTGAGTTCCTTGGTGCTTCTCTGAGTTTGGGAGGTTTTCTGAGTTGTTTCATTACCAAATCAGGTAACATAATCAGTGTTCTGACATTCTGACATTTGATAATGAAACACCTGCAAGAAAACCACCAAGCTCAGAGACCATCAAAGACTCCACAGATTTCTGTTCCTTATTCCAACAGGAGACAGATACCTTCTGGTGAGAGGCTCAGCAGTAAATGTAAGTAAAAATAATAATAAAACGTTTGGGTTTAAAAATTCCCAAACAGAAAAAAAGGTGGAAGGATTCAAACGCTTTTATTTATCTTCCCGATTACCCATCTCCTTATCTTCTTATGACTATAACTTTGTTGCTTGCATCTTACAATTCATACCATTCACTAAGTGATTTATGTTGATTGCTTATTTAGTATCCATGATTATCATTAAATGTTATACCTAATGTGTTATGATGAATGTATTTTACAATATGTTAATGATATCACAATTGTTGTATGTACATTGAGAACTTACACACCAGAAACAAATTCCTTGTGTCTCTAATCAAACTTGGCCAATGAAGTATTCTATTCTATTCTATTCTATTCTATTCTATTCTATTCTATTCTATTCTATTCTATTCTATTCTACTACTCTACTTTATTCTATAAGGTGCAAGCATAAGTTGATGTGGTACTAACAGTATTAAAAACAGGGATTCTCCAGGTTTAACAATTGGTTTGGTGATCACGCGATTTGCTGAAAACCTGAAATGAGGTAACAGACCGAATAAAGCTCTCTACACCAACCCTGACAATGTGTTAGCAGCACATTCAGAGTGCTAAAGAGGAGGAAGAGGAGAAGGAGGAGAAAAATGATTCACACACCCACCAGCTCTCTCTGGATGGCCAAGATACGATCCCGAGCATCCTCACAATTGGCCTTCTTCCCGGTGATCAGGATCACTTCAGAATTGCTGTTTTCTGTAGGGAGGTCAATCTTGGTACTGGTTTCCTCTCGAATCTATTGTGAAGAGACAACATGAAACCCCAGAGCTTCAAGTCTGGACTACCCTCATGAGCTCTACAAGGAACTGCCCTCAGAGATGATGGGTGGAAGGGGTTCCTCCAAGGTGATAGGACTGTGTTAAAAACCTACGTGGACCACATATGCTCAATGGGTGTTGACTTCCTCTATTTAGAGCCCCAAGTAGGGAGAGAATCTCAGAATCTCCAACTCCAAGGGTTTGTTAATCACAACAGTTTTGGAATCCAGTGTGACTTGTGAGAACTCTAATGTATATAAAACTGCAGCGTAACCTTCTAGATGTATACACCTAGGTTTAAATCCTTGACCCACTGACCCTTTCCATAAAAAGAGACATGTACCAACATGTGCACATACATGTACAAAGAAGAAAGGTGGGGAGACCCTCCTCCTTTTACCTTTTTGATATTGGTGCCTCCTTTCCCAATGATGTTCTTGTGGAATTGCTTGAAAATGGGAACCGGGATGGAAAAACTGTTTTCGATCTAAGGCACAGAAAAGGAAGGGTGTTAATAAGCAGAGAGATTTCACTTCCTGCTCTACTCACCTTCTTCTTCTTAGTACTTCCCTTGATCTGGATTGTATACTTCTGTCAATACAATTTAGGATTGCATTAGCTTTTTTGGCTGCTGCTGCACACTGCTGGCTCATATTTAGCTGGTTGTCCACTAAGTCTCCAAGATCCCTCTCACAGTTACTGCTATTAAACCTGGTTTCACCCAGTCTATATGTGTATATGTGCAAGTCTATTTACTGGTGGTGCTATCTATTCCACTTTTTTCTAGGTTACTAAGAAGTAGGTTGTGGTCTACTTTGTTGAATGTTTTGCTGAAATCTAAATATATTATGTCCACAATATTTTGCTGGTCTACTAATTTAGTCACTGTGCTGAAGAATGAAATAAGATTGGTTTGGCATGATCTATTTTTAACAAACCCATGCTGACTGCTAATTATTACTTTACTTGTTTCTAGATATTGGCAGATCTGTTTTTTTATTATCTTTTCCAGTATCTTCCGGGGTATTGATGTTAGGCTGATTAGTCTATAGTTTCCTGGATCTGTTTTTTTTTTCCTTTTTTGAAGATGGCAACCACATCAGCTCTTTTCCGTCCTCTGGCAGTTCCCCGGTGCTCCAGGATTTTTGAAAGATATGGTCTAGTGGTTCTGAGATGACCTCTGCCAGCTCCTTTAAAACTCTGGGATGTAATCCATCAGGCCCTGGTGATTTGTTTTCATCAAGATCAGACAGGTGTTCTCTTACTATTATTTTTTTTTTGCTTATTTTAACTTTTATTTCTGGTCTGTCTTTTACAATTATGCTTTTGGTAGGTTGAGCTATAGTTTCTTTTTGCGTGAAGATGGATGCAAAGAATGAGTTAAGCAGTTCTGCTTTCCCTCTGTTGCCTGTTACTTCCTTGCCGTCTTCTCTTTTTAGTGGATTGATTGTTTCCTTGATTTTTTTTCTTGCTATTTGTATGTTGGAAGAAACTTTTCTTATTATCTTTGATTTTTGTTGCAAGTCTTTGTTGTTCTGAGCCTTTGCTAACCTGACTTCGTCTTTGCAGATTCTGTTTGCACCTCTGTTAAGATATCTGGCCTTGTAGCCCAGCCTCTCACTTGCTCAGACCTCCTGGCAGGGATGTCAAACTCAAGATCCGGGGTCTGGATCCAGCCTCCGGGGTGTTTAGATATGGCTCACAGGGCCACCATGGAAACAGCAAAGGACTGGCCTGGGATACCTCTGCCAGTAAAAATAGAGCTCCCTCAAGCTCCCTTTTTGCTGGCAGAGGCTTGCAGGAGGCCGTTGCAGCCAAAAACAAAACTTGGGAGCCTGTTTTCGCTGGCAGAGAGCTCAGGCCACCACATATGCCCCCTGACACAAGTGACATCATGCTGGTCACACCTATCCCAGCCACGCTCACCCTGGCCTCCAAGGTCAAACACAACCCTGATGAACCCTTAATGAAATCGAATTTGACAGCTCTGCTGTAGGAAAAAAGCACGGGTGTCAAACTCGTAGCCCACGGGCTGGATGTGTCACGCCCATTCCCATTATACCGAACAGGAAAAATGTTGCGATATGTCGTGTGATGACAATGTGACAACGCAAATTTGACATCCCTGGTATAGAGGTATGCTAGCCATCTAACATCACAGGAAGAGAGCTTTAGCACTACATATTTGAGGAAGAGAATGGCAGAATCTGCGGACAGAGTCAAAAAAGGAATCAGCCTAGAATCCCTATACAGCCACAAGTGGACTAAGTCCAATTCTGTTGATCCATATCTCACTCCAAGCAGATGTTGTCCATTAGTTGAGAAAATTCCTATGCATTGGTTTTTGGCAATAAATCAGTTTAAATGGACCTTCAAGTGTGGACTTGCTATTTCACACCTGATACATATTGCAATTCCTCACTACTATCCAAACCATTGCAAGGAATATGTGCTATGGTAGTTCACCACACAGAGCAGAATTGCAGAGCCCCAACTATCCAGAAAAGATCAGATGGTATCTTCTCTCTATGACCCAATGACTGAAAAGGAGAGGAAGCCTTTCTTTTTAATAACCTCAATGGCATAAAGGACTCTAAAATGGTTTTCTGGAAGCTCAGCCAGCTAGACTCACCAATTCTGCAATGACTTTTTGGAGGTACTTCGCACATTTCTCCACCTCATTTTTGGGCCCACGCAACTGTACAACGTCACTCTTCTGTGAAGGGTCGGGGAAATTGATGATTACCTGTAGGGCAAAGTGGCAGAACATGTGAAGTTTGAAAAGGAAGAGAGATGGGCTCCAATGTATGTATGTATGTATGTATGTATGTTCGTATCTATCTATCTATCTATCTCTATCATATCTATCATGTATCTATACATAGATACCATATATAGATATAGATATATATCATCTATCTATCCATCCATGTGTTTGTGTGTGTGTGTGTAAGTATGTATGTACGTATATATGTATGTATGGTATTCAGCTTAACTTAAGAAAATTTAAACTGAGAAAATATATATATATACACATACATATACATACTTCACACGGAGCCAAGCTGCACTGAAAGCCTCCAACACAAGAACAGAGTGTTGCCAGCCAATCAAAGCCACAAAACAGACAGAAGAAACCAGAAACACCAATCAATCAAACTCCAAGTCCAATGAACACAGATCCAGGCTCCCAGACAATCAGAAAGGACCAGCCTCAAATTTGAAACTAGGAACTAACTCTATACAGAAGTCTGAGGATGGCAGATGAGATTCTGCTGAAACGTTCCTACAACTTTAACTACAATGACGTGGGATAATACCCGAAGGAAGCTAAACAGCACACATGTAAGTACCCGCGAAAGCCTAAAAAAACATATATATATATATTTTTTTCATATGGAAGAATTCGAATCCAGAGCTCTGGCTAATGCCACCCACAAACCCAAACTATGGTAAAGATACATCGATGACACATTTGTGATTTGGCCCCATGGAAAAGAAAACATAAACAATTTCCTAACACACCTAAACAGCACACACCCCAAAATCAAGTTCACCATGGAAACGGAAACAAACACACAACTACCATTCCTAGATGTACTAATCTACAAAAAAACACATGGCACACTAGGACACACCATATACCAGAAGAAAACACACACCAACCGCTACCTCAACGCCCAATCGCACCACCACCCTGCACAGATAAACTCTGTGGCCAAAACACTAATTGCCAGAACCAAACGCCTGGCAGACAAGACATACATAAAGACTGAACTATGCACCCTGACTAAAGTACTGACAGCCAACAGCTTCCACAAAAGCAAAATCACTGGCTTGATCCACAAAAACACACAGAGACATAATGGAGACCGAGAAGATGAACAGACCTATGGAACAGTTGTCCTGCCCTACATAAGAGGTACTACAGACAAAATCAGTAAGATACTACACAGGCATCACATCAAGACTGCCTTCAAAACAGACAGAAAAATAGCAGCCTTAGAACCCCAAAGATAAAATTGACCTAGAAAACCAAGGCATATACGAAGTTCCCTGTGCATCATGCCCGGCCACATACATTGGACAGCCCAATAGAAGAATAAGTACCCGCCTAGGTGAACACAAAATGCAGTAAAAAAGCTGGAACACACTTCCTCACTAGTCCAACACATGAAAGCCACAGGTTATACATCAACTTCAATGGCACCAAAACCCTAGCCACTATAGAAAAACCCAGCCACAGAATCATCAGAGAAGCCATAGAGATTGAAAAAAAGACCTGAAAGCATGAATAGAAGAGATGATTCCACCAGACTGTCAATTATTTGGAAGCCTGCACTCACAAACAAAAAAATCTCCACACCACAAGCCAGCCAACAGCTGGGCACAAACAGACTCCCCCTGATAGGTCAAGCTCAAACACACCCCAACCAGGCACCCAGATGAAACCTAGCTTCCTAACAAATGATTGCCGTCCATTTACTTGGAGCCAAGCTGCACTAAAAGCCTCCAATACAGGAACACAATGTTGCCAGCCAATCAAGACACAAAAAAGCCACAAAACAGACAGAAGATATTAGAAACACCAATCAAGCATAACACAGCAAACTCCCAGACCAATAAACACAGACCAAGACTCCCAACCAATCAGGATGAAGAAAAAAAAACATCCTGGCACAGCAGATGGCTAGCCCCAAATTTAAAACTGAAACCGTCACATAGACGAACACAATACAGAAGCCTGACGATGGCAGATGAGATTCTGCCGAAACGTTGCTACAACTTTAAAAGCACAACTACAATGACGTGGGAAAATACCTGAACAAAGCTGAACAGCATACATACATACATACATACATACATACATACATACATACATACACACACACACACACACACACATATATATAGTCTGTCTGTCTGTCTGTCTGTCTGTCTGTCTGTCTGTCTGTCTGTCTGTCT
>BLBF01000101.1:2908597-2922515 GCA_015471245.1 Laticauda colubrina
GTGTGTGTGTGTGTGTGTGTGTGTGTGTATGTGTGTGTGCCTGATCTGAGGGGTCTGGGGCTACTGCCGCTGGGAGAAGCAGAGGCAGAAAGGGGGCTTTGCTCTCCTTGGGAGGCAGTGCCCCTGGGCTGCCACTCCAGGGGCTTCTCAGCAGGCATTTGCCTGCAGAAGGACTGCTGCTCTTGGTGATTAATTGGGGGAGGGGAGAGGGAGAAAGTGGGAGCTCCTTTCAGATCCTGGGTGGAGGATTGAGAGGCTCAGTTCTGCAGCTGAGGAAAAGCTGGGGGGGGGGGGGCTCTTCCAGCGTCACCTGGAGACAGGCAAGGAAAGGTATCCCTAGGGCTTTGCTCGCTTTAGCACAGCACTTCACTACCAAAACCAGCCACAGCCAGTGATTATTTGGGGGAAGGGGGGGAGAGAGAAAGCATATCTCGCATTACCAGGGGAGGAAAGGAGACAAAACAAAGCTCACTCTTTCACTGAGACCTACAAAATGCCAATCTATTGTGTTCCAGGAGTTCTTCGAAATCATCAAACACTTCCACCTGCAGTTCCCGTGTCTCCTGGCTCAGGTCCCTGAGATGCACACTCCCACACATGGTGGCGGCGGCAATAATGGTCCCCTCCCCCAGCACCCGCTGTCAGCTCTCCCCATTAGTTTTCTAGCTTTGAATTGCTCCCAGCTCTCTCTCTTTCCTCCCCCCCCCGCCCACGTGCAGGCAGAAATGGAAAGGGAGACGAAGCCGTGCACAGCTCTCCCCTTTTTCAGCTCTTGCTGCCTCTCCCAACATTGAAGCCTCCAAAAAGCAGGCAAAGCCCCCACAGCGGTAGTTCTGAGTTGCTTGCTTCTCCCCTACTGTTGCCTCCTCCTCCAGTAGCACTTTCTTCTCTAGGTAGGGCGATTCTTAACTAACCAAGCATGCTAAGGCAACTCAGGACACTACCACTGTGGCAGCTTTGCCCGCATCTCTGAAGCTTCGATGTTGGGAGAGGCAGCAAGGGCTGGAAAAGGGAAGAGCTGTGCATGGCTACATCTCCCTTTCCTTTCCTTCCTGCACATGGGTGAGGAGGGAGGAAAGAGAGAGAGAGACGGGAGCAATTCAAAGCTAGAGAACTAATGGGAAAGAGCTGACAGCGGGCGCTGGGGGAGGGGACTGTTGTTGCCGCCGCCAGGTTTAGAAGTTGGTTGGTGTGTGCATCTCAGGGACCTGACTCCGGGATCCCTTGGAGAGCCGGGAGGCGCAGTTCAGATTAATTGTTTTGGGGGGCCATTTCTTCTGCGGCCCACAAATTTTTTTTCGTGGCCCACCGGTTGACGACCGCTGATCTAAACCAAATGGAGCCTGCTTGACACACCACCACTTTATTTTAAATAAAACAGCAGGTATTGAACCAAAGGAAAAAATAATGAGAGGAAATATGCAGAGAGAGAAAAATACACCTCCTGCACAGATCCAATATTTTTACCTAGCTGGTCTTTAAAGTTTATGTGCATCTTGTCTTCAGTTAACTTATGCAAATTCTAGAGGGAAAGCCAGATTTCTTTTGTTGACTTTGGCACACCAAACAAGGTCCTTGGCTGCTAAGTGCTGGTCTCATGTCAAATGTCCCCGGGTTACTAGACCTTTGTGCAACCTTTGCAGATGGTTACCTTGGCATAGACCTGAGTTAGGGCTGGCCCCAGTTTGTCTGGCTCTCCACGCAGAATGATGGTTTCAGAACTGCTTTCAAGGGGCGGCATCTCCACCGAGACTCCTGTGGTATCTAGGATTTCCTGCAAGGTGTTTCCTTTTGGACCGATGATGTACTTGTGTTGGGACTTCTTTACTTCCACAGAGATGGTGGTGGTCTTGCGCTTCTGAAAGACAGCCAGAGGCAACTTCGAACCAGAAAAAGATTCAAAGCCAACCTTCATTTTTAGCCTAGCAATAATCATCCTTCATCTTTTCACCAGGGCTGATGTTTACTCACATGGTCTGGAGCATATCAGTACTACTGGTAAGTGTTGGAATTCATTGTTGGGATGTATTTCTATGCAACAACTACAATAATATCCAGCCAGTAAACAGCAGTGTTTACAAGTTTGGATCCATGGTATATATGTTACACTCTTTTGTTCTAAGTAGAGTTTCCTATTTCCTGTTACAGTTAAGCAGTTGAGCAGTAAAGCTCAACATGGTGACTGTACTCTTGGTTTGTCTGTGGTGTTATATATATAAACAGAAATTTTAACACGAAGACTACAGTGTTTAAAGGTTCCATTAAGCAGATGTGGTCCAGCATACAGGTAGTCCTTAATTTATGACCACAATTGAACCCAAAATTTAAGATACTTGTTTTGCTCCATGTTATAACATGTTTCTTGCCACATTTGTTAACTGAATCATGGTAGTTATTAAATCAGTAACCTGATTGTTAAGTGAATCTAGCTTCCCCATTGACATCAGTTGTCAGAAGGTTGCAAAAGATGGACCACATGACTACAGGACACTGCCACCATCATAAATGTGACTCAGTTGTCAAGCATCTGAATATAAATCATGTGACCATAGGGATGTTGCAATGGTCATGTGTGAAAAATGACCATGAGCCATGGTGGTGCAGTGGTTAGAGTGCAGTACTGCAGCCTACTGACTGTCAACCACTGCCTGCATTTTGGCAGTTCAAATCTCATCAGCCTCAAGGTTGACTCAGCCTTCCATCTTTCCAACGTCGGTAAAATGGGGACCTAAATTGCTGGAGGAAAATGCTGATTCTTTAAACTGCTTATAGAGGACTGTAAAACACTGTAAAGTGGTATATAAGTGCTATTGCTATTGCTCTAAGTCACATTTTTCAGTGCGGTTGTAACTTCAATCACTAAATGAACAGTTGTAGACCTCTTACAACCATTCGTCTAGTGACAGTTCAAAGTTACAAAGGCAGTGAAAAAAGTGACTTATGACTTGTTTTTCACACTTACGACTTTTGCCGCACCCCCATGATCACGTGATCAAAATTCGGACATTTGGCAACTGGCATGTATTTAGGACAATTGCAGTGTTTAGGGTCATGTGCATCTATTTTTTTTGCAACGAGAAACAAAGTCAATGGGGAAGCCAGATTCATTTAACAGCTGTGTTTGTAACTTAACAACCATAGTGATTTGCTTAACAACTGTGTCAAGATAGGGCGTAAAAGACTACCCTGTGTTAAGATGGGTGGCCGATACATTTAATGAAGAAATAATAAATACAATGCAGCAAAGCTCACTAAGCTGCCTGGCTTAGCGATCGAAATTTTGGGCTCAACTGTGGTCATATGTCAAGGTGCCCTTGGCCAAACTGAGGAAGGGTCTTTCTTTGCTAAGTGCAAAGTAGGCAGGTCATAGTAGGTGATGAGCCTGAGTCAGATGTACTGGTATGTAGGAATGGCCTTGAAGACAGGAAGTACTGCAGCCAGGGTAACGATCAGATAACAGGCAGCTTAGCCAGGGGTGAGACGCTGCTGGTATAACAACCGGTTCAGTGATCGTGTGCTTTGCACATGTGAACACCAATGCAAATATCCTTACCTGCTATGTTACTTCGGGGCAATAACACTTCTGAGGAGCAGCAATCTGTTCTTCCATGCTGATCAGCTGGGATGATAAAGGCTAGTACAGCACAGGGGTAGGTGGGTGGTCCCACATGATTGTCGGAGAGAATTAGATTGTTCCCAGCTAATCTTCAGAGCTAGAGGTTCTCCTGGACTGGTCCGAACCGGCAGAATCCCACCCGAGCTTAGACCAGAGTAACAATGGGAAAGTGACAAATGTCTGTATCAAGTGATCCTCTTTAGTTTCTTGGGCTTTTAACATGATGGGGAAGAAATATATTTTGGGATTTCCAAGGTTCTGTTAAGGTAACTGTCAGGTTCCAATTAATGCAATCATCCTAAAATGAGCTTGATAGTAACCTTACAATAAAGTAGAATTAGTCGTGTTTTCTGTCTGGCCTCCCTTGCAAGACTGACAGTAAGCTGATCTCAAGCAGCATAAATATCAGACTTATGGCTTGAACAACATTGGAAAGTTTAAACACACACATACACCATACACAAGTTGCAAAACCAGGTGCTATATTCTGGTTGAAAGAGAGTTATGGCCTATGTGAGAAATATTCCCATTTCTCCTCATATCAAGAAGGAAGGTTAGCATGAAATGCTTATCTACCTCAAAATCCCTCTATTCTTTCTCCTCCTTTTGTAAGTGTTTTTTTCTCATTTTCTCTACCAAGAATCACTTAGGTAACTTATAAAAACATAGGTCATTACTCTGAAACGGCCTGCCTAGCAAACTGCCAAATTTTTGTTCAACTAACAGCAGGCAGCAAAAATGTGAGGATTGATGACTCCTAAGAATGGAAAGACTGTGGTTTCTGCAGAAACAAATCGTGGTTGTTTGATTGAGTTTCCCATTGATGGGTAAGCCATCACATTCAGTGGTGGGATTCAAAATTTACCACCGGTTCTATGGGTATGGCTTGGTAGGAGTGACTAACTTGATAGCACCTTGCTGTGAGTGATGACGAGTTGGTCACGTCCACCCAGTCACATGACCAATGCTATATAGACAGAGTGATTGCCCATGTATATGCCTTCCCCCCCCCCAACCTTTGGGCTGATAAAATAAGACTTGGCTAAACATTTCTGCCTCCTGCTCTTTGCTTTGTGTGCACACAAATCGGACAAACAGCAACCATCAGCTGTTTCTTACCTTCCCTGGGGCGCACCAAATGTGTGATTCGCACATGCACAGATAGCATCAACACCATCAGCTGTTTCTTGTATTGCAGGCCTACCACATGTGCAATTCACACACATGCAGATAACAAGAACATCAACCACCAGCTGTTTCTTACATTGCTGGATGTGGCAAATGTGCAATTTGTGCACACGCAGGTATCAGCAGCACTATCAGCTGTTTCTTGCATTGCCATGCATTCCAAACGTGCAATTCACACACACACTGATAACAGGGACATCGACCATCAGTTGTTTCTTAGCTCAGCTGAGGCACGGCAATCCGCTTTGCCACGCGAATCAGCTAATCTAAGAAATAACAGAATGTAGGTGAGGTGAGAGGTAAGAGCAGAAGCAGGGGTGCAGGGTCAGTCAAAATTTTCCCTACCAGATCTCTGAATCAGTCAAAATCTTCCCTGCCCGGACGCAAGAACCAGTCCAAACTGGCTGAATACCACTCCTGATTACATCTAAGCCTCTCCTGAGTGGGCACTCAAATTTTCCCCTTACAGATAGTCCTTGACTAACAACTAAGATTGGGACCTGATTTTTTTCTCATTGGTAAGCAAAGTGATTAACTGAGTCACACCCAATTTTATAACCTTTTTTGCCACAATTGCTAAGCGAATCAGTGCAGTTGTTTAGTGAATCATATAGTCATTAAGCAAATCTGGCTTCCCTCATTGACTTTTCTTGTTGGAAGCCAGTTGGGAACATCACAAATAGCAATTATTTTCAATGCTGTTGTAATAATTTAGAACGGCCATTAAACAAATCTCTGTAAATTGTAAAGCATATGAGCAAGTATATTATAACAATATATTTTAAAACTCCAAACTGAGAAGAAAAGGAGCAGAAATTTCAACACCCCCCCATGCCCCTCTTACCATTTCCATGTCACTGTCATAGTTTTACAGTTCTTGGTGACCAAAATGTTGTAGAAAAAAATGCAGCTTCAAAGGAAGTGTTAGGCCCAAAGGCTTTTGCAAATGTCATATCCTTCACCCAAGTCCTCCCTTCCCCCAAATTTGTCCTAGGATTATTAGCCATTTTTCTATTCAGACATCCAAAACTCTGCTCAGCAAAACCACAGATGGTGTTATGTAAAGTGTGGCAAGGCCGTGGAATATTAAAGCATCTGGAAATATTTACCTGAAAAAGACAGCTTAAAGAGGATATGACAGAACTATCTAAAAGAAGCCACATGGAAAAAGTTCTTCGTCACCCCAGAATACAAGACATGGAATTTTGCCTTCTTTAAATGACCCCATAATCCCTTGCGGGGTGGAGTTGGGGTACTGAATGGAGCTGATTGACGGGATGACCTTCCTGTTGCCCATGCAAAGTCTTCTTTCAGCAGACATATTTTCATTGTGATCAGAGAAATATCTGCCCTTACCGAGTTTCCCCCTTGCATTGGGTACACCGGGCCAAAGCCATACTGGCCTAATGTTTCCTCTTCGCATTGGATGGATCTGGCCAAAGCGAAGAGGGCTGGCTCCTTACATTTTCCAAGATGGCCAACATGGGGGCAGATCTAACTACATCACGAGCCAGATCCGGCCCACAGACCTTGTGTTTGATACCCCTGTTCTACACTAATTTCCCATTTAACTCCTCCCCCTTGCTCTGCCAATGTCTCCCCACACAATCCCAGCCACTCTGGCTCTGAGAAGAAATGGGAACTGAGGAGATAGAGAAGAAAATTGCTGCCAGAGCGGAATAAGAAATATGGTGACAGATACTCCAACAGTGTAGACGAGCCCCAAGAGATCTCTCAAACACTACCTTGTCCTCGTAGATCTTGCGGATACGCAGAAGAGCCTGGGAGACAGGTTCCTTCTCTCCAGTAATGATGATCTCATCCTTGCTGACACTGGGCGGAGGGATGTTGATGCGTGCCCCTGTCTCCTGCATGATCTCCTGGACTATTTTGTTGAAAGCCCCAGTGATGAATGGGTGGAAGACCTTCTCCAGGTTCAAGCGCTCCACTGCTCGTTTGTCCTAAAAGGAAAACCGCAGAGAAGCTTCAGCCTAACTAGAGATGAACATAGGTAGTGCTGAAGAAGCTTCTTCGATGAAAAGTGAAACATCTTCAAAGAAAAACATGGAAGTCCAGTTGCCTCTTGAAAAAAGCTATTTGGGGACATGCTTCCTTCTGTTCTATGTGATGCAACTGAAACTCTTTATTTACTTATTTGTATCCCGCCTTTATTATTTTTATAAATACAGGTGGTCCTCAACTCTTGACCATAGCTGAGCGCAGAGATTATGTGAGACATTTGTTAAGGGAGTTTCGTCCCGGGTTACGACCTTTCTTGCCACAAATATAAAGTGAATGCAGTTGTTAAATTAATAACCTGGTTATTAAATGAATCTGGCTTTCCCATTGATTCGGCCTGTCATAAGGTCGCAAAAGAGGGTCACCTAATCCCAGCGCCCCATTCATAAATAGGAACAATTATCAAGCAGTTGAATGCAAATGACCTGACCATAGGGATGCTGCTACAGTCACCAGTGTGAAAAATGGTCATAAGCCACTTGTTTTCCGTGCTGTTATAACTTCGAATGGTCACTAAATGAACTGTTTTAAGTCAAGGGCTACCTGTAATTCAAGATGGAGGACATACCCAACATACTTTCCTCTTCTTTTCCTAACAACTGTGTGACATGTGTTGGGCTGAGAGAGAATGACCAGCCAAAGGTCACCCAGCTAGCTTTCTTGGCTAAAGCGGGACTTGAACCCATAGTCTCCCAATTTCTCTAGCCTGGTGCCTAAACTACTAGACCAAATGGGCTCCGAGTTTTACCTTGGAACTCTGGTTCATTTTTTGCACACATGCAAAGCTATTACAGTAGGCCTTTTGTGGTGACCTGGGGCGTGGCATGAAGGCAATACAGCCAGAGAACAAGTATGAGTCCCTTTATTTGCTCCAGTTTTGTCCCAAACATCCCATTTACTCTCTGGCCTGGAGAAAAGCTCTCCCATCAACCTGCAACAGCCTCTGGATGCAGATACTCCAGTCCAAACACTGTAAGCAGAATGACTGCAATTAATCACTCCAGCAGGGCAAGATAATGAGTCCTATAATCCTAACAAGGCAAGATAAGCACATAGAAGCACAGCAATAATTTAAACAGTCAGGAGGAATGCCAGGAAAGCAGGCTAAGACTCTCAACACTAGATGAATTCAGCCTTTGCTCCCAACAAATGCCCTTCCCAACTTCCTCTCCTTTAAACTCCATCCCCAGGTATGCCTTGTGAAGGGAATTGGAGCCCTTACCTTCCTCATAAGCAATCCATGTTGCTCTCTTCTGTGTTCTTCCGTGCACACCCTAGTATGAGGAGGAGGTGGGCCTGAACCCCCTCTCCATTGTTCTACCTCTCCCCTGCTCTACCCAGCCTGACTTTGACTTTCCCCAGTTTCCTCCACAGCCTGTTTCCCGCTTTCTGTCAGTGTTCATCTTTCCTCTCAGATTCAGACTCCAATGGAGGCATAACACCTTCCTTCCCTTGTCAAACAATCACAAAGGAGATGATCGTAATAACCTTCAATTTTCTAGGGCCATGAATGACTGTGTAAGTAGTCCTTGATTTACAACCATCCATTTAGTGACTCTTTGAAGTTACAGCAGCACTGAAAAAAAGCGACACAACCGTTTTTCATACTGATAATCATTGGGATCAAAATTTGGGATACTTGGCAACTGACTCTTATTTAGGACGGTTGCAGTGACCCAAAATCACATAATCCCCTTTTGGGACCTTCTGACAAGGACATTTTCTGACAAGCATAGGAATCATCTCAGACTAACAGTCTAAACCTGAGTAAACTAGGTAAGGTTTGACAGGATTCAAAGGAGATTGGATTTTGTCGTCTTGTTGACTATGTTGAGATTCTAAACTAATTCCCCATTTGACTCCTCCCCCTGCCACTCTTCTCTCCAACACAATCCCAGCCACTCTGGCTCTGAGAAGGGAAACAAAGTCAACAGGGAAGCCACTTATCAGCCTGTGTTACTGACTTATCAACTGCAGTGATTCTCCTAAGACCTGTGGCAAGAAAGGTCATAAAATGTGGTATGGATTCCTTAACTACCATCTCAGTGCAATTGAGTGAGTTTGACTTAAGCAAAGAAATTTTGGGCTCAGGTGCACTCATTAACTGAAGACTGCCTATAAACACTGATTTATGTAAGAGTCGGTGGCACAGTGGTTAGAGTGCAGTACTGCAGGCTATTTCTGCTGCCTGCCAGCTGCCTGCAATTTGGCAGTTTGAATCTCACCAGACTCAAGGTTGACTTGGCCTTCCGACGTGGGTAAAATAAGGACCCAGATTGTTGGGGGGCAAGATGCTGACTCTGTAAACCGCTTAAAGAGGGCTGCATTGTGAAGAGATATACAAATCTAAGAGCTATTGCTATTTTCACTACAAGCCTGCTGTGAAAAAAAAATGATAGCAACAGCAGCTCTTCTGAAATCAAGAAGAAAATAACGCATAATAATACTTCCTCACCTTTTAGGGGAAAAAAATAGACACAAGTACTCATTAAAGTTGCATTTGGTTAACTCTACGGTGAAATTAAGAGCAGAATCCATGCCACTTGTCTCTGGGAGTGCTGGCTTATCGTTTTAGAATCAAGACGTTGCAGCATCAATTGAAGAAGACATTAAAAATAATCTCCTGTGAACTTCCATGTCTCCACCCTTGCCTTCGGAGAGAAGGAGAGGTGCCCAGCTGCTCACCTGCTCTGCTGAGATGAGCAAGATCTCATGACGTGCTTTCTCAATGCCTTCTTTGGTGCCAGTGATCTTGATCTGGCTGCTGGGATCCTCGGGTCGCGGGATGTTGATCTTGGTGGCCGTCTTTAGCTCGAGCTCCTGCAGTTTCTCACCATTCTTGCCGATCACAAAGCGATGGTGTTCTTTGGGGATTGTGACAGTAGCTGAAGCCTATGGAAAGGAGGCAATTGTGGAGAGGGATTGAAGCATTTGAGGGGGCAGACTTTCTAGAAAAACAGAGGAAGAGCAGGAATTTATATAAGGTGAAGCTGTCATCTCTGAAGACAACCTGGCTGAAGCCATCTTCTGCTACTTCACAGTGGCCATCTGAGGGCTGATGGATGGCCCAGGCTCCACCTCTGTCTCTATCCCTGACAGCTCCATTCCCTCTTCCCCCTCAGAGCTCTCAGATTGCTCCAACTCCCACGTTGCTTCCTTATCTAATTTGGCTGTCGGAAGGCCACAACAGCCCTTGTAGATGTCCTAAGACTACAGAATGCTGCCTAGCCTGAGGAGAAGTAGAGGTCAACATCTGTAGGCCCCAGACTGTTCATAGGTGCTCTGGCAGAACTGAGTCGATTGGCCAATGGCAAGACTCTGCTGAAGGGCAGCCTTCTACAAAAGATCCAACTTGCTGTGCCAGTTTTTGAAGGCCAGCTACAAAATCAGTGTGTCACCCTGGAAACCCTTACATAAGGTTAATTGTAATGGTTTTTTTTAAAATTTATTTTTAATTTTAATTATGCAAATACAACATATCCAACTTATCCTTGCTATATATAAATAATTTTACTTCATCATTTATAATCTCCTTATTAATTACTAATTAATCTAATGATAACTACTAGTATTCTGACCTTGTCTTCTATTATATAACCATTTATAAAATTTATTCCATGTTTTATAATATTTAGACTCTCCTTTGTCTTTTATTTCTAAAGTTAACCTATCACATTCTGCACATGCCATGATTTTTCTTATTATTTCCATTTCTGGAGGTATCATTTCATTTTTCCAATATTGTGCATATATTATTCTAGCGTATTATGCATATATTATTCTAGCCGCCATCAATACATGTACCTTAGATATATTATTTCCTTTTTAAATTTTTCTGATATTATTCCAAAAAGAAAAAATTCCGGTTTCAATGGAATATACTCTCCCACCATTTGTTCTATTCATGTTTGAATCAGTCTCCAATATTTTTTTGCAGCATTGCAAGTCCACCACATGTGATACTGATTTTTTTTGCACAAATTGTAAATATTTTAAGTGCTGGATTGGGAGAAGGACATGGAGGACCATCACTGCAATGGCCCTGTGAAAAAAGGTTGACATGTCACCTGGGTCTGAAGCCGAGCGACAATTTCCTTCCGTGCTTTCATCACAGAGTCCAGTTTGCCAGTCACCATGATGGACAGGCCCTGGTCCTTGGCCAAGGAAAGCTCAATATGAGCCCCTGTCTTCTGCATAATGTCCACGCAGACTTTGGCCTCATCACCTTCTCCAAACTGGCTGTTGTCCTTGTAGCGTCGCTCTTCCAGAGGGACGTGAAACACCTGCCAAGAAAAACCGGGCACAGTGGTTGGATCACTACATTTCCAGACGGACCTTACTGGGTCCGAAAGGAAACCCTAATCGGATGCCACAAGGAGGGGGGGTGTCAACTCATCCTCTGAAGAAGCTGAAGGCAGGATTAGAAAGAAGCAACAGGTGGAAACTAAGCAAGGAGAGAACCAACCTAGAACTCAGGAGAAATCTTCTAACGGTGAGAAGAACCAACCAGTGGAATGGCTTGCTTCTAGAAGTTGTGGGTACACCATCACTGGAGGCTTTCAGGAAGAGACTGGACAGCCACTTGTCTGGAATGCTATAGAGCAGTGATGGTGAACCTTTTCGGCACTGAGTGCCCAAACAGGCATGCATGTGCGTGCCAGTTTTTAGGCCATTTTTTGAGCCATTTTTGAGATGTTTTTGGCCTAAAACAGTCTGAAAAACGGCCTGTTTTGGGGGCGTTTTCAGGTCATTTTTTGAGTTGTATTCTTGGCTGTTTTCAGGGCATTTTGGGGCCAAAAATGGCCTTAAAACAACCCCAAAACAGCCTGAAAAATGGCCTGGAAATAGCCTGGAAAACAGCCTGTTTTCAGGTTGTTTTCCAGCACTTCAGCACTCACAAAGATCAGCTGGCCGGTGCATATGTGTGCACCAGAAACCACCAGAAACCTGAAGAGCAGCTGGTGACGGTGCTGGTGACAGTGTACCCACTGAGAGGGCTCTGCGTGCCACCTCTGAATGCCATAGATTCACCATCATGCCTATAGTCTCCTGCTTGAGCAGGGGATTGGACTAGAGGACCTCCCAATTCCCTTCCTACCAAAAGAATTGATCCAGGATACCATCTTCTTTGCCAGGGGTTGGGGGGTGGGAGGGAGGGGCACCAGAGTTGGTGTCTACCCATCTTAAAAAGTTGCTGAGTTTGAGAAAGTTTTCTCCAGACTAATTCCCCGGTTATCACAGCAAGATGCAAAAAAGACCTTGCCCTGCAATTTATGTATCTCTTTCTAAGCGGAATTCAATCTAGAGATTTTAAACCAGGGATTGGGGGTGGAAGGGGAATATTGTAATTCTGTATTTTCATTTTCCTGTCTTATGATTGATTTTCCAGGCCAGTGGCTCTTAAATGGTTTGACCCAATTATCTGTCTTCCCAGTCTCCAACAGTGCCATTAAACCGACACATCCCTACAAAAAACAGACTCTGGGGAATCCTTGGTGCTTTTTGAACTTTGTTGTTTTCTTGCAGACATTTCATTACCTAAACTAGGTAACATCTTCAGTGTGAGAAGGGTGTACGGTGTGTGGGGTGGAGGAGCAGGAGGAGAAAGGGAAGGAGGAGGACTATGGGATCCTTGGGGCTCTCTGAGCTTATTGTTTTCTTGCAGAGGTTTCATTACTCAAATTAGGTAGCATCTTCAATACGAGAAGGGAGTAAGGTTTGGGAGAAGGACAAGGACAAGGAGATCTGTGGGATCCTTGGTGCTCTCTGAACTTGGTTGTTTTCTTGCAGGTGTTCCATGATCCAAACTAGGTAACATCATCAGTGCTAGTTCCGAACACTGCACTGCATTAGCCTTGATGATATTACTTAGTTTGCTTCAGGAAATGTCTGCAAGAAAACAACCAAGCTCATGGAGCACCAAGGATTCCTCATTTCAAATGCGAGCTGCAAATATTCTTCTTTATTGATTAAAAACAGAGTCTTCTTTATTGATTAAAAACAGAGTCTGTTGTGTTTTATGCAAGCATCCCAGCAAGTTCAGGCCCAAACTGGATCCTTGATTCTCAACAAGCCATTGCAAATGGCTTCATTACCCCCAGGATATGCCCCACTGACTCCTACTGTTCTGGACCAATCTTATGCAGCTTGGATGCCCTTCAGGTATGTGAACCAACTCCCAGAATTCTTAGCCACAGTTATGCTGCCTGAGGAATTCTGGCCATGGAAGTCTACTCACTTGGGAGGAAACCAGATTGGCAAAGGTTGCTTCCAACCCATACGCTCCTTTTCTGTGAGAGATCACACCAGGCCGCACGCTGCACCCACCTCCTCCGCACACTCACCTGGGTGATGACCGAAGATTTGATAGGCCGGATTTTGTTCCATACTCCTGTGAACTCACTGGATCTTTCCCCCGGAGCCCCCTTTTCCGGGAGCGGTGGGAAAGCTTCCAAGTAAGTTGGGATGTAGGCCTCATCTTCTGGGACACCACCTGCTTGGAGCAGAGACCACAAGAAACCAATATCAAAATAATAGAATGAGAGAAATGTATAAAGACAACGGCTCCTTTGAGTGGACTTCAATTAAATAGTGTAGGAGGTAATCCTCAACTTACAACTGGCCATTTTGTGACCAAAGTTACAGGGGCACTGGAAAAAAGTGAGTTATGACCGGTTTTGCCTCTCATTGGCTGCGAGAATGTTATTTCTGTGCCACATCTTCCACCGGCAAGACCCTCTCACCTCGTGATTCTTCATCCCTCAGGCCGCTGCGGTGCTCAGCAAAGCTCTCAGGTGTTAACACGGCGACTGAACTCATTGTTTCAAACCCAGATTTATGCGTTTCCGATATTCCACTGGAGTGAGAGAAAGAAGGGAGGGAGGAGGGGAAGAACAAAAGGGAAGGAGGAAACAAGAAAGAAAAAGAGAGAAAGAGAAAAAGGAAAGAAAGAGGGAGAGAGAGGGAGGGGGAGGGAGGGAAAGAAGGAAGGAGGGAAGGAGAGAGGGAGGGAGGAGGAGGGAGGAAGAGGGAGAGAGAGAAAGAGAGAGAGGAGGGGAGGGGAAGGGAAGGGAGGGGAGGGGAGGGGAGAGGAGA
>BLBF01000101.1:2922915-2950539 GCA_015471245.1 Laticauda colubrina
GAAAAGAAAAGAAAAGAAAAGAAAAGAAAAGAAAAGAAAAGAAAAGAAAAGAAAAGAAAAGAAAAGAAAAGAAAAGAAAAGAAAAGAAAAGAAAGGAAAGGAAAGAAGAGAGTTGGCCAAACTCCTTTGGAAGAGGCATTATTCAACCCTGAACATGGCTGGCATTTACTCACAAGGTACCAGCTCAGCTCTGCTAAATGATCAGCATGGGTCCATCCCAATTTCAAACATGTTCTTCTGCCTTGCCCAATGCTTTGTTTTTACAATGAGCAATCAGGTGCAGCGATCACATTCGCTGATTTTACATCAGCTTTTACATCCTGGTCCAATCATCAATGCTCTGCCAGCTGCTCACTCTTACTACATCCACAGCAAAACATAGCACCCGTGGCTTACCTGCAAAAGGGTCAAATGCCGGAAAGGTCCGTCCGAAACAAGGCTACCTGTGGCGCTTCAGCGTGACAGCAGCTTTGGTCCTGCCGGGATAATTGAATACCATCATTTTTAGGATGAAACATGCCCCCATCTGGTGCAAGAGCCCCCTCCCCCCAGCCCCAAAGTAAGATATACCACAGGTAACCAGAATAGCAATGGAAGATGTATTTAAAGATTATGGGAATGTGTTATCTATCCTTCTCCCAAAACTTATCTTTGTTCTAGGACATCTCCCTGTTGCCGGGAGGCTTCCTGCACCTCCAGGAATTCAGTTGGGAGCCTGGAGGAAACTATTAGGCAGTTGGGATACTAGCCTTCATGATCAAAAGAAAACAAATCTACAATGCAATCTAAAAAATAAGCAGTCTCTCTTGAGATAGAGACAGTTTGATCAACTGTTAAGGCACCAGGCTAGAAACTGGGAGATTGTGAGTTCTAGTCCCGCTTGAGGCAATGAAAGTCAGTTGAGAAACTTGGGCCAATCACCAGGACATGGTGAGTTCGAGTTCCGCTTTAGGCATGGAACTGGCTTGGTGACCTTGGGCTAATCAGCAGGAGACTGTGAGTTCTAGTCCCACCCAAGGCAATGAAAGTAAGTGGAGTAACTTGGGCCAATCACCAGAAGACTATGAGTTCTAGCCCCGCCTTAGGCAAGGAACTGGCTTGGTGACCTTGAACCAATGACTAGGAGACTGAATTCTAGTCCTGCCTTAGAGATGAAAGCTATCTGGGTTGTCTTTGGGCCAATAATTCTCTCTCAGCCCAACTCACCTCACAGGGGGGTGGCTGTGAGGAAAACAGGAGGAGGGAGTACAAGTTGTTTATAAAAAAGGCAGAATATAAATAAATACAAATAAAATAAAAATAAGAGAAAGAACCATTAAAATAATGCTGTGAAGCCAGAACAGTCTAAAAAAAGTCACTGAGTAAGGGAACTAAGGGCCTCTTTAAAATGAAATCTCATTTCTACATCTTTTTGGATGCAACTAGAATTGTTCTAAACTGGATTCTGGCATCCAAAATTGAGCGCCAAAACTGAGATCTACAGTTAAGAGACTCCAGGAGGTAAAAGTGGCTAGATAGGTAATCCTCAACTTACAACAGCAATTGAACCCCAAAATTTCTGTTGCTAACTCAGGCAGCGGTTAAGTGAGTTACACCTCATCTTGCTATCATTTCTGCCACAACCGTAAATAAACTGTTGCAGTTGTTAAGAAAATTGTGCAGTCGTTAAACAAATCTGGCTTTCCCCATTGATTTTGCTTGCGGGAAACCAGCTGGCAAAGTTACCAATGGTGATCACATGACCATGGGACACCGCAACTGTCCTAAGTACATGCCAGTGGTCAAGTACCTGAATTTGGATCACGTGACCGTGGGGATATGTTGCAAAGGTCGTAAATGTGAAGATCTGTCATAAATCACTATTTTTCAGTGCTGTTGCAACTTCTAGCTACAGAATAACAGTGTTCTGACCCAGTTCCCCAAACACAACAAACCCTCTGATGCGAATTCAAAAGATTCCTTTGTTAGGAGCGCTGGCAACCCAGGCAAAAAGTTTCTCTCTCATTGCAAGCTAACAAGACTGGCCAGCCAGGAGATAAATAGTTGTCTGCCATATCTATTCAGCTCCGCCCCCTGCCTTTTATCCCCAGAAATAGGGTAGTTGCTTCGCTAGCAACACTAGCTCTTCCTTCCCAAGGATCAGCCCACAGATCTCCACTGCTCTCCTCTCCTCTGCCTTCTGTGCATCCACACTTCAGAAACCCAGCTGTTTCTCCTCTTCCTCATCAACCACCTCCAGACCTGGTGGCTGTTGACTCTCCATCTGAGGGCTGACAGATGGCCCGGGCTCCGCCTCTGTCTCTCCAACAGTTCCATTCCCTCTTCCCCTCAGAGCTCTCAGGTTGCTGATTCAGCTGCTAGAGGCAGCAACCAATAGGGCAAAACAAACGGAAATGGAAGAGACCTTGGAGGTCTTTTAGTCCAACCTCTGCTCAAGCAGGAGACCCTAAAAATGGTTGTTCGATCTCTTTTTTAAAAACCTCCAGTGTTGGGAGCACTCACAAAATTCTGGAGGTAAATCGTTCCGTTGGTTTATTGTTTATTTATTGTTCATTGTTCTAAACCTGTGATGGCGAACCTATGGCACACACGCAGAAAATGGCACGCAGAGCCATCACTGCCAGCATGTGAACCATTACCCCAGAGCAGGTCCACTGCACAGGCGTGTGCACCGTCTGTCCGCCAGCTGATCATTGGGTAGCAACTGCACGTGTGGGGGCAGAGCGTATGCAGATGTGCATGTGCAGGAATGAGTGTTGTGAGTGGGGGATTGCACAAGATGTGCAGTCATGTGGTGTGCATGGGGGGGGGGTCGCATGTACATGCCCAGTAGTGTGGTGTGAGGGGGGCTTGCAGACACATGTGCAGAGATGAGCGGTGTATGGAGGGGTGTGCACACATGTGTAGGGGGCATGGGGGCCCCGAGTGCACTGCCTTATGGGTGCTGGCATGCATGCGCACCGTACTTTTGGCACACGAGGACAGAAAGGTTAACCATCACTGTTCTAAACAAATGATTGTTAAGTCAATGACTACCTGTAGTCTTTTTGATGCTCCAGCTGCAGGAGGCAGGCATTACAGATTTCCTGGAAATATTAATGTGGAGATATACTGGACCTTTACAGATACAGATAATCAGAGTTGGAAGGGACCTTGTAGGTCATCTAGTCCAACCCCCCGCCCAAGCGGGAGACCTTACACCATTTCTGACAAATAACAGTCCTTCTACTCTCAGTATTCCCTAATGGCATAGACAAAAATCTATATCAGCTTTATACTCAGAGGGTGCCCAGTAGGAGAACGCTAATAATATATTTACACTGTTAGTATAAGCTGGGGCTCCTGTCTAATCAGATGTCAAACCCCTTCCTTGTCCACAATGCTATCTTTTCTCTTTTCCAGCTCTTACTAAAGCAAAGCATCACTAAGCTTCCTAGGACCCGAACTACGGTGAGGATTTAAGAGAAAGCCTCTTATGGCTACCAGGAATTAATCACATTTGGCTCTCACCTTCCCATCAGCCCCGAGCTGAGTGACGGGGTTGTGGGTGAAGTGGGAGGTTGTAGGACTAATAAAACACACACACAAGCACACATGCTCAGTTCATGGACGCATTTCTAATCGCGGAATAGGCTTTAAAAGAGAGGCCCCTCTGTAAATCCTTTTGGGTAGCTATTTCTAATCCACATTAAGGCTGTAGCAAAAAAGAAAAGGAGAGAAAGAGACTTTTTTGAGGGAGGGGGAGCCTGAGTGAATGGGAGGAAGAGATATCACACAAGGCACAACAGCCAGAAATCAACAATTTAAAGCTAAGGGGGAAAGGCAGCCCTTGACTTGTGACCACAATTGAGTCCAAAATTTCTGTTCCTAAGCGAGAACATTTGTCAAGTGAATTCTGCCCGGTTTTATGAACTTTGGTGGCACAGTGGTTAGAGTGCAGTACTGCAAACTACTATTGCTGACAGCCAGCTACCTGGAATTTGGCAGTTCAAATCCCACCATCCTTCTAGTTGGGTAAAATGAGGGCCCAGATTGTTAGGGGCAATAGGCTGACTCTGTAAACTGCTTAGAGGGGGCTGTAGAGCATTGTAAAGTGGTTTATAAGTCTAAGTACTATTGCTAACTTTCTTGCCACAGTTGTTCAGCCAATCCCTGCAGTGAGGGTGTCACACTCAAGGCCACATCTGGCCCAGGGGTGTTTATATCTGGCATGCAGGGTCACCTTGCCGGATGTGGCCCATGGGGTGTTTATATCTGGCCCACAGGGTCACCTTGGAAACAACAAAGGATAAGCATGTGGTGCCTCTGCCAGCAAAAATGGAGCACGGGAGGGCTGCACGAGCTCAGTTTTCACTGTCAAAGGGCTGCAGGTGGCAGTCCAGGCCAAAAATGGGGCCCCGGAGGTCCACACGCGGTCCTCCTGACCTCCATTTTAGCTGTCAGAGGGCTATCAAAACAAACTAAAAATAAAACAAAAGGAGAAATGTTTCCCATTTTGCATTTGAGTATGGAAGAAGAGACAGGAAAGGAGAAAGGGAAAGAAAAAGATGGGAAGAGAGCAAACAAGGAAAAATAAGGAAAGAGGAAAAGAAAGAATTATAATGAGAGTGAGGGAAGGCCTGAGAAGTCCTGCCTTAGCAGCTGCCACAAGTTCCCCCAACATGAGTGACATCGAGCTGGCCATGCCCCCCTAGAGGTCAAACTCAATCCTGATGCGGCCCTCAATGAAATCGGACTTGAGTTACACACATGGTTGTGGGGTGAACCTGGCTTCCCCTGTTGACTTTTGCTTGTCAGAAGGTCACAAAAGGGGATCACAAGACGCTGGGACACTGCAAACGTCATAAATATTGTGAGCAGAACTGAAGTCATGTTGGATGACCCATTGAATTAAATAAGGAAGTGTGTCTCAAACTCAGTAGCTCTGCTAAATAAGAAAATGTTCCAGTTTGTGCACAAGAGAAAAAAACAAGATAAGGCTAGAACAATGGGGAATTGAAATAAAGTGCTGCAATGTCAGAAACCGTGTAACTGCTTTTGCTAGATAGGGAGCTAGTATGAACCTTCGAAATATATGTGTCAATTTGAAAACAGAAAGAATGTGAGCCAAACCCTCGTACGAGGGGGCGGACAGTTAGGGTATAAAAATGCTGCCTGAATTTTGCTCTGGGTTCCTTCAATGCCTGAGGGAACCCGTCTCTGCAGACACGAGAATAAAACCTTGTTTTCCTTGGATCAACAAATCTTTTGGTGGTTTTTTTATCTGCTTCCACCTCACAATATGAATCAGCTGCCAAGCATCCAAATTTTGATCGCATAACCGTGGGGATGTTGCAACGGTCATTAAGTGTGAAAACAGTTACCAGTCACTTTTAAAGGCATTTTTAAATTGCCTCTGCAACTTGAAACAATTACTAAACGAACTGGGATTATCTGTATATTGTGAAAACATGCTGGTGGGGAGGCCCACACCACCAAGAAAGTTTCATGTCCCACAAAGATTGACAGCCCTCCAACAGGCTTCATTTCCCTCAGAGAGTGGAAGCCGAGACCCAGCATGTCACAAAAATGCAATGGGCTCACTCATTTTTGCATAGGGATGTCATCCGTTAGGAATGCGCCTTCCTATAAAATGCATTCATTCAAAATCTACCCTTCGCTCTGCTTTAAGCCCATGTCACACTGCACCAACGGATGGAAAGAGGATGTAAAATGGAGAGAAACACTTGCCATCCATTGGTTAACGCGATGCATCCGTTCTGTACTCACTGCGTCCGTTTTTCTTCCTCTCTATCCGTCCAGCATCTATCGACTAAGGTTCCATCCGCTCAAAAAGTTTTGAGCTGCTCAAAACTTTTTGAGCGTAAAATATATCCAACGCGTCCGTTCTGCATCTGCAACGCATACGGGGAACATCCATTCTGCATCCGTTGTCATCCGTTATGCGTCCGCTACATCCGCTGCGCATCCGCGCAACTCAAATCCGCTCCAGCGGAAAACGGACACAGGGAGGAAGTGAAACGGACGCAGAACGGACGCGCAGCGTTCGTAGCACAGACGGAGAAAGAATGAAAGTGGATACAGCTCGCATACAAAGCATTTAAAACAGAAAAAATGTTCGCAGAGGGGACCTATCTCGGATATTAAGGATGTCTAGAGGATGCCTAGAGGATGCAAAAGGATACATAGTGGAAAACCTATATTGCCTATGAAAAGGGGGAGCAACTCACCTGGATCTCACTTTCAGTCCAGCAGCCCTGCTGTGCAGACCTCTGCAGCCTTCATCTGGCTCTTGCTCTTCCACAGCATCCAGTCATGTCCACCATGGATCGTAACACACTCCTTTTGGTAGCCACCATCCTTCTGCAACAGTGCGAAGCCATCTACAGGCTCTTTCAATTGTTCTACGGGAAGAAAAGGAGGCGGCCAAGAAGCATCTGGGTACGAAGATGGATCGGGAGAAGAGCAGAGTACGGACTGTACAACAGGCTGATGGTGGAGCTGAGGAACGAAGATACTCGTGCATTCCAGAACTTCATGAGGATGCCTCCACCCTTGTTTGACAAAGTTGTGGAGCGGCTGACACCCAGGTTGTTCAAGCAGAGCACCAACTTCCAGCCCAGCCTGGAACCTGGGCTCAAGGTGGCACTGACTCTGCGCCACCTGGCCTCAGGGACCACATACAGGAGCATGCAGTACGGCTGGAGGGTGCCACACAACACCATCAGCATTGTGGTCAGAGAAGTGGTGAAGGTCATCATTGAAGAATACCTGGAGGAGCTCCTCCAGTGCCCCTCCACTGAAGAAGGCTGGAAGAAAGTTGCAGAACAGTGGTATCAGAAGTGGAACTTCCCCCACACCGTTGGAGCCATAGATGGGAAGCACGTGGCCTGCAAAGCTCCAGCCAAGTCGGGGTCCAATTATCACAACTACAAGGGCTTCTTCAGCATCATCCTCTTCGCCATGGTCGATGCTGACTACAAGTTCATGTACATCGATGCTTCAGGCAACATGTCAGCTTCAGATGCCCAGGTATACAACGCCAGTGACCTCAAGAAGAGGCTGGAAGGCAACCTCATCATGGGCTTCCCAGATCCAGACCCCCTGCCCAACGACACGCAACATGTGCCCTACTTCATCGTGGGGGATGACGCCTTCTCCCTCAGAACCTACCTCATGAAGTCCTACACTTCCAGACTCCTCACCCATGAAGAGAGGATCTTCAACTAAAGGCTGTCCAGGGCAAGGAGGGTGGTGGAGAACGCCTTTGGCATCCTGGCCAACAGGTTCCAGGTACTTCTTACCACCATGCAGCATCGCCCAGAGACCGTGAGGAGGATCGTGGAAGCTTGCTGCATCCTGCACAATCTCATGCGCACCCACTACCCAGTCTTGCAGAATAGGCTCGTGAACCTCCAACAAGGCAATGGGGACATGGAGCCTGGGGAATGGAGGCAAGGGCGAAACCTGATAGACACTGAGGATATGCATGGCCTCAACAGAGCCTCACGTGAAGGGAAGAAGCAGGGCAACATCCTGAAACACTGGTGCAACTCCCCAGCTGGAGCAGTAGAGTGGCAAGACAGGATGATAGATGATTAATGGATGCTTCCTTCAGCCTGTCTCATCACACTGATGAGATTGGGCCATGTATGTTGGGTGGGCCTACAATGAACAGGTCATTTAATAAAGAGTTGTGTTTATGTTGACATGTGTGGATGATTGATTACATTATTACTGATAATAAAGGGCCATAGGTGTGGCATCTGGGAGGGTGGACCATACAGTCCCACTATGCTTGCACTGGAGGTTTATCTATCCCACAGCTATTACCCATCCCACAGGTATCCCTGCCCATGCCACAGCTATTACCCATTCCAAAGGTACCCCTGCCCATCCCACTGCTATCATAACCCATCCCACACGCATGCAAAGGCTTAAACCATTTCTAAAAGTTTCCACCAAGACTTTATTTAATAAAAGAACTGAAGCAAGTGTGTGTCAAGCAAAGTTAATCTTTATTAATAACAAGCTGTAAAAGAAAAATGACCCAAGTCAAGTGTCCAAATAAAGACTACAGGTAGCCACCTAGTCTCTGGCCCTCTTCTTGGTCCCTCGGAGGTGTGCCCAGTCTCAGGGGTGAAGGGTCCAGGTGCTGTGGAGGTGGCTGCTACTGGGGTGCTGGTCTGAAGCGCCATTGGGGTGCCTGGCCCCGAGAGGGCAACAGGGGACGGTGTGTTGAGGAAGCTCTCAGAGAGCTGGCTCAGTCCTGTGATGTTGAGAGCCCCTTCCTCCATGACATGGGGTGTCGGTCCCAAGACCGATGACAGATGTACTGAGGCCGGGCTTGGCTGTGGGGTGGAGGAAGGAGCAGTGTAGTGGGGCTGTCTGGTCTGCACTTGGGTGAGGACTGGTGTCGGTGGCATCTGTGGCATGGGTGGCATCTGTGGCGTGGGTGGCATCTGTGGCGTGGGTGGCATCGGTGGCGTGGGTGGCATCGGTGGCGTGGGTGGCATCGGTGGCATCAGTGGCACTGGTGGCGTCCGATGAAGATGTGCCTGGACTGGGAAGGGCTGCTGCCTGTGCTGCTGGACCTCCTGGTAGCCATAGCCTTGGTAGGTGAGGGCCTGTGGAAAGCCTTGGAAGGGGAGTGACATCACCTGGGGTGGAGGAGCAGACCTGGACTGGGTGGGAGCAGGTTCAGCTGGGTCTGGAGGGTTGTGAAGCAGATCGGTGATCCTGTCCTTCACCATCTGGTACTGGGGTTCCGCCATGTCCATGAGGGTCTGGTTCACATAGGTGAGGAAGGGCTTGCAGTTGGAGGATGAGGAGTCTGTGTGTACCAGCTGAGAGAGGAGATCTACGCTGCTCCTGATGGTGTCTCTTATCTCCAGCAGGACAGTGTGGCTCTGTCCCTCCGGTTTGCCTCTCTGCCTTTCTGTGGAGGTGGAGCTGGGGGTGGATGCGGGTTGGGCTGTGGTGGAAGTGCCGTCTCCTTTCTCTCACTGCGTCAGGGGGTCCTCCACGTGCTCCGCCAGGGGTAGTACAGCTGTCGGGGGGTTCTCCATCGTGGCACGCTCCACAGATACCTGCCTGAAGACAGAAGCTGACATTCTGCCGGAAGAAGACTGGCTCTCAGCAGGCTGCCGGAGAGAGAGGGTTGTGAGAGGGGCTGCTCCTCGGTGGCCGATCTCACCCTTCAGGAAGCTGCACTTGGCCATCATGTAGGTCTCTCTGTCCCTCAGCTTGACCGCGGCCTGGCCAGATTTCTTGAGGTGCAGCTTCCCGTACCAGGTGTGCATGTGCTTCCACCAGCCGAGAAGCACCTCTGAAGTGTAGCCCAGGCTCTCCGCCTTCTGTCTCCAAGCAGCCTGCTTCCTTTTGGAGTCTCTATAGAGCCTGTGTCCCTTCCACCATAGATACTCGTACTCTCTCAGCCACTCCAGCACCTCATCGTCATGTTCCTCCTCTATGTTGTATTGCCTCCTCTCCCGTTCTCGCGTCTGCCTCTTCCTCCCTTTGGCAGGACCATATGGGCCCTCATCAGAGGGGCTTCCAGGTTGTAGGGGCTGCTCCTCCACACCACTACCAGCAGCAGCAGCAGCAGCAGGACCGGCAGGACCAGGATCAGCAGCAGCAGAGTAAGCGGCAGCAGCGCCAGCAGCACCAGCAGGACCAGGAGCACCAGCAGGACCAGGAGCACCAGCAGGACCAGCAGGACGAGGAGCAGCGCAAGCAGAGTAAGCACCAGCAGAAGCACCAGCATCAGGAGCAGCGCCAGCAGAGTAAGCACCAGCAGAAGCACCAGCACCAGGAGCAGTGCCAGCAGAGTAAGCACCAGCAGAAGCCCCAGCACCAGGAGCAGTACCAGCAGAGTAAGCACCAGCAGAAGCACCACCGCCAGAAGAAGCTTCAGCAGAGTAAGCACTGGCAGAAGCACCATTGCCAGAAGCAGCATCAGCAGAGTAAGCACCACCAGAAGCACCACCACCAGAAGCAGCATCAGCAGAGTAAGTATCAGCAGAAGCACCACCTCCAGAAGCAGCAACAGCAGAAGCCCCAGCCCCAGAAGAGCGAGCCCGGGCTGCAGAAGCCCCAGCAGAAGCAGAGTGAGGGCCAGGGGGTGGGAGGGTGGCCCTGTCCCTCTTGCCAGGGCTGGCAGCAGATGGCTAAGGCTTTTTCTTCTTCGCCATGGTTGTGGGGTTGCTGGCTGGCTGGCTGGCTGGCTGGCTGGCTGGCAGGCAGGCAGGCTGGCAGGCAGGCTGGAGAGCTGTGACTGGAAGCAGGTCTTTCCTCTGAATGGTGACCTGCTTGGGAGCTGTTTCCCTTTATATCCGCGGGGCTGACGCAATGCATCCTCCTCGCATGCGCAGTGAATGTTAGGCATCTGCTTGGCATCCGCTAGGCATCCACTAGGCTTCCGCTAGGCATCCGCTAGGCTTCCGCTAGGCATCCGCTTGGCTTCCGCTGTGCATCCGCTTCATCCGCTCGGCATCCGCTCTGCATCTGCTCTTTCCGTTCCCCGTCCGCTTTGCTGCGCTCCCCCAGAAGCCTTGCGGATGTGCCATCCACTCTCATCCGCTTCCATCCGCTAGGCTTCCGTGGAGCATCCCCTTTCCATCCACCCTACGTCCTCCCCCCGTCCATTCCTTTCCGTGTTGTCTGCTCTGGTTATGCAAATTTTTGCCCCTTTTGAGAGTGGATAACAACGGATGGAACATTTTTCTCGTCCGCTGTGTCCTTTTTACAAACGTTTTGCATCCGTCGGCCAGTGTGACAGGGCTTTTACAAATGCCGTGCTTGGTTGGGGGGAGGGAAGAGAGCAGGCTGACTATACAGGCCTGAAAAAACTTTTTTGAGAACGCTTTTTGTAATTAAGCCCTTTATATTCACAGACTGAGGCACAAATAGACCTGTTGTGGTCTGTTCAAGGAGATATACAGGTAATCTTCGACTTACTATATGATTCTTTTAGCTAGCGATTGTTCGAAGTTACAAGACATTCAAAAAAGTGACTCATGACCATTTTTCACATTTACAACTTTTGCAACATCCCCCTGGCCACGTGATTTACATTTGGATGCTTGATGACTGGTTCGTATTTATGATGGTCACAGCATCATGTGGAATCACATGATCCCCTTTCGCAACCCTCTGACAAGCAAAGCCAATGGGGAAGCCAGATTCGCTCAACAACCACGTTACTAATTGAACTTCTGCCCTGATTCACTTGACCAAAGTCATAAAAGGAGGCAAAATCTCATTGGCAAATGTTTCACTTAGAAACATAAATTCTGGGCTCAATTGTGGTCATAAATTGAGGAATACCTGTATTGACCGGATAGGCTAAACCATGAATGAGTCGGAATTGACTGGATCCACATGGCTAGCTATGATAAGGGTTTTTAATCCAGCGGTCCCCAATCTTTGCGGTTTGGTGGCTGAGCTTGGGGTGGGGAGGTAGAGAGAAGAATCAGCCTGCCACTTATGAGGCCTGGTTTCAAAATCGCCCATGGCTCAGTCAGTAGTGGGCCACTGCCCAGAGGTTCAGGACCCGTTCTACTCTTTGGGATTGCTGGAAGTTAGGTGCAAGGTGGCTGACACGAATGAATTTGTCATTCATAAAATACTACATATAATCCTTAACTTATGACCACATCAGAGCCCAAAATTTCTGTTGTCGAGTGAGACATTTCTTAAGAGAGTTTCACCACAGATATTAAGTGGATCACTGCAGTTAGTCCCCAGTTGTTAAGTGAATCTGACTTCCCCCTTCACTTTGCTTCTCAGAAGGTCACAAAAGGGGATCCGCATGACCCCAGGACACAGCAAAGGTCATAAGTGTGAACCAATACCAAGTGTCTGAATTTTGATCATACAATCACAGGAATACTACTGAGGCGTAACTGTGAAAAACAGCTGTAAATCACATTTTTCTGGGCCGTTGTAACATGGAACAGTCACTAAGCAAACTATTGTAATCAAAGACAATCTGTATTCTACCAGGGGAAAAAAACTTGACTTCTCAATGACCTCCCCTCCCATCTCTCCTTTCCACCTGGCATGCTTAGCAAGCTGCCATCTCTTCTCCTTGATGCAGGCTGACAGCACTGGCAGCCTATGGCCATCAATAAATAAAGATGAGAGAAAGGAGTGGGGAGACATAGAAGCAGGAAGAAACAGGCCCTCTATGCATGAAGGGACCAGCATCCAAAACAGGAGTTTGGACATTTGCAAGATCTGAAAAGAACTTGCGGTTTTCCATTTCTATTTGTGAAAATAAGACCTAACCTGAAAATAAGCCCTAATGTGTCTCTTGGAGCAAAAATAAATATAAGACCCAGTCTTATTTTGAGGGAAACAGGATAGCATAAGTTTTCAATCCTCAAAGAATTGAGATAAGTTTGAAAGAAAAGACCTCCTGCTTTACAAAAATTAGAATGCTATAGAGGTAAGTCATCTGCTTACAAAAGTTTGTTTAGAGACCGTTCAAAGTCATAACGGTGCTGAAAAAAATGACTTGTGACTGTTTTTCACACTTATGACCATTGCGGCATCCTCATGGTGAAAATTCAGAGGCTTGGCAACTGGCACCTATTTATAGTGGCTGCAGTGTCCCAGTCATGTGATCCCCTTTTGCGACCTTCTGATGAGCAAAGTCAATGGGGAAGCCAGATTCACTTAATAACCATGTCACCAATTTATCAACTACAATGATTTATTTAGCAACTGTGGTAAGAAAGGCCATAAAATAGGGCAAACCTCACTTAGCAGTTGTCTCACTTTGCAATGGAAATCTGGGGCGCAACTGGGGCACAATATTTTAATGAAATTTGAATTTGTTTTCCATCCATTCATTTGTCATCATCTTCATTTATTTTCAGCAAATAGATTCCAGCTGTTCTAAATAAAGAAATATTATTTGACTAACTTCCTCTTTCATAACATTGGCTAGTCTCTTATACCAGTGTATCATTGATACCAACTGTTACCATGCTTATGACCTTTTCATAAGCATTTTGGAATTGCTGAAGTAACAAAATTGTGTTGTCTATGAGGGCTTACTGTCTTCATTATTAAAGCTTGAATATTCTGTTGTACCAAAGAAACAATTTATGTTTCTGGAATGTTTAACTGTACAGAACATGCTAAGTCGAGGACTGCCTGCAATTACTGAATTATTTTCTCTGCTGGTCTGCTATGAAAAAAGGCAAGACACCATTGTGGGGAAGGCCCAGCAGGAACTGGAAAGTCTCATTGATAACTTGGTATAGTTTGTACAACTATTGCAAGGGTCTTGTGGATTTCAACTCCCAGCCAGCCATGCTGGTTAGGGAATTCTGGGAGTTGAGGTTCACCTGTCTTAACGTTACCAAAGTTGAGAAACACTGCTGTAAAAAAAAACATTTAAATTGTAATTTGCCTTCTATGAAATGATGTGTGTGCAACCTATAATTTTAATAGGAAAAATTTCCAATAGGAGTAATTCTAAACATGTCTCGAAAACAAGTTCAACTCCTATCTTAATTATATCCTGTTCAAAATTTATTTTCTTTAAAAACTAATGACCGCCCCCTATTAATTGGGACATCATTTTCATCAACCGAATCTAATCCAATTTGCATATATGCTAAAAAACATAGCCACTCATTCCTTAAATTCCCCATCAAGCACAGCCACCCTTAAGAATTCTGGGAGTTGAAATCTTGGAAGGTGTCCACAGTGGAGAAGGCTGATCTGGCCAATTAGTTTGCCTCCATACTCTATTTCAGGGGTGTCAAACTCAAGGCCATTGGGCTGGTTCAGGCCTGTGAGATGCTTGAATCTGGCCCATGCCACCACCATGGAAACAGCGAAGGACCGGCCTGCAATGCTACTGCTAGTGAAAACAGAGCTTGGGAGGGCTATGGGCGGCCCTCCCGAGATTCATTTTTTCTGGCAGAAGGTTGTAGGAGGCCGTCGCAGCTGAAAATGGAGCTCAGGAGCATGTGTTTTTTAGTACAGCGCTCAGGCCACCACAGGTGCCCCCGACATGAGTGACGTTGAGCTGGTCATGCCCACCTTAGGCCCCCAAAGTCAAACACAATCTTGATTCGGCCCTCAATGAAACTGAGTTTGCCACCCCTGCTCTATTTGGATGAGGCTAAGCCCATCTCACTGGGCTATTAATAGAGCCTCGGTGGCACAGTGGTTAGAGTGCAATATTCCTACTGCAATTTAGTAGATCGAATCCCACCAGGCTCAAGATTAACTCAGCCTTCCGTCTTTCCGAGGTCAGTGAAATGAGGACCCAAATTGTTGGGGCAATATGCTGACTCTGTACACCATTTAGAGAGGGCTGTAAAACACTATAAAGTGGTATATAAATCTAAGTGCTATTGCTATTCCTACGAGCTCCAAGCCCAAACAAAGGACTATTATGGTGATTGTACGAAGTGATTTTGCCTTAGGATCCCTGAAGGAAGAGAGGTTACACATAAATGTGCACAAATCTTTTATTTCCCAATGCCTAAACCCTGATTACATTTCCTAAAGCATGCTAATAAGGTAAGATAAAAGGCCCTTAACCTAATTTCAAAGCAATCACTTCAAGCCTCCAGCAAGTAATCTTGATTAGCTCCAGCACCATCAATTACCAGCGTGTAATCACTGAAGATTATACTCAAAGAAATGTATCCTAAGAAGGGGGAAAAATAAGTCTCCATCTCTATTTGGAACTAATATTGCTCTGAATGCAAGAATTCAGTAAGAATTCCCTCAAAAACTGTATCTAAGATTTAAGGATATCTGGTTTTGCTGCATAGTTAGAAATGTAAAACTAGGGGTTTGAAAGGAAGAATGTCATTTTTGATGATATTCGTCCATTGTTTTCGAAGAGGACCTTGACATCTAAAGCCCCTGTCACACTGCACCAACGGATGGAAAGAGGATGTAAAACGGAGAAAAACACTTGCCATCCGTTGGTTAACGCGATGCTTTTGTTCTGTACTCACTGCCTCCGTTTTGCTTCCTCTCTATCCGTCCAGCATCCGTCTATTGACATTTCATCCGCTCAGAAGGTTTTGAGCTGCTCAAAACTTTTGAGCGGAAAATGTATCCAATGCATCCGTTCTGCATCCTCTAGGCATACGGGGGACATCCGTTCTGCATCCATTACGCATCTGCTATATCCGCTAGGCATCCGCGCAACTCAAATCCGTTCCAACGGTAAACGGATGCAGGGAGGAAGCAGAACGGATGCGCAGCGTTAATAGCACGGATGGAGAAAGGATGAAAGCGGATGCAGCTACGCATCCGCTCTGCATCCTCTACGCATCCGCTCTGCATCCTCTACGCATCCGCTCTGCATCCTCTACGCGTCCGCTCTGCATCCTCTACGCATCCTCTACACATCTGCTCTGCATCCGATCCCATCCACTAGGCTTCCATTCCGCATCCGCTTTCCATCCGCTCTGCGTCCTCCCCCCGTCTGTTCCTTTCCGTGTTATCCTCTCTGCTTATGCAAATTTTTGCCCCTTTTGAGAGTGGATAACAACGGATGGAACATTTTTCTCGTCCGCTGTGTTCTTTTTACAAACATTTTCCATCCGTTGGGCAGTGTGACAGGGCCTTAAGGGGTTAGGGGCTGTCCAAGGTGTGTCCACAGGTGGCTGGTAAGGCCCACCTACAGGCATGCAACTTCCTGCCATGTCGGGCAGACATGTGTGGGCACCACTATTGCAGCATTTGCAGCTCTGGTTTTGCAGAGTGCTCACTTCTCTTGTGCTATGGTTATACTTCTGTTGTCAAATGTCTGGCAGCCTTGGTGGATCAATATGCGCCATGTTGATCGATCTTGTGCCAGGGTTTCCCAGGAGGCGGTGTCAATACCCAGGGACTTGAGACAGGCTTTCAGCGTGTCTTTCGTCCCCCATGTGATCACTTTCTTTGAGACAGTTCACCATAGAAAAGCTATTTGGGGATGCGGTGATCTGGCATTCTTACAAACATGGCCTGCCCAGAGTGTCTGGGCTTTAATCAGCGGTGTGTAAACTGATGGCAGGCCTGCCCTGGAGAGGACTTCTGTGTCTGGCACGTCCTGTCATCAGATCCTCAGAAATCTGCAGAGGCAGGTTGTATGGAAGTGGTTCAATTGCCTAGCGTGACTGCAAGTTTCACTGGCATACATTAGCCCTACTGCTTGGTAGATTTGAAGCTTTGTAACAAGGCTTATTCCACAGTGGTCCCACATGTTGGTCAGTAGTCTGCCAAATGCAGGATTGCCTTGGCGATTCTGCAGTCGACCTTGGTGTCAATTGTCACTGCACAGGAGAGGTATGTAAATTGGTCCACTGATTGAAGCTTTTATCCCTTCACTGTGATGATGAGTTCTTGGTATTGGGCATTCAGAGCTTCCTTGCATTGCTCGGGTCTTCTTTGTGTTGGCCGAAGAAGCCGAAGTTGTTGCATGCTGTTGTGAATTTGTCTATGCTGGCTTGCATTTCCTGCTGTGATCCAGCATTCAGGGCACAGTTGTCAGCAAAAAGAAGGTCTCGTAGCACAGTCTCCTTTATCTTGGTGACAACCTGGTGTCTTCGCAGGTTGAACAGTCTCCCATCAGTCCTATATCTCAGGCTGACTCCCAAGGAACTGTTCTGGAAGGTTTTAATGATACTTGGAATACAGGTAGTCCTCAACCACAAATGAGCCCAGAATTTGTGTTGCTAAGTGAGAAATTTGTTAAGTGAATTTTGCCCAATTGTACATTTTCCACATTTATTAAGTGAATCACTGCGGTGGTTAAATTAGTAACACGGATAATATGGATTCTCCATTGGCTTTGCTTGTCAGAAGGTTGCAAAAGGTGATCTATATCAGTGATCGCCAACCAGTGGGCCACGAGAAAATTTTGGTGGTCCACAGAGAAATGTCACCCCCAGAGCACCTTCCAAAGCAATTAATCCAGGCTGTACAGGAACACAAGGCTGTATTGCCCACATGGCCTCCAGGAACCCTTCCTACCCATTCACTCCTTATCTGGAAAACTTGCCTGCTAAGTTGCTATTTTTTCTTTTTTCTCTTTTTCCCGACCATCAGCTGTTCTGCTGTGCAGGGAGATTTAGATTAGCTAGAAAACAGGAAACCTTGGATTTCTTGCCTTCTAGCTCATCTTTAAATCTTCGGCTCTGTTTTTAAGCAGAACCAAACCTTCCTTAGGATTGAAGCTTCTACTATTCAGTGCAGGTAGCCGATAGCAGAATTATAGATCTCGAAGTGAATCTGTGATTCTGTGAGCAACTCAATCTTCCTGCCTGTTTTGCATAAAAGTTGCTCTTTTTTAGTAAAAATTTCAATATTTACATACATGGAATGTTTTGAGTTAATTTTGTGAGTTTGCTTGCAAGCAAATTTTATATGACAGACTCAGGTAGTTGATGGCAAAATCACAGATCTCTGAATAAATCTGTGATTCTGTGAGCAACTCAATCTGCCTGCCTGCCATGCCTGGTTTTAGCTAAAGGCCCTGTCACACTGCCCAACGGATGCAAAACGGGCACAACGGACGAGCAAAATGTTCCATCCGTTGTTATCCGCTCTCAAAAGGGGCAAAAATTTGCATAACTGGAGTGGATAACATGGATGTAGGGAGGACACAGGGCGGATGGAAAGCAGATGCGGAACGGAAGCCTAGCGGATGGAAGCAGATGGGAGCGGATGGCACATCCGCTAGGCTTCCGGGGAACCTCAGCAAAGCGGACGCGGAACGGATGAAGCGGATGCAGAGCGGATGCACAGCGGATGAAACGGATGCAGAGCAGAAGCCTAGTGGATGCACAATGGAAGCCTAGCGGATGCCGAGCATTAATTGCGCATGCAGGGGGAGTGCATTACGCAAGCCCCCCAGATATAAAGGGAAGCAGCTCGCACGTGGCCAGCATTCGGAGGAAAGACCTGCTGCAGGATACATCGAGTCCTTGCCTGCCCTGCCTGAATGCCTGCCTGCAAGCCTTGCTGCCAGCCTTCATGCCACCCTG
Source organism: Laticauda colubrina (assembly GCA_015471245.1). NCBI lineage: Eukaryota > Metazoa > Chordata > Lepidosauria > Squamata > Elapidae > Laticauda > Laticauda colubrina. The sequence continues at coordinate 2,940,930 of BLBF01000101.1, forward strand.
CCTCCAAGCCAGCCTCCTTACAAGCCTTGCTGTCTGCCTGCCTGCCAGCCTTGGTGCCTGCCTGCTTGCCAGCCTTGCTGCCTGCCTGCCTTCCTGCCAGGTTTCCTGCCAGCCTTGGTGCCAGCCTTCCTGCCAGCCAGCAACCCCACAACCATGGGGAAGAAGCGAAGTCTCAGCAACCTGCCGCCATCCCTGGCAAAAGGGACAGGGCCACCCTCCCGCCCCCTGTCCCTGACTCTGCTTCTGCTGGGGCTTCTGAGGCTCGGTCTTGCTCTTCTGGTGCTGGAGCTTCTGCTGAAGCTGTTCCTGAAAGTGGTGCTTCTGCTGCGTACTCTGCTGAAGCTGCTCCTGGCGGTAGTGCTTCTGCTGCTGCGTACTCTGCTGAAGCTGCTGCTGGTCCTGCTCATCCTGCTTGTGCTCCTGGACTTGCTCGTACTGCTCGTACTGCTCATGCTCCTGGTCTTGCTCGTCCTATTCGTCCTGCTCGTGCTCCTGGTCCTGCTCGTGCTCCTGGTCCTGCTCGTGCTCCTGGTGCTGGTGCTCCTGGTGATTACTCTGCTGCTGATGATCCTGGTCCTGCTGATCCTGCTGCTGCTGCTGCTGATGATGATGATGATTATGATCCTCCTAGTGATGATGATGATGATGATGATGATGATGATGATGATGATGATCCTGCTGGTACTGCTGCTGCTGGTGGTATGGAGGAGCAGCCCCTACCACCTGGCAGCCCCTCTGATGAGGGCCCATCTGGTCCTGGCAAAGGGAGGAAGAGGCGTATGCAGGGACGGGAGAGGAGGCAATACTTCATTGAGGAGGAACACGAGGATGAGGTGCTGGAGTGGCTGAGAGAGAATGACTATCTGTGGCGGAAGAGACACCGGCTGTACAGGGACACCAAGCGGAAGCAAGCTGCTTGGAGAGAGAGGGCGGAGAGTATGGGTTACACTTCGGAGGTGCTCCTCGGCTGGAGGAAGCACATGCACACCTGGTACAGGAAGCTGCACCTGAAGAAATCTGGCCAGGCCACAGTGAAGCTGACAGACAGAGAGACCTACGTAATGGCCAGGTGCAGCTTCCTGGAGGGTGAGATCCGCCACGGAGGAGCACCAGGAGCCCCTCTGTCTACCCTCTCTCTCCGGCAGCCTGCTGCGACCCCATCCTCTTCCGGCCAAGAGTCAGCTCCTGTCTCCAGGCAGGTTTCTGTGGAGCGTGCCACTGCAGAGAACCCGCGGACAGCTGTTGTCACCGTGGTGGAGCACGTGGAGGACTCCCTAGTGCGGTGGGAGAGAGGAGACATCGAGTCCACCACAGTCGTAGCCGAATCCACCCCCCCCCCAACTCCACCTCAACAGAAAGGCAGAGAGCCAGACAGCAGGAGGGGCAGAGCCACACTGTCCAGCTGGAGATCAGCGACACCATCCGCACCAGTATAGATCTCCTCTCTCAGCTGGTAAGCACCGACTCCTCATCCTCCAACTGCAAGCCCTTCCTCACCTATGTCAACCAGACCCTCAAGAACATGGAGGAACCCCAGTACCAGGTGGTGAAGGAACAGATCATGGAGCTGCTTCACAACCCTCCAGACCCAGAGAAACCTGCTCCCACCCAGTCCAGGTCTGCTCCTCCACCCCAGGTGATGTCCCTCCCATACCAAGGCTTCCCACAGCCCCTCACCTACCAGGGCTACGGCTACCAGGAGGTCCAGAAGCACAGGTAGCAGCCCTTCCCAGCCCAGGCACAGAGTCATCGGGCGACACCATTGCCACCGGTTCCACTGATGCCACCGATGCCAGCCACGACAATGATGCCACCGACAGCAATGCCACCCACACCACTGATGCTGCAGACCAGACAGCTCCACTACACTACTCCTTCCTCCACCCCACAGCCAAGCCCGGCCTCATTACATCTGTCATCAGTACTGGGGCTGACACCCCATGGCATGGAGGAAGGACCTCTTAGCATCGCGGGTCTGAGCCAGCTGTCTGAGAGCTTTCTCAACACACCGTCACCTGTTGTCCTCTCAGGGCCAGGCACCCCAGTGGTGCTTCAGACCAGCACTCCAGCACCACCCACCTCCACAGCACCTGGACCCTTCACCCCTGAGACTGGGCACACCTCCGAGTGACCAATAAGAGTGCCAGAGACTGGGTAGCTGGCTACCTGTAGAGTTTATTTGGACACTTGACTTGGGTCATTTTTGTTTTACAGCTTGTTGTTCAACAAAATTTATCTTTGATTCACACACTTGCTTCATTTATTTTTTTTAATAAAGTCTTGGTGGAAACTTTTAGAAATGGTTTAAGCCTTTGCATGCTTGTGGGATGGGTAATAGCAGTGGGATGGGCAGGGATACCTTTGGGATGGGTAATAGCTGTGGGATGGGTAAGGATAGCAGTGGGATAGATAAACCTCCAGTGCAAGCATAGTGGGACTGTATGGTCCACCCTCCCTGGTGCCACACCTATGGCCCTTTATTATCAATAATAATGTAATAATCATCCACAAATGTCAACACAAACACAACTCTTTATTAAACGCCCTGTTCATTGTAGGCCCACCCAACATACATGGCCCAATCTCATCAGTGTGATGAGACAGGCTGAAGGGAGCATCCATTAATCATCTATCATCCTGTCTTGCCACTCCACTGCTCCAGCTGGGGAGTTGCACCAGTATTTCAGGAGGTTGCGCTGCTTCTTCCCTTCATGTGAAGCTCTGTTGGGGCCTTGTACATTCACAGTGTCTATCAGGTTTTGCCCTTGCCTCCATTCCCCAGGCTCCATGTCCCCATTGCCTTGTTGGAGGTCCACGAGCCTGTTCTGCAACACTGGGTAGCGGGTGCGCATGAGATTGTGCAGGATGCAGCAAGCTTCCACGATGTTCTTCACGGTCTCTGGGCGATGCTGCATGGTGGTGAGAAGTACCTGGAACCTATTGGCCAGGATGCCAAAGGCGTTCTCCACCACCCACCTTGCCCTGGACAGCCTGTAGTTGAAGATCCTCTCTTCACGGGTGAGGTATCTTGAAGTGTAGGGCTTCATGAGGTAGGTTCTGAGGGAGAAGGCGTCATCCCCCACGATGAAGTAGGGCACATGTTGCGTGTCGTTGGGCAGGGGGTCTGGATCTGGGAAGCCCATGATGAGGTTGCCTTCCAGCCTCTCCTTGAGGTCACTTGCGTTCTATACCTGGGCATCAGAATATGAGCCGCTGCCTGAAGCATCGATGTACATGAACTTGTAGTCAGCATCGACCATGGCAAAGAGGACGATGCTGAAGAAGCCCTTGGAGTTGAAATAAGTGGAGCCCAACTTGGGTGGTGCTTTGCAGGCCACATGCTTCCCATCGATGGCTCCAACGGTGTGGGGGAAGTTCCACCTCTGGTACCACTGCTCTGCAACTTTCTTCCATCCTTCATCAGTGGAGGGGCACTGGAGGAGCTCCTGCAGGTATTCTTCGATGATGGCCTTCACCACTTCTCTGACTACAATGCTGATGGTGTTGTGTGGCACCCTCCAGCCATACTGCATGCTCCTGTAGGTGGTCCCTGAGACCAGGTGGCGCAGAGTGAGTGCCACCTTGAGCCCAGGTTCCAGGCTGGACCGGACGTTGGTGTTTGCCTTGGTCAACCTGGGTGTCAGGCACTGCACAACTTCGTCAAACATGGCTGGAGGCATCCTCATGAAGTTCTGGAATGCACGAGTGTCTTCGTTCCTGAGCTCCACCATCAGCTTGTTGTACAGCCCGTACTCTGCTCTTCTCCCGATCCATCTTCGTACCCAGATGCTTCTTGGCCGCCTCCTTTTCTTCCCGTAGTAGACTTCACAGAGCCTGTAGATGGCTTCGCACTGTTGCAGAAGGATGGTGGCTGCCAAAAGGACTGTGGTACGATCCACGGTTAACATGACTGGATGCTGTGGAAGAGCAAGAGCATGCAAATACAAGTAAATAAATAGGAACCACTTATTGGTGGGAAGGGAACAGCACTCCGTGACTCATGTTGGCCAAATGACCATGGAAATATATTCTGACAAGAGCTGGGCCAATGGCCTTGAAACGGAGATGAAAACTGCCCCCTATAGTCAGCAATGACTAGCAGAGTAATAACTGCAGGGACCCCTTTATCTTGTTTTACAGGTGGGAGCAGAAGCCCACCCAACCGGAAGCTTGTAAGGCTGAGGATGAATTGCCAAAGCAATGCCAAAAGGATAACTGAAAATTATTTCCCTGGCTTTTTCAGAACTACCAAGGCACAAAGAATAAAGCATTTTGAATGTAGAATATAAATAGAATAGCAGAGTTGGAAGGGAGCTTGGAGGTCTTCTCTTCCAATCCCCTGCTTGAAACTGGATAAATGGAGAAATATACCTTATCACCTACTTTAAGTATCTTCTGAGTAGCTCATTTGGTCTGCCTGTTTTGTTTTGTTTTGACTTTTTTGTGCTTGTTCTAGAGCCTTGCATATCCATGTTCTTTTAATATTATTCACCCAATCAGTTAAGCCCATGTCACACAACACCAACGGATGGAAAGAGGATGTAAAATGGAGAGAAACACTTGCCATCCGTTGGTTAACGCGATGCATCCGTTCTGTACTCACTGCATCCATTTTTCATACTCTCTATTCGTCCAGCATCCGCCTACTGAGATTTCATCCGCTCAAAAGGTTTTGAGCTGCACAAAACTTTTTGAACGCATAAAGTATCCAACGCGTCCGTTATACATCCGCTACGCATACGGGGAACATCCGTTATACATCTGTCATCTGTTACACGTCCGCTATATCCACTAGGCATCCGCTGCACATCCGCGCAACTCACATCTGCTCCAGCAGAAAACGGACACAGGGAGGAAACGAAACGGACACGGAATGGACACGCAGCGTTAGTAGCAAGGACGTAGAAAGGATGAAAGGGATGCAGCTCGCATATAAAGCATTAAAACGGAAAAAACGTTTGTATAGGGGACGTATCTCGGATATTTAGGATGTCTGCAGGATGTCTAGAGGATGCAGAAGGACACCTAGTGGAAAAACGATATTTCCTATAAAAAGGGGGAGAAATCACCTGGATCTCACTTTCAGTATAGCAGCCCTGCTGTGCAGACCTCTTCAGCCTTCATCTTGCTGTTCCACAGCATTCAGTCATTTCCACCATGGATCATCGCACACTCCTTTTGGTAGCCGCCATCATTCTACAACAGTGCGAAGCCATCTACAGGCTCTTTCACCTGTTCTATGCAAGGAAAAGGAGGCATCCAAGAAGTGTGTGGGTCCGAAGATGGATCGCGAGAAGAGCCGAGTACGGACTGTATAACAAGCTGATGGTGGAGCTGAGGAACGAAGACCCTCGTGCATTCCAGAAGTTCATGAGGATGCCGCCAGCCATGTTTGACGACGTTGTGCAGCGCCTGACACCCAGGTTGACCAAGGCAAACACCAACTTCCGGCCCAGCCTGGACCCTGGGCTGAAGATGACACTGACTCTGCGCCACCTGGCCTCAGGGACCATATACAGGAACATGCATTATGCCTGGAGGGTGCCACACAAAACCATCAGCATTGTGGTCAGAGAAGTGGTGCAGGCCATCATCGAAGAATACCTGGAGGAGCTCCTCCAGTGCCCCTCCACTTAAGAAGGCTGGAAGAAAGTTACAGAGCAGTGGTATCAGAAATGGAACTTTCCCCACACCGTTGGAGCCATAGATGGGAAGCACGTGGCCTGCAAAGCTCCAGCCAAGTCAGGGTCCAATTATCACAATTACAAGGGCTTCTTCAGCATCATCCTCTTCGCCATAGTCGATGCTGACTACAAGTTCATGTACATCGATGCTTCAGTCAACGGGTCAGTTTCAGATGCCCAGATATACAACGCCAGTCACCTCAAGGAGGGGCTGATATGCAACCTCATCATGGGCTTCCCAGATCCAGACCCCCTGCCCAACGACACACAAGATGTGCCCTACTTCATCATGGGGGATGACGCCTTCTCCCTCAGAACCTACCTCATGAAGTCCTACAAGGACCGATGACAGATGTTCTGAGGCTGGGCTTGGCTGTGGGGTGGAGGAAGGAGGAGTGTAGTGAGGCTGTCTGGTCTGCAGTTGAGCGAAGTGAGGCGTCGGTGGCATCAGTGGCATCTGTGGCATCTGTGGAGTCGGTGGCATCGGTGGCACCGGTGGCGTGCGATGAACCTGTGCCTAGACTGGGAAGGGCTGCCTGTGCTGCTGGAACTCCTGGTAGCTGTGGCCTTGGTAGGTGAGGGCCTATGGAAAGCCTTGGAAGGGCTGTGACAACACCTGGGGTGGGGGAGCAGACCTGGACTGGGAAGGGCTGCCTGTGCTGCTGGAACTCCTGATAGCCGTAGCCTTGGTTGGTGAGGTGCTGTGGAAAGCCTTGGAAGGGCTGTGACATCACCTGGGGTGGAGGAGCAGACCTGGACTGGGTCGGAGCAGGTTCAGCTGGGCCTGGAGGGTTGTGCAGAAGACCTGTGATCCTCTCCTTGATCATCTGGTACTGGGATTTAGATATGTCCATGAGGGTCTGGTTGACGTAGGTGAGGAAGGGCTTTCTGTTAGAGGATGTATGTTGGTGTGTACCAGCTGAGAGAGGAGATCTACGCTGCTTTTGATGGTGTCCCTGATCTCCAGCAGGACAGTGTGGCTCTGTTCCTCTAGTCTGGCTTTCTGCCTGCTTTCTGTGGAGGTGGAGCTGGGCATGGGTGTGGGTTGGTCTCTGGTGGCAGCGGCCTCTTCTTGCTCCAACTGCGTCAGGGGGTCCTCCATGCACTCCGCCACGGGGAGTGCAGCTGTCGGGAGGGTCTCTATCGTGGCATGCTCCACAGATACCTGCCTGGACATAGGAGCTGACTCTTGGCCAGAAGAGGACTGGCTCTCTGTGGGCTGCCTGAGAGAGAGGGTTGACAGAGGGGCTGCTCCTTGGTGGCAGACCTCACCCTCCAAGAAGCTGCACTTAGCCATCATGTAGGTCTCCCGGTCAGTGAGCTTGACCACGGCCTGGCCAGACTTCTTCAGGTGCAGCTTCCCATACCAGGTGTGCATGTGCTTCCACCACCCGAGGAGGACCTCCGAAGTGTAGCCCAGGCTCTCCGCCTTCTCTCTCCAAGCCGCCTGCTTCTGCTTGGTGTCTCGATAGAGCCTGTGTCCCTTCCGCCATATTCTCCTTCTCCCTCAGTCATTCCAGCACCTCATCCTCATGTTCCTCTTCGATGGAGTACTGTCTCCTCTCCCTATCGCGCGATTGTCTCTTCCTCCCTCTGGCAGGGCCTTCTGGGCCCTCATCAGTAGGGCTTTGAGGTTCTGGGGGGTGGTCCACCACACCAGCAGCAGCAGTAGCAGCAGCACCAGCAGGACCAGGAGCAGGACCAGCAGAGTAAGCACTAGCAGAAGCACCAGCACCAGGAGCAGCACGAGCAGAGTCAGCAGCAGCAGAAGCACCAGCACCAGGAGCAGCACCAGCAGAGTAAGCAGCAGCAGAAGCCCCAGCAGGAGCAGCACCAGCAGAGTAAGCACCAGCAGAAACACCAGCACCAGGAGCAGCACCAGCAGAGTCAGCACCAACAGAAGCACCAGCACCAGGAGCAGCACCAGGAGCAGCAGAGTCAGCCCGAGCAGTGTCAGCGCCAGGGGGTGGGATGGTGGCCTTGTCCTTCTTGCCAGGACTGGCAGGAGTAGGCACAGGCTTCCTCTTCTTCCCCATGTTGTTGGCTGGAGATATGTCTGGCAGCAGGTCTTTCCTCTGAATTGCGAGCTGCACCCTTTTATATCCGCGGGGCTGATGCAATGCATCCTCCCCGCATGCGCAGTGAACGCTTTGCATCCGCTAGGCATCCGCTAGGCGTCTATGATGCATCCGCGTCATCCACGCTAGGCATCCGCTCTGCATCCGCTCCTTCCGCTGCGCGTCCGCTTCGCTGTGCTCCCCCGGAAGCCCTGCGGATGTGTCATCCGCTTCCATTCGCTTCCATCCGCTAGGCTTTCGTGGCGCATCCCCTTAACATCCTCACTACGGCCTCCCCACATCCGTTCCTTTCCGTTCTTGTCCCTTCTCTTTATGCAAATTTGGGGCATTTTTGAGAGTGGATAACGGATGGAACATTTTCTTGTCCGCTGTGTCCTTTTTACATACGTTTTGCATCCGTAGGCCGATGTGACAGGGCCTTTAAGGTTGTATATGATAGGATGTTTTGCGGGATCTCAGGCATAGCCACATATTCAATCTCAGAGGTCCCTTTGAAAGGTGTAGTAAATCCAGTACTGTGGTGTACCACGTTAGTGTACCCTACTTCAGTAAATGGCAATAAATCAGCCCAATCATTTTGTTGATAATTTACATAATATCTTATATATTGTTCTATCATTGCATTACCTCATTTGGCTACACAATTGGTAGTCAGATGAAAACCAGAACTGAGTCATTGTGATGATCCTATTAACCTAATAGCCTACCTGCATTTCCTTTCCAAGAGTGCTGAATATTGTGAGAACTGCTATGGATTGTTTTTTGTCTGCCCGGGTTGTTTTTTTTTACTTTTTTGTGTTTAGTTCTAGAGCTTCATTGTACAAATTCTAACCTGGCATGAAAGAGAATATGGCATAGGCACAGGAGCAACCAGAGTTTGCTTAGAAAGCCTTCTGTTGTGCTTTTTTTGCCAGTCCGTCTGAGCAATCCCAAATTTCACACGGCATGTGGCTCACACCTATTCCAGGAACACATCGTCGGTGTATCTCTGCCAAGTTGTTACACAATTGCACTAATGTATCTTGTGGCAGACAGTAACATACTATGTGACAGCTGATGCCATGCTGCCTCCTGGCTTAATCTCACGAGGAGTTGCTAGTCCTGCAAGGACCCATAGCACTTGGCGTGCCAAGATACTCTATCTCCTAGCCAGAATCTAGAGGTATTTATTTATGTACACATTTCTAAAACACCCATTTCCCAGAGGCTTTGAGATTGTTTACGGCATGGGCGCAATGACAATAAACATGCAACAATTAAACCTGCATTGACAATTTGTGAGCTAGTTAAGGCACCCTGGCAACAGCAGCAGCCAAAAGCTCTGAGGAGTAACGATGTTTTAAGCGCAGTGTTTCTCAACCTGGGCTAGGAATTCTGGCTGGGGAGTTTTGGGAAGACCACTCTAGATTAGGGCTGTCATTCCGGGCCATGGGCCAGATGCATCATGCACTGGCCACACCCTCACCCAGTTTAACAAAGGGGAGTAAAATCCCAATATGTCACAGGACACCGCCATGATGAGAGTTTTACATCCCTGCTCTAGATTAAGAGAAACACTGTTCTGACTAAGGTGTATCTACCAAACAGGAATTTGGGACATATCTTGGTGCCAAGTATTCAACTGAGAAGCTGAGTAGATTAGCATAGCATAGCGTAGCGTAGCGTAGCGTAGCGTAGCGTAGCGTAGCGTAGCGTAGTGTAGAGTAGTGTAGCGTAGCATAGAGTAACCTAGCACAGAGAATAGAGTACAGTAAGTAGGATAGGATAGGATAGGATAGGATAGGATAGGATAGGATAGGAGAGAATAGAATAGAATAGAATAGAATAGAATAGAATAGAATAGAATAG
>BLBF01000101.1:2950549-3018109 GCA_015471245.1 Laticauda colubrina
AGAATAGAATAGAATAGAATAGAATAGAATAGAATAGAATAGAATAGAATAGAATAGAATAGAATTCTTTATTGGCCAAGTGTGATTGTACACACAAGGAATTTGTCTTGGTGCAAATACTCTCAGTCTACATAAAAGAAAAGATACATTTGTCAAGAGTCAAGAATCAAAAGGTGAAATACTTAATGATAGTCATAGGGAACAATCAAATCATACTAGGAAACAGTCAATATAAATTGTAAGGATACAAGCAACAAAGTTACAGCATACAGTCACAAGTGGGAGGGGATGGGTGATAAGGAATGATGAAAAGATTAACAGTAATATAATGCAGACTTTATAAATAGTTGGACCGTGTTGAGGGAATAATTTGTTTAGCAGAGTGATGGCATTCGGGAAAAACTGTCCTTGTGTCTAGTTGTTCTGGTGTGCAGTGTTCTATAGCGTCCTTTTGAGGGAAGGAGTTGAAACAGTTTATCTCCAGGATGTGAGGGGTCTGTAAATATATTCACAGCCTTCTTTTTGACTCCTGCAGTATGCAGTTCCTCGACTGAAGCCAGGTTGGTAGTAATTGTTTTTTCTGCAGTCTTAATTACCTTCCGGTCTGTGTCTGTCTTGTTGGGTTACAGAACCAAACCAGACAGTTATAGAGGTGCAGATGACAGACTCAATAATTCCTCTGTAGAACTGTATCAGCAGCTCCTGGGGAGGAACCTTCAACATCCGTTCCCTTAGTCAAGGTGGGCTGGGAGAGATGGTCCTGAAGATTTTTGGATTAAGGTCATCTATGATTGACCCAACATTCTAGGCCATAATCGAGGGGTGAGCAACCTGCAACTCACTTCTTATATGGTCACTGAGGTCCCTCCTAAACCTATGCTCACAGCTTGACAGCAGTATGCTAATCTTCGGAAGTGGAAAGTCCATGTAGTGGAAACTTAACCTGTACGAGGGCTAAACCCTAAAACTTGCTTCTAAAATCCCCAGATGTTATAAAGCAGACATGCTTTTCGTCACTATTGAAGCATCAAGGTCCTCATCAAAATAAACAATCAGCTCTTCCCTGTCTTTCCCTAAACCCTAGTTTACAAACTCATGTAAATGCCTAAACCAAATTACAATTTTACAGGATCTAATCTGGGTCGGGACCAGAGATTTTGTCTTCTGAGTTTTTGGACTCGTGCTAGAGCCCATTTTCAGGGAACTTCTCTCCAGCACAATGTGTACTATTCTTTGTGTGGTAAATAAAAGTTCCAGCACGAGCCTGAAAGCTCGGAAGACAAAACTTCTGGTCCCAGGGACTGACCCAGATTGGATCTTGCAGCATTATTTTGGGACGCATATATTCATCTTGAATTCATACAATTTTACACAATGCAGATAGTCCTCAACTTACAATCATTCATTTAGTGACCATTTGAAGTTATGTCACTGAACAAAGTGACTTATGACCACTTTTCATACTTTACAACCGCAGTATCCACAAGGTCACGTGATAAAAATTTGGATGCTCAGCAATTGGTTCATATTTATGACAGTTGCAGTCTCCCGGGATCAGGTGATCAACTATTGCGACCTTCTGACAAACAAAATCATTGAGGAAGCCAGATTCACTTAACCGTGTTATTATGAGCCATGGTGGTGCAGTGGTTAGAATGCAGTACTCCAAGCTACTTCTGCTGACTGCGGGCTGGCTGCAGTTCAATTCTCACCAGGCTCAAGGTTCTTTCTACATTGTAACTTAAAAATTGGAAGCTGATTCTCAAATTGGAATTCCTAAATAGCCTCTCAGAATCCCAAACACCTCAGGAAGAAACTTTGAAACAGACTAAGAAATGACTATAATAATGTTTTAATTGTTTCATATTAGGGGCCTCATATATGTTTCTCCTTTTAGTTTTTAGTTTCTTAGAGCTCATAATTTTTTATTTGTTATTCTTAATACCTACTACTAGGTATGCAACTAAATATGGCATAAAAATAATTCCCAATAAATAATTAAATTCTGCATTTGTTAAACTAATTCTTGCTGTGAAACTAATATCCACATTTAATAATAGGTTTTTCTGGTAGGTTCACATCTGCCAAACTATAATTTAACCATTACTCAGCCTTCCATCCTTCCAAGGTCAGTAAAATGAGGACCCAGACTGTTGGGGGCAATAGGCTGACTCTGTAAACCACTTAGAGAGGGCACTAGTAAAGCACTGTAAAGTGGTATAGTGGTGAAGCGGTTTCTGACAGTGAGAACAATCAATCAATGGAAGAGCTTGCCTTCAGAAGCTGTGGAAGTGTCATCACTTAAGACTTTCAAGAAGAGATTAGACTGCCATTTGTCAGAAATGATGTAGGGTCTCCCGCTTGGGTGAGGGGTTGGACTAGATGACCTTCAAGATCCCTTCCAACTTTGATTATCTGTTGCCTATTACCTATTGCTACTAACTTAACAACTGCAGTGATTCATTAACAACAGTGGGAAGAACAATCTTAGCAGGAGTGCAAAATTAAATTAACAACTGTCTCACTTAGCAATAAAAATTTGCGGCTCAATTGTGGTCGTAAGTCGAGGATATGTCAGTTTAACCTATATGTCAGTTTAAGTTTGGCTTAGTTTCATAAGATTTCTCCTGTTCTTGGCAGCCCCAAGGAGACACTGGAAAGCCATCTTTGGAATATTGGCTGGCGATTCCTCTCTGAAGCCTAGCTATCATTGCCATTCCTCGTTTCTTCTGTTGATACATTTCTGTGCACCCTTTGCAGGACCAATTTAGGGGAATTTAAAGCAGACTACAAGACAAGGAAGAATGCTGGTTTGGAGAGAAAATGGTAAACACTGAATGTGGCCCCAGGCTTTTTCCTGGCTGATGCTGAATGATCCAACCCCAAGCCCTTTGATTTTTGACAGCTGGGAAGTAGAAAATCCTTTCCCAAAATCTAAAATATAACAGACCAGGTCCATTCACAACTATCTGAAATTGGCTATTTAAAGGCCAGGTCACATTGGCCGACGGATGCAAAACGTATGTAAAAAGAACACAGCGGATGAGAAAATGTTCCATCCGTTGTTATCCGCTCTCAAAAGTGCCCCAAATTTGCATAAAGAGAAGGGACAACAACGGAAAGGAACAGACATGGGGAGGACGTAGCGAGGATGTTAAGCGGATGCTCCACGGAAGCCTAGCGGATGGAAGCGGGTGGAAGCGGATGACACATCCACAGGGCTTCCGAGGGAGCACAGTGAAGCAGACGCGCAGCGGAAGGAGCGGATGCAGAGCGGATGCCTAGCAGATGACGCAGATGCATCAGACGCCTAGCGGATGCCTAGCGGATGCAAAGCGTCACTGCGCATGCGGGGAGGATGCATTGCGTCAGCCCCGCGGATATAAAAGGATGCTGCTCACAAGCAGGTCACCATTCAGAGGAAAGACCTGCTGCCAGACACATCTCCAGCCAACAACCATGGGGAGGAAGAGGAAGCCTGTCCCTACTCCTGCCAGCCCTGGCAAGGACAGGGCCACCATCCCACCCCAGGTGCTGACACTGCTTGTGCTGGGGCTTCTGCTGCTGGTGCTGCTCCTGGTGCTGGTGCTTCTGCTGCTGCTTACTCTGCTGGTGCTGCTCCTGGTGCTGGTGCTTCTGCTGGTGCTGACTCTGCTGGTGCTGCTCCTGGTGCTGGTGCTTCTGCTGGTGCTTACTCTGCTGGTGCTGTTCCTGGTGCTGGTACTTCTGCTGGTGCTGACTGCTCGTGCTGCTCCTGGTGCTGGTGCTTCTGCTGGTGCTTACTCTGCTGGTGCTGCTCCTGGTCCTGCTGGTCCTGCTGGTGCTCCTGGTCCTGCTGGTGCTGCTGCTGGTGGTGGTGTGGTGGACCAGCCCCTAGAACCTCAAAGCCCCTCTGATGAGGGCCCAGAAGGCCCTGCCAGAGGGAGGAAGAGGCAATCGTGTGATAGGGAGAGGAGACAGTACTCCATTGAAGAGGAACATGAGGATGAGGTGCTCGAATGGCCATGGGAGAACGAGTACCTTTGGCGGAAGGGACACAGGCTCTATCGAGACACCAAGCAGAAGCAGGCGGCTTGGAGAGAGAAGGCAGAGAGCCTGGACTACACTTCGGAGATCCTCCTCGGGTGGTGGAAGCACATGCACACCTGGTATGGGAAGCTGCACCTGAAGAAGTCTGGCCAGGCCGTGGTCAACCTCACCAACCGGGAGACCTATGTGATGGCCAACTGCAGCTTCTTGGAGGGTGAGGTCCACCACCGAGGAGCAGTCCCTCTGTCTACCCTCACTCTCAGGCAGCCCACAGAGAGCCAGTCCTCTTCTGGCCAAGAGTCAGCTCCTATGTCCAGGCAGGTATCTGTAGAGCGCCCCATGATGGAGACCCCCCCGACAGCTGCACTCCCCATGGCAAAGCACGTGGAGGACCCCCTGATGCAGTTGGAGCAAGAAGAGGCCACTGCCACCAGAGACCAAACCACACCCACACCCAGCTCCACCTCCACAGAAAGCAGACAGAAAGCCAGACCGGAGGAACAGAGCCACACTGTCCTGCTGGAGATCAGGGACACCATCAAAAGCAGCGTAGATCTCCTCTCTCAGCTGGTACACTCCGACATACCATCCTCGAACAGAAAGCCCTTCCTCACCTACGTCAACTCATGGACATGTCCGAATCCCAATACCAGGTGATCAAGGAGAGGATGATCACAGGTCTTCTGCACAACCCTCCAGGCCCAGCTGAACCTGCTCCGACCCAGTCCAGGTCTGCTCCTCCACCCCAGGAGATGTCACAGCCCTTCCAAGGCTTTCCACAGCACCTCACCAACCAAGGCTACGGCTATCAGGAGTTCCAGCAGCACAGGCAGACCTTCCCAGTCCAGGCACAGGTTCATCGCACATCACAGGTGCCACCGATGCCACTGACGCCATCGATGCCACCGATGCCTCACCTCGCTCAGCTGCAGACTAGACAGCCCCACTACACTCCTCCTTCCTCCACCCCACAGCCAAGCCCGGCCTCAGAACATCTGTCATCGGTCTTGGGACCGACACCCCATGTCATGGAGGAAGGGGCTCTCAACATCACAGGACTGAGCCAGCTCTCTGAGAGCTTCCTCCACACACCATCCCCTGTTGTCCTCTCGGAGCCAGGCACCCCAATGGCGCCTCAGACCAGCACTCCAGCCACTGTCACCTCCACAGCACCTGGATCCTTCACCCCTGAGAATATGTGCACACCTCAGAGTGACTGAGAAGAGTGCCAGAGACTGCTACCTGTTGACTTTATCTTTGCTTGGGACACTTTACTTGGGTCATTTTGCTTTTACAGTTTGTTATTAATAAAGCTTATCTGCTTCACACACTTGGTTCAGTTCTTTTAGTAAATAAAGTCTTGGTGGAAACTTTTATAAATGGTTTAAACCTTTGCATGCTTGTGGCATGGATAAGGATAGCAGTGGGATGGGCAGGGATACCTGTGGGATGGGTAATAGCTGTGGGATAGATAAGCCTCCAGTGCAAGCATAGTGGGACTGTATGGTCCACCCTCCCAGGTGCCACACCTATGGTCCTTTATTATCAATAACAATGTAATCATTCATCAACACATTTCAACATAAACACAACTCTTTATTAAATGCCCTGTTCATTGTAGGGCCACCCAACATACATGGCACAATCTCATCAGTGTAATGAGACAGGCTCAAGGAAGCATCCATTAAGCATCTACCATCCTGTCTTGCCACTCCACTGCTCCAGCTGGGGAGTTGCACCAGTGTCTCAGGAGGTTGCGCTGCTTCTTCCCTTCATGTGAAGCTCTGTTGGGGCCTTGTACATTCACAGTGTCTATCAGGTTTCGCCCTTGCCTCCATTCATCAGGCTCCATGTCCCCATTGCCTTGTTGGAGGTCCACAAGCCTGTTCTGCAACACTGGGTAGCGGGTACGCATGAGATTGTGCAGGATGCAGCAAGCTTCCACGATCTTTCTCACGATCTCTGGGCGATGCTGCATGGTGGTGAGAAGTACCTGGAACCTGTTGGCCAGGATGCCGAAGGCATTCTCCACCACCCGTTTTGCCCTGGACAACCTGTAGTTGAAGATACTCTCTTCACGAGTGAGGCATCTGGAAGTGTTGGGCTTCATGAGGTAGGTTCTGAGGGAGAAGGCGTCATCCCCCACGGTGAAGTAGGACACATCTTGCGTGTCGTTGGGCAGGGGGTCTGGATCTGGGAAGCCCATGATGAGGTTGCATTCCAGCTCCTCCTTGAGGTGACTGGCGTTGTATACCTGGGCATCTGAAGCTGACCCGTTGCCTGAAGCATTGATGTACATGAACTTGTAGTCAGCATCGACCATGGCAAAGAGGATGATACTGAAGAAGCCCTTGTAGTTGTGATAATTGGACCCTGACTTGGCTGGAGCTTTGCAGGCCACGTGCTTCCCATCTCTGGCTCCAACGGTGTGGGGGAAGTTCCACTTCTGATACCACTGTTCTGCAACTTTCTTCCAGCCTTCTTCAGTGGTGGGACACTGGAGGAGCTCCTCCAGATATTCTTCGGTGATGGCCTGCACCACTTCTCTGACCACAATGCTGATGGTGTTGCGTGGCACCCTCCAGGCGTAATGCATGTTCCTGTACGTGGTCCCTGAGGCCAGGTGGCGCAGAGTCAGTGCCACCTTCAGCCCAGGGTCCAGGCTGGACCGGAAGTTGGTGTTTGCCTTGGTCAACCTGGGTCTCAGCTGCTCCAAAACTTCGTCAAACATGGCTGGCGGCATCCTCATGAAGTGCTCGAATGCACGAGGGTCTTCGTTCCTCAGCTTCACCATCAGCTTGTTATACAGTCCGTACTCGGCTCTTCTCGCGATCCATCTTCGGACCCAGACACTTCTTAGACGCCTCCTTTTCCTTGCGTAGAACAGGTGAAAGAGCCTGTAGAGGGCTTCGCACTGTTGTAGAATGATGGCGGCTTCCAAAAGGAGTGTGCGACGATCCATGGTGGAGATGACTGAATGCTGTGGAACAGCAAGAGCAAGATGAAGGCTGAAGAGGTCTGCACAGCAGGGCTGCTGGACTGAAAGTGAGATCCAGGTGATTGATTTCTCCCCCTTTTTATAGGAAATATAGGTTTTCTGCTAGGTGTCCTGCTGCATCCTCTAGACATCCTGCAGACATCCTAAATATCCGAGATACGTCCCCTCTGCGAATGTTTTTTCCGTTTTAATGCTTTATATGCGAGCTTCATCCGCTTTCATCCTTTCTACGTCCGTGCTACTAACGCTGCGTGTCCGTTCCGCGTCCGTTTCGCTTCCTCCCTATGTCCGTTTTCCGCTGGAGCGGATGTGAGTTGCGCAGATGTGCAGCGGATGCCTAGCGGATATAGCAGACGTGTAATGGATGACGGACATATAACGGATGTTCCCCGTATGTGTAGCGCATGTATAACGGACGTGTTGGATACTTTATCCGCTCAAAAAGTTTTTTGCAGCTCAAAACTTTTTGAGCAGGTGAAATCTCAGTAGACGGATGCTGGACGGATCGAGAGTATGAAAAACGTATGCAGTGAGTACAGAACGGATGCATCGCGTTAACCAATGGATGGCAAGTGTTTCTCTCCATTTTACATCCTCTTTTCATCTATTGGTGCAGTATGACATGGGCTTAAGACAGCTTCCTCATTATATCTCACGATTGTCAGCCTCTGTAAACCCAGGAAACCTCCCAGCTTCTAAAATTTGTCATTATTGTTCTATTTCTGTTGATTATGCTAAATAGGAACCACAAAACAGGAAAAAAAGTGCCCGTTTCCCTTTGACTATCCGCCAATTTATTTTGCATCTTTTTAACTAATAGGTCACACCACCCACCCGATCTTGTAAATATAAAAGCAGGCAGATTGGATCTACTGAAATACTTGGGTGGGATTCTCCAAGAAAATCCAGCCTATTAAGCTTGGAAAGTTGAGGGAAAACAAAGAGGACCATCAGCTATTTTCATATTATTAAGAAGAATACATTTATCTTCCCCCCTGCCCCTGCCCCTCCCCCGTGGTTCCAAATGAGAAATCTAGATACGCATTAACAATGGCACAGAAAAAAAAGACTTATGTGTTTCACACTTATGAACATTACAGCAACCCCCACGGTCACATGATCAAAATTCAGGTGCTTGGCAACTGACTCTTACTGATGGCAATTGCAGTGGCCTGAGGTCTACAGCCTTTTGATAAGCGAAGTCAATGGGGAAACCAGATTCACTTAACAACCATGTTGCTAACTTAATAACTGTGATGATTTCCTTAACAACTATGGCATGAAAAATTGTAAAATAAGGTAAAACTCATTTAACAATCAGACAACAAATAGTGGTTAGAATGCAGTATTCTATGCTAACTCTGCTGACTGCCACCAGTTTGATCCTGGCTCAAGGTTGACTCAGTCTTCCATCTTTCCGAGGTTGGTAAAATGAGGACCTTGGTTGTTGAGGGCAATAGGCTGGCTCTGTAAACTGGTTAGAAAGGGCTATAAAGCACTGCAAAGAGGTATATAAGTCTAAGTGCTAACAAATGTTTCATTTAGCAACAGAAATGTTGGGCTCAATTGTGTTCCTACATCAACAACTACCTGTACCCAAATAAAACTCAGATCCACCAGATCCATTTGCCTTTCCAATGCATCCTATCATCCATATGACTTTGAAAAAAACAAAACAAAACGATCAGTAGCCTTGACTAAAAGTCCTGTTAATCCCAAGATCTTTCCCAAAAAAACTACAGCTGGAAAAGACTGTGGAGATCTTCTGGTCCAGGGGTATCAAAGTCGATTTCATTGAAGGCCTCATCAGGGTTGTTTGACCACGAGGGACTGGGAGTGTGTGGCCAGCTCAACGTCACTCGTGTCGGGGGCACCTGTCGTGGCCCGGGTGGGGCTGGAGGGATCCACTTTTGCTAGTAGTTTGTTATCACTCTTCCAGCGATAACAAAGCTCGGGGGGGGGCACATACTGGTTCCATTTTTGACTGTGAAGGCCTTCTGCAGCACTCTGCCAGAGAAAACTGAACCGGGGGGGACCATGCGCGGCCCTCAAGTTCATTTTTCATTGGCAGAGGCATCGCAGGGTGGGTCTTTGTTTCCAGGACAGCCCCACAGGCTAGATCTAAGCACCCCACGGGTCAGATTCAGCCCATGGGCCTTGGGTTTGACACCCCAGCTTTCTAAGGTAAGAGTCCTCTCACCACCTTGGACAAATAGTTGTCCAATTTTTTCTTGAAAACCTCCAGCATTGGAGTACCCACAAGTCCAGGAGGTGAGAATTTGAACTTCTCACTGGCTTCTAATTAGGGAGATTGTGACCTAGCTGATGTTAAGCAATTGACAACTAATTTGGACAAAAAGGGGAGGGGCGATAAATTAATTCTCATGTTGCCACAGATGGAACGTTTTTGCCTAATGCTGATGGCTGACTAACTTTCTTGAACCCATCTGTGCGTAGAAGAAGAAAAAAAGTGACACTAACTTCCAATTGGAATTAATGAGATCCCAGGGCATTTGACCTCGGATTAGTAACACTGCTATTCACACTGTTTTTCCTGGAGACTACAAGACTCAGAACTTGCTTCATAATCTGATGGATGGTAATTGCTGTCTGTACCCTTCTCCCGAGGACGAGGCAATTAGCATCAACAAAAGAAGGGATTCTGAATTTTTCTCCCTTCAAACTACGGCATGCTACATGACATGGAGGACAGTTTTAAACACCACAGCTACATCTGTGAGACAACCAGTTAAATATGAGCCAGAAGTGTGTGATGGTGGCCAAAACAGCCAACAAAATCCTAAATTGCATTAACACAGAGATACAATCAAGATCAAGGGAGGTACTAATACCATCCTATAAAGCCTTAGTAAGACAACACCTAGCGTACTGCATCCAGTTTTGGTCACCACACTATAAAAAAGATGTTGTGACTCTAGAGAAAACGCAGAGAAGAGCAACAGAGATGATGAAGGGACCGGAGGCTAAAAGATACGATAAAAGGTTGCAGGAACTGGGCTTTGCTAGTCTAGTGAAGAGAAAGACCAGGGGAAACATGACAGCAGTGTTCTAGTATTTGAGGGGCTGTCACAGACAGGAAGGGGTCAAGCTATTTTCCAAGGCACCCAAAAGCCAGACAAGGAATAATTGATAGAAACTGAAAAAATCAAGAAGAAATCAACCTAAAAATAAGGAGAAATTTTCTGACAATGAGAACAATCAACCAATGGAACAGAAGTTGCCTTTGGATGTTGTGGAAGCTTCCTCACTGGAGGCTTTCAAGAAGAGACTAGACTGCCATCTGTCAGGGATGGTGTAGGGTCTCCTGCTTGGGCGGGAGGTAGGGCTAGGTCTACAAGGTCCCCTCCAACTGTGTCAATCTGTTATAATTGGCACCATCAATACAACAGAGAGCTCAGAGGGTCTGTCTTCAAGTGTGTAACACCACAAGGCAGATTATGTTTGAGATGGAAAGCTCACCCAAGCTGTTCATGCAGGGAGCTCTCGACTTACAACAGTTCATTTAGTAGCTGTTCAAAGTTACAAAGGCACTGAAATAAAAAAAAGAGAGACCTGGTCATGTGATCAAAATTCAGATGCTTGGCAACCGATTCCCATTTATTACCATTGCAGTGTCCTGGGGTCATGCAATTCCCATTTTGCGACCTTCTGAGAAGCAAAGCATATGACTCGAGACTATTTTTTTACACACATGACCATTGCGGCATCCTTATGGCCATGTGATTTACATTCAGATGCTTGAAAACTGACTCACATTTATGATGGTTGCAGGGTCCCTGGGATCGTGCGATCCCTTTTTTGCGACCCTCTGATGAGCAAAGTCAATGGGGAAGCCCAATTTGCTTAACAACCGCATGACTAACTTAACAACCACAGTGATCTGCTTAACCAATGTGGCAAGAAAGGTCATAAAATGGGACAAAAACTGACTTAACAAACATCTCACTTAGCAGCATAAATTTTGGACTCATTTGTGCCATAAGTTGAGAGCTACCTGTACACAGTCTTAAAAATTGGGATCATTTTATTATACCACTGGATAAATCTAGCCATGCTCGGTTGAATCAACCAAGGTCTTAAGCCTATACCATGTCAGAAAAAATGATTGTCCAATCTCTTCTTTAAAACTTCCAGTGTTGAAGCATTTACAACTTCTGGAGGCAAGCTGTTCCACTGATTAACTGTTCTGTCAGAAAATTTCTTCTGTGTTCCAGGTTGCTTCTCTCCTTGGTGAGTTTCCATCCATTGCTTCTTGTTCTGCCCTCAGGTGCTTTGGAGAATAGGTTGACCCCCCTCTTCTTTGGGGCAGCCCCTGAGATATTGGAACACTGCTATCATTTCTCCCCTGGTCCTTCTTTGCATCAAACTAGACATACCCAGTTCCAGCAACTGTTCTTTATATGTTTTAGATAGCTCTTCTCCAGTTTGAGTCACTTCAGAATCAGTAGCTGGACTCAGATGCTTATGGTGACACAAGACTATCCAAAGCAGCAGTTCAAAGGGACTTTTCACTAACACACTATCAAAAAAGGACTAGATATCCTCCAAGATTCTGCATTTACCCAGATAAATATTATATATAATATTTATTATATAAATTTATTATATAAATAAAA
The DNA here is from genome assembly GCA_015471245.1 of Laticauda colubrina. Classification (NCBI taxonomy): domain Eukaryota; kingdom Metazoa; phylum Chordata; class Lepidosauria; order Squamata; family Elapidae; genus Laticauda; species Laticauda colubrina. The sequence goes on from BLBF01000101.1 coordinate 2,962,214, forward strand.
ACTAGAAAGTGGGAGGTTGTGAATTCAAGACCTACCTTAGCCATGAAAACTAGCTGGATGACTTTGGCCCAATCTCTCTCTCTCTCCCCCTCCCTCATCTATCTATCTATCCATCTATCCACATACATATATACATATCTTTATGTCCTATCTCCATGTGTGTATGTGTGTCTGTCTGTCTGTGTGTTTGTATGTATGTCTGTCTGTCTCTCTCTCTCTCTCTCTCTCTCTCTCCAACCTACCTTGTTGTGTGGTAAAACAGGAAGAAGAAGGTGTGCTAGATATCATCATAAAAATAATAAAATTGGGGAATACAAATAAACAACTACCCAAGGCTCTGTCCTCTCTAGGGGGGAGCAAGAGTTCCTCAAGCGCCAAGGTTTTCTAGGACTTCCCCAGAGAATCCAACCACTGTTTTATTCCCAGAAATGGCTACCGAAGCCAAGCCACCATTCACCTCCACTTATTCTTGCACAGGGAACAAAATACAACCAAATGCCTTTTTCTGAAATGACCCTGAAAATGCCAAACTATTCAAATGAAAGTTGGATGAAAAGCACTCATGAGGACACAATCTTTACAAGCGAGGAGGAAACACCCCTGCAGGAAACATCGTCACACCACAGAAAACTCTCTGAACAATGTGACAGCAAAGCAAACAGAATCCAATGACACTTCAGGTATCCAAAGGTGGGAGGGGGGAGAGAAGAAAAAGTGAGAAATAATAGCTTTGGTATCACACTGTCACACAACATTTGAATAAGACAAAAAAAGAGGGGGAGGGAAGGGAAGAAGAAAGTCAAAACAGAGTGATATTAAAATCTGTAAGGATAGTGGACATACCCTAGGGCAGGGGTCTCCAAACCAGGCCACTTTTAAGATTTGTGAGCTTCAACACTCAGAATTCCCCAATCAGCATTTTACCCTATAACAGGGGTGTCAAATTTAATTTCATTGAGGGCCACATCAGGGTTGTGTTTGACCTTGGGGGATTGAGGCGGGTGTGTCCAGCTTGACATCACTTTTGGTGGGGGTACTTGTGGCCGAGCACTCTGCCAGCAAAAACAGGCTCCCGACCTCCGTTTTTGGCTGGGGTGGCCTCTTGCAACCCTCTGCCAGCAAAAATGGAGTTCAGTGGGGCCACACACGGCCCTCACGAGCTCAGTTTTTGGCTGGGACAGCCTCCTGCAATCCTCTGCCAACAAAAATGGAGTTTGGGGCGTGTGCGTGGCCCTCACAAACTCCATTTTCAGCTGCAATGGCCTCCTGCAGCTCTCTGCCATTGAAAACAGAATCATCCCCCCTGTTTTTTTGCTAGTAGAGGACTACTGGAGGCCATCCCGGCCAAAAACAGAGCTTTCAAAGCAACGCATGGCCCTGCTGAGCTCCGCTTTCACTGGCAGAGGCATCGTGGGCCGAACCTACACTGTTTCCAGGGGATCCCTGCAAGCCAGATCTCAGCACTGCATGAGCTGGATCCAGCCCACAGGCCTTGAGTTTGACACCCCGGCCCTAGAACAAAGCAATGCATCCCAGGCAAAAGAACACCTTAAAAGTTCTGGTTCAGGTCAATCCATAAGCTGACCACCATTCACCATGCCATGTCAAGCTGGAAATGCGAATAAGTGGTCGATGCACAATGAAGGGTTATGTTTTCCTTGGTCTGTAATCAGCCTGAATGAACCAGCTGCTCCTCTTTGTGCTTGCCACTTCACTGTAGAGAAAAGTCAATGGAATAAGCCGGATAGATGGGTCTGGTCCATACAGGAACATCTCCCACGCCTCCAATGAAGGCAACCGCAGGATGTGAGTCTACCATGATGATGTTTTCACGGGAAGGCTGCAGCCTCTGGCTAACCATGATAGCAGCCTTCCTTAGGTTGCTAGGTGACAGCACACATGCCACATTTTTCTCCTACTCCAGCTAGTCAGAAATGGACAAGGGAAATGCCAGCACATCACCTTGAAGGATTTCCTTGATCCTCAGTAATTACTGCCTTGTAAAAGCAGCCCTGGCCAAGTAATCTGCATTTGGCCTCAGAGCTTGAGTCCTTTCACTCTTAGGAACCATTTAAGCTTGAGGGAGTAGTCATAGCTCTAAAAATATTCAGTTTTCTTGAACATGGATTCCATCACAATGATTTTTCCGGGATTATTAATTATTATTTTATACTTTATTCATTAAACATGAAACTCAAATCAACAAAAAATTCAAAAATGCATCATAAATATCATTGACTGGTGCTAATGGTTGATACGGATTGCTGCCAGTGTCCTAGGTATCAACTAAGTATCTTCTTAAAATGTACAATGTTAAGAGTAGCTCAGATTTTGCAGTTGCACAGCTGGTGTTATTACAGGAAGCTGCAATTTCTTGATTTATTTTGTAAAATTCTTGGACATAGTACCAAGGGGTATATATGGATATATCACTGTCACAGGTTTCATCCATAATCATGTAGTTTCAGTGGCCAGATCACAATATTTCATGATTTTCCCAGTTCTTTTTCTTCTATTCTGGTGTCTCCTGGTACAGCAACATCAATACATTGTATGCTTCGGTTTTCAACAACTGTGATATCTGGTGTGTTGTGTTCCAAATGATGATCTGTCTGTATTCGAAAGTCCCATAAGATCTTCACCTTCTCATTTTCAACAACTTTTTCTATTTTAGTTTTTTTTCTATTTAGTTTTCGGATATAAGTCGTATTTTTTACATAATGACCAGTTGATTAATTTAAGAACTCTATCATATTGTTACTATTATATCTGTTATTCTATTATGATTATTATTTTCTTCATCATCTTTTAAAGCAGGCATCCACAACCCACAGTGCATGGATCAGCAGTGGGCAAGCAAGTGCTACAAGTACACAAACAGTGGGCAAGCGATTGAAGCTTCATCTGTGCACGTGCGCAACCTAGATTACGTACAAAGCAATTCCACCCCCCATCCCAGTCTGTGGAAGTCATTTTATTTTTCTGAAACAGGTCCCTTGTGTCCAAAAGGTTGAGGACCACTGTTTTAAACAATGTTGGCTTTTACAAACAGGGGCCCAGCAGTGTTGGGACACAGATTGAGTCAATGTTTTTGGAGTCTGGTATAAGAAGGAAGATGCCAAAATGTAATATATATGCCCAGGATGGAAATACTTTTCTTTGAATATCCAAAAGGAGAAGAAACCCATAATTTAGAACTCCTGTTTTTTTGAAAAAAGATTGGAGGGGGGAACCCTTTATCTTCCACTTTCATCATATTCTCAGTTCGTTTTAATAGTAAATTATTTGGGAGGGGGAAAAATAATCTTGTGTTCTTTATGGGTAAACAGTATATAAGAAATCAAAGACATTAAATAAAAGTTGCCAGCACAGTCAGAACAAGAAACTGTATAATTTACAGAATTTACTGCTGCACAATTAAAATCCTGCCCAGTGTGCTGCAAGGTAACACTCAAATAAGGCTGGGTTTACAGAACATCATAAACTATGATTAGCAAACTACAATGGTGTGTTCTCACAAAGCACTGGGCCACAAACAATGCTACAAAAACCTTAATGGCTGTGTTTACACAATTTGAAAAGTCAAAGTAAAATCACAAAATGGTATGATTCATACAACAAACCAAAGTGGTAACAATGGCGGATTGGGTCATTGCCATTTACAAACCACAATGTGTTGTGCAAACACATCTTTATGAAGAAGGCAACAGGAGACCACTTCCAAAACCTTGCCAAGGGAACTGCGGGAACTTGTTGTCAAGAGTCAACACTGAATCGAAGGCACGTGCATAAAAATCTGCTTGGGGGGGGGGGAAACGTAGCAAGGGGATTGTAGCAATCCTTGTGAGCTTTCAAAAAGAAGTAGGATTTGGGTCACATTTTTTTTTAATAGCTGGAATAAAGAAAGGACTGAAGCTCAGATATTGTTTTTCCCAGATTTCACTACTTACAATTTGTTCCCTCTGGCTTCTCGAGAGTTTTGCCACATCAGGAACATTTAATTGGCCTCTGTGGGTCTCAGGGACTCAGGCATGTGCAGCTACTAAAAGCAGCTTCTATTTTCATAGTCATTGGTGCCCGCCCAGTCTTTCCCACTTGAGTTGAAATTCACAGAGCATTCAGAAGCAACGGAGGGAAGAGGGTAGGGAATAAATATTTATGACGCCTCAAAACACTTGCCAACAGATGTATCATCACACACCCTTGCGATCAGCCTAGAGTCTACACAATGGTTGTGTGCAGCTGACCAAATTTACCCCTTAAATCAGAATCAGAATACAACTGGAAGGGACCTTGAAGGTCTTGTAGTCCAGCCTCCTGCTCAAGCTGGAGATTCTATACCATGTCAGACAAGTCTCTTCTTAAAAACCTCCAGTGATGAGACATCCACTACTACTGAAGGCAAGTTGTTCCACTAGTTAATTGTCCTCAGTGTTAGGAAGTTTCTCCTTAATTCCAGGTTGCTTCTCTCCTTGATTAGTTTCCATCGTTTCTTGTTCTGCCCACTGATGCTTTGGAAAATAAATTGACCCCCTTTTCTTTTTGGCAGCCCCCAAATCTCCCTACTCCTTTTCTCTATACTAGCCAAACCTAAGTGCTACAACTTTTCTTCCTGTTTTAATCTCCAGGCCTTTAATCACTTTAGTCGCTCTTCTTAGCACATTTTCCCCCAAAGTCTCAACATCTTTCTTGTAATGTGGTAACCAAAACTGGGTGCAATGTTCCAGGCATGGGTGTTACTAAGCCTTTGTAAAGCAGTAATAATATTTCACATGATTTTCATTCTATGCCTGTGTTTATAGGATTGGATTAGCTTTTTTGGCTGCTGCTGCACACTATTGGCTCATGTTTAAGCAATCGTCCACGAGGACTCTAAGGTCTAGTTACCCGATTTCAATAGTCTATTGTAAAATAAAGAGTTTTTTTCCTAAACTGGAACAAGAATTATTCCTTAAGCCTTCTTTTTTGGATAACTTATAGATGGGGACATAATATTTCTCTCCCTCCCTCCCTCCCTCCCTTTCTCTCTCTCTCTCTCTCTCACACACACACACACCCCTTAATAATCAACCTTGGAATCACAGTTAGAAGCACCGTTGAGATCATTGTCCAACTCTCTGTTCAATACAGGAATACAAAGTTGAGGGGACATGTTTTTATAACCCATATGAGCTGCTTAATTAAGTTCCACCAACTTCTGCCAGTTTTGTGTCAGGTTAAAAGGTGGTGAGCTAAGCTTTTCACACACCAACATGTAGAATGAACTTCTGAATCAGCCAAAATCACCTTGCACTTGTAACATGGCTTGTGAACAGTCTATCTACCGACTGACACAATTGCTTTCTAAGAGTTCTTAGAAGGTCTGATAGCCCAATCAGAAAATGTCCAGGATGACAGTAAACCACCTTCTCAAAGATGCTACAATATTTAATTTAGATTTTCTACTCTCAGCAGATCTAACTTGGTGACCCATCTAACAGCCATGACTATTACTGGAAAGTCATCCATGGTGGTGTTGATGTCAACCAGGGGAATCTATCACCACATCTTTAATAGATGATGGCTGGCTGAGGACAGCTTTAAACTGTTCAGACCATCTCTGAAGGATCTGAGCTTTCTCTGTAATTAGTCTTATCTCATCTGTACTTGAGAAGGGGCAACTCCCAAGAGGCAAAGGTCTACAAAGAACACTGAGGGCTTCCCAGAACTGTTTCAAGTTGTTTCTGTTGGTGTACTTTGTCTGGCTTGCTGTTCAGCCAGGCATCTTGCATTTTCAGTTTATTCTGGATTGTCCTGCAAACTCTGATAAACGCAGTTTTCTTGGCAGCTGAAGAGAAGTCATTGTGATGGGCCTGATAAAGCAGAACCTGTATCTCCTCATGATTTTCATCTAGCCAGTCATGCATGTTTGAGGATGAAAGGCGCTAGCATCTTCCGTGCAGACAAATGGGCAGTGCACCTGAAGCATTCCCAGTCTCAGCACTGCTTATAAGATGGTAGTCAGCCAATTTGGTTTCTAGATCTTAAAGTTCTTCTAGAAGATTTTGAGGTTGTGTTGGAGTTCTTCAGCCTGGACACACTGATTCTTTTCACAGCTTCAACTCTTGGGTTTAATGAGGAGCTTCCAACAAATCAGCATCACACATGGCTTTGGTCACTCCGATATGACCGTTAGACGATATGTTTCTCCTAACAATGACATTGGAAGAGGCTTTGTCCAGCTCTATGCCCAAGGCAGGAGACATTGTATCATGCTGATCAAATGGTTGTCCAATCTCTTCTTGAAAATTTTCAGCAATGGAGCTCCCGTAACTTCATGAGGCAAGTTGTTCCACTGCTTAATTGTTCTGCCAGGAAATCCTTCATTTTCAAGTCATATCTCCCTCCAATGAGCTTCCACCCATTGCTTTCTGTCAGCCCTCAGATGCTATGGAGACAGGTAGTCCTCGATTTACAACAGTTCATTTAGTAACTATTCAAAGTTACAATAGCACTAAAAAAAATGACTTACGACCATTTTTTCAAAGTTATGGCTTCTCCACGGTCACATGATCAAAATTTGGATCACATGATCAAAATTTGACCGACTCATCTTTATGATGGCTGCAGTCTCCTGAGGTCATGTGTTCTCCTTCTGTGACCTTCTGACAACAAACATCCATTGGGAAGCCCGATTCGCTTAACAACCGGCTTACTGACTTTATCAACAGCAGCAATTTGCTTAACCACTGTGGCAAGGAAATTTGTAAAATGGGGCAACACTCTGTCATGCCCCTGGTGGAGGCTGATTCTGAGGGAGAGGAGGAACAGCTGACAGGGAGTGGAAGTGTGGCTCCAGAGGCTGTGGAAGGGCAGAGGCCGGCTGAGCAGTCAGAGGAGGACCCAGGCCCATCCCCTATCCATCCTAGGGCACGCAGGGAGGAGAGGATAAGGGAGAGATGTTGTCTCCTTGGGAGGAGAGGGCCTTGAACCTCTTCATGGGCTGCAGGTGTGACAACTGAATAAGAGTTTGGACCTGTGTACTGGCAAATGCTAGAAACAAATCATGTAAAATATCTCTCGTTTATAGTTTCTCTCTGAGTTTGGCGTCCTTCCCAGCATGTGTTATCTATGGACGTTCTCCAGCCCTTATCTTGCCTAGTTGGTGTTGCTGTTTTCCTTCTTCATGTAACTGTGTGGGAGGGTTTTTTTGGTCCACCATTTTAGAAGCAAACTGAAGGAATAAAAGGAGCTTCACCTGATTTCTGTGACTGCATTTGTTTTGTATCCCACCCTGGTTCATCACATACTCACTTAACAAACGTCGTCCTTAGCGACAGAAATTTTGGGCTCAATTGTTATCATAAGTTGAGGACTACTGGTCATCAATAAGATAGCAGTGCTCAGACTGGGGGTGCATTAAGGAGGTCTTTGTTATGGGCGGGCAGGCAGAAAGTTGTGTTGGTGAGGAGAAGGTTGTGTACTACACAGGATGAGAAGCAAAATGTCTTCCTCAAAGAAAAACACAATCCAGTTATCTTTTGAAAAAACACCTTTGAGACAACTATGTCCTGGATGACTGAGAATCTCCACAGATATGTACTAACCAGGACTTTGGTAAAAATACATCATTACAGATAGTCCTTAACTTACAACAGTTTATTTAGCAACCATTCAAAATTATGGCACTGGGGAAAAAAAAGACTTATGAACATTTTTCACACTTACGACCGTTGCAGCATCCGTTGGGTTGCATGATTTACATTTGGATGCTTGACAACTGACTCACATTTATGATGGTTGAAGTGTCCTGGAGTCACGTGAGCATCTTTTGCAACCTTCCGACAAGCAATGGGGAAACTTAACAAGACAAGATATTCATATTCACGCAACTGTTGAAAATCTCATGCAGGTTGCATCCCTCTAAGCATGTGGCTTCAATTCCCAGAATTCTCACCAATTGGCACAGGAATTCTGGGAGCTGAAGTCACATGGGGGGTTAATTCAAATCCTTTATTCACTTTCTAGTTATTTCTGTTCTTTATTTTTTTGTCTGTATTTGTCCTCATTTTTTTAATTGTAATATACTTAATGAAATCGCCATTAAATAAAGTATTTAATCTGGTTAATGTGAAATTAATTATTAACTATTTCTAAAGTGGCTTAAAGATAATGGATGCTGAACACTAAAAATAGAATGGGCTGTACATTCTGGGGCACCACCAGACTTCCTGTGAGCTGCTCTTTGAGAGAATGACAAGAGGAGGAAATATCTCCTTTGAGTCAAGCACTACTATGTGGTTACATATCCATCCATCCATCCATCCAGATGATAGCAAGGAAGATAAATTATCCCGTTCCCCACCATTCAGTCAGAACTGAAGACACTTCTGGGATAAGAAGCGAAGCGACTTCAAGGAAAAACAAAGAAAGTCCAGTTGCCTCTGGAAAAATTACCTTTGGGATTGCATATCCATCCTTTGTGCAATGGTTAGGTTTAGAGTTAGGTGGCTCTCCCTTGCCTTCCCCCAAAATTCATAAAAACAAAGCAAAACAGAACTGTGAACTCCTGATGGGCTGTTGCCCTACTTGTCTCTAGCTCCTATCTTCCTTACTTTTTCAAGATCATGGAACACAGAATCACAGAGATGGAAGGGACTTTCAATGTCTTCTAATCCAACTCACTGCTCAAGGCAGGAGGCCTTATATCATCCCGGTCAAATAGTAGTCCAGTCTATTTTTGAAAACTACTAGTGATGATAGCTCAGAGTGGTGCAGTGACCTAGAGGTGAAGATCTTGCCTCACAATCAGGAGGCTGTGAGTTCAATCCTAAGTAGAGACAGATATTTCTCTCTCTGGGCACACTGAGAATATATATACTGGGAAAGAAAAAACCTCTACACAGAAAGGCATCCGGCCAGTGAACACTCAGCTCCATTCAGTTGCCCAGACTCCACCCATGGGGTTGTTAAAAGAGGATGACTAGTGATGACTGCTCAGCCAAGATCAGCTAAGCAAAAAGAGGCAAACCTTCTTGGAAAGCAGATCAGCAAAAAAGTCCATTCAGTCTCCAAGTCTCAGAATGGCAGGCTTAGATATCAAACTGGATCAAATGGTTTCAAATGATCCCCCTTCTGCCATGGCTTAGTCTCAGTGGCCTAGCTAAGTTGAGGATGAAGAAAATTTCAGTCTTCGCCTGGACAACACTGGCCAAAGCAGCATGTAATTGTTGGGACTGTGATTGTGAGAGGATTGAAGATTTTTGATTGCTCCCCAATCTACAAATAGTAGTTTAAGAGGCAGGAAAGATTCTCATCCAGCTGTTATTTTCCTACTTAAAGAGGGAATTATTCACATAACATCTGATTCCAACCTCCTTTTCTCCAACTTAAAAGAGAATTAAGTGCACTCTACCATCTCAGGATCTCCAGTATTTATGAAAGCAATTTTTATACTCCATTCTTCAGGGTGATTTGCAGGGAAATTAAAATTAAAATATAGATGCAAAAGTAGCAGCACCCCTCTGTTGAAAAGAGTGGCATAAAAGTAGGAAGGTGAAATGGTGGGGGGGAATGGAAATCCCATTTGCAGAAATAAAGCAGGTCAGATAATTATAAAACAATGCAACTTGAAGCAAGAATGATTTTAGGATTATGAGGACCCGAAGCAGTTTTCCCCAATGACAGGTAACACCTCGATTTATGACCATAATTGAGCCCAAAATTTCTGTCACTGAGACATCTGCTGACTTTTGCCCCATTTTGCTATTTTTCTCGATGCAGTTTTTAAGCAGTTGTTAAATTAGACGGTTGTTAAGTGAATCTGGCTTCCCCACTGGGATTTGCAGGCCAGAAGGTCACAAAAGGGGATCATATGACCCTGGGACACTGCAACCGTCATACGTGAGTCGGTTGACAAGTGTCTGAATTTTGATCGTATCACATGGGGATCCTTATAGCCATTGTACATTCTAAAACCGGTCATAAGTTATTTTTTCAGTGCCGTTGTAACTTCGGTCATTATACAAACTGTTGTAAATCGAGAACTACCTGTTGATAGCCTGTAAAGACCCAGTATTAATGGTTTTAACCTCAGGACACACCCCCTGGGATTATCAGGAAAACCATTTTAAATACTAACTATAAGAGGGGAAATTAAATGCATTGCTGGTTACTAATATTAATTGTAGCTCACTGGAATTAAGACTCAATGAAATAAGTTCTCATTTTTAAGTAGTTTTCAAAATCCATTTTTAAACAAGCATACGTAACAATTCTGAAGTTTGTCCCACCTATGAACCATTGCAGGCCTTGAACACACAAATCACAGGACACGTTGCATACCCATGAAACAACTGCACATTCTGGCCACGGCTGAACTTTGAAAAAGACCAAGGACATCTGAAAGGCATCCTATGGTTCTGTTACTACTGGTTCTGTGTGCACGTGCACAAATGGGCAATTTTAAGCATGAAAACTTACCTTACTGTCAGCACTGGTAAGTAAAATAGCTGAGGTGCAGCAATCCACTCTGCTGCGCCTATCAGGTGAGCAACAAAGGAAATATAGGACAGGAAAGGGCGAGGGCAGGTAGGCGGGGCCAACTGCTGACCGCGCTACTGGATCGCTAGAATTGGTGCGAACCAGCAGCATACCACCACTAGACACCTGATCAAGCAACTCATCTCTGCTTCACTAGGCTGCCTGGGTTGACGCACCTCTTATACAAGCCAAACCAGGAATGGACAGATTTGGATCCCAAAGCTGGTTTCTAGACTCCATTAAATATTCTGCACCTGGGTTTAAGACCATTGGCAAGATGCATGTCCACCATGGACTAATATGCTGCCAGCCTTGATCTGGCAGGCCTGAATGACTGAGGCATCTGATGACGGGCATTGTCAAAATCAAAAATTGTCATGAGCTGCCAACCTGATCTACATTATCCCGAAAGGTATTCGTTCTATTCCATTCATTATCCAGCAAAGAAATACAGGTGGCTCTTTGACTTAGGACCATAATTGAGCCCAAACTTTCTGTCACTAAGCGAGTCAATTGTCCAGAAAGTTTGGGCCCATTTTATGATCTCTCTAGACACAGTTGTTAAGTGAATCATTGCAGTTGTTAAGTTAGTATAGCAGGGATGTAAACTCAAGTGTGCTTAAATCTGACTCGTGGGGCTGGCATGGAAATATCAAAGAGGCTGAGTGCTGCTAGAGGCTGGAGAGGCCAAAAATGGGTGACATGAGAGCCTCAATGCAGCCCATTTTTGGTGAACACAAATCAGGTTGGCAGCCAGAATTTGACAAAGCCAGTCATCAGATGCTGGAGGCGGGGGAGGCCAAAAATGGGCCGTGTGAGGGCATTGCATGACCCCCCCTGTACCCCATTTTGGTCGGCAGGGTGCTGCATGAGGTATCCATCCTGTCTGTCTCTGTCTGTCTGTCTGTCTGTCTGTCTGTCTGTCTGTCTCTCTCTCTCTCTCTCTCTCTCTCTCTCTCTTTCACACACACACACACACACACACACACACGCCAGCCCTCAGAGGAAAACTACAATGCTGATCTGGCCCTCAAAGAAATCCAGTTTGACACCCTGTAGCAAAGAAACATGATGATTAAATTTAATCCTCAATTCCTGCAAGTAAATAGTTCAGCTACGCTTTCTTGCCGCTGTACATATCGATTTGCTTTATTTATTAGCTATACAGGTAGTCCTCGAGTTACAACCACAATTGAACCCAAAAGTTCTATTCTAAGCAAGACAATTGAGTTTTGCTCCTATAAACCGCAACCATCATAAATACATGCCAGTTGTCAAGCATCTGAATTTTGATCACATGACCGTGGGGATGCTGCAACGGCCGTAAGTTTGAAAACTGGCCATAGATAAACTTTTTTGCCCTGCCATTGCAACTGTGAACAATGAACTGTTGCAAGTCAAGGACTACCTGTATAATATTCTATGATCAGTTTGCGCACTCAGCTGCTTTGATATGAATGCAAATCTCGGCGCTTCCTCCTTGTGTTGGCCTCATGCTGTGGGACACCATATGGAAGAACAATAGCCGCCACACACATCCTTCCGTTGAGGGAAGGAGACTCCAAACCTACCTCAAGAGGAAAACCCCACCCAACCCTTCGGTGGCCATCCCCATAAAGGCAAAATCTTCAGTGCAAATGCTTAGCACCAGTCAAGACCTTTACATTTAGGGTGGAATTTCTCTTGAAATGAACATTCTTGAAACCAAGCTACCAACTACAAGCCAAGTGCTAGAGCTGGGGTCAACAACCTGTGGGCCATGAAGCATTTGCACCACGCCACAGAAATGGCCAGTGAATGCACGCATATGCACAACCATATTTGAGGTGAGTGCGCGCACCATTTAAGGGAGTGGTAGGTATGTGTGCATGCTCTTACCAGCTGCTCACATTAAATTATCCCATCTACTCCCCCCCCCCACTCCAGCAGTCCACAAATCTGGAAATGTTGGGGAACTCTCGGCTACAGTACATGGAACAGATGTGGTTCCAAGTACATTAGGGCAAATTTATTTAGAAAATTTATATTGCCGCCTATGCACAGATGGCGACTCATGGCAGTTTGCATGAATATAAAAACATCCTTTATATAAAAAATAAAATAGAAGAAAATAATACATTTATAAAATAGCATTTAGCATTAGCGCTTAAGCCTTATATACCCCATTACAGTGCTTTACAGCCCTCTCTAAGTAGTTTAGAAAGTCAACCTATTGCTCCCAACAATCTGGGTCCTCATTTTACCCACCTCGGAAGGATGGAAATCTGAGTCAACCTTGAGCCTGGTGAGATTTGAACTGCCAAACTGCAGGCAGCCAGCAGGCAGCAGTACTCAGATTAACCACTGCACCACCATGCTCATATAATACCCCACCCCCACCAGAACCTGCCCAATAACAGATCGCACAAGCCATTTAATGGGCTCCATCCTGCTCTGGATTCTCTAAACCAGCTGGCAGAACCAGGTCTTCAGTGCCTTCCTACAAAGTTAAGAGTCAGTGGGCTTCCAGTTTTGAGCCTCTTCGGCGACAGAAAGAAATCCGCGATCGTGCGTGGTTTCGGTCTGGCTCACCGCTGGAGCGCCCCGAGCCGGCTGGTTTCAGGGCTAAGCCACCCCATAGAGGTGGTGAAGAGGGGGGAGACTGCCAACAGGGTTGAAGAGAGCCGCATCTACCCTCCTCAGCTGGCCATTACTCCCTTTCCTGAAGGTGGTTGCAGCGGTGGTCAGAAATGGCCACCTCAAAGGAGAACTCAACCGGAAAAGAATGTGCAGGAGGAAGATAAGAAGTGAAAGTTCTGGCTGACCAGGTTAAATTGCAAAAGCAATAACTAAAGTACCCTAGAATTTAAACTAAAAAAAAAAGTAACATCGTTCCCAAAGAAGATTCGGAAGCAGCGAAATAAAAAGGGAAAGGTTTGGCTTTTTTTTTTTCTTCTCTCCCTTTCTTTATATTGACAACCAAGAGATTTAAATAAGAAATCGGAAAAAAAATCCGCTTTGACATCAACAGGCAATTAAGCTGAAAATAAAATGTCGAAAGGATAATAAAGATTTCTGGACATTAAAAAGTTTTTTATAAACAGGGAAGGAGAGAAAAAGAATAAAAGGGCAGGATCTGGAAAAAGGGAGGAGACTGCCTGGAATTAAAAGGAATCTACAGTAAAACTTTAACAAGACTTTTAAAAGATACATTTTAACTGAAACTTGGTAACTAAATTGTAGAAGAGAAAGGAAGAGAAAGTGAAAAAAAGCAAAAAGAAACAGCTTGCGTGTATTTGGATTATTTGGTGATCATTGGACTCTTGATTATTGCATTTGAATGACTAAAATTAATCGGGTGGTTGTTTAAAAATTTATATAATGGCACTATTTCTGGATGAATTGAAAATGGAACTTAAAAAGTACAAAGAAGATGCACAAGAAGGGAGAGGCTCTTTCGGCTTTGTTTTTCAATTCTTAGAAATGGAGATTTGGAACTATGAGAAACAACAAGAAACGTCTGAAAAACAAGAAGACTGGGCAAAGAAGAAGCCATCTTTAATGAACAAGTAATTCTATGTGGGGAAGAAAAAGGAAGGGGGGGAAAGAGAATGGAGAATTTAAGACTTAAAAAAACAACCAAAGAAAAGAAAAATAGTTCGAAAAATAAATATAATATTGGAAAGCAACAGAAGAAGGGAATACAGAAGAGAGAAATAGAGGTAGAGAGACAAAGGGGTAAAAAGGGGAGAGAGAAGAAGAGAGGGAACAAGGAAAAGGAGTTATAAAGGACAGAAACAAGATCTAGAGACACAGGGCCTATTTAGAGATAATGGGTAAAAATTTAACTGAAAAAGGGATTCTGTAAACATACATAAGATTGTATTGTTATATTAGTAATAGAAATAATTTTAGAAAATTGGAAATCATGTGTGATTAAAATGAGGGTTAAAATAGCTATTGTAATCTTGTGAAATGTTTGTTTATAAAATAAATGAAATAAAATAAATGAGAGAATTGAATTAGGAAGGGACAGGAACATTTTAATTAATGTTTTATAAAATATAAGTGAAGGGGGAGGAAGTTAATTATGGAAAACTTATAATTGTTCCCATAGAAGTATGATATTTAATTGAAAAGTAATGTTAAACAAGTTAAGATTTTAATATTATTAATGATAGAATTGAAGTGGAATGGAATGTGTTGTTTTAACTACATATATTTATAATCCTTCTTTTTAAGAATATAGTGTGCATTTTAAGAATGTACCAAGCAGAATCCGAATTGAAGTTATGTATTATATTGAATGTTAAACTTTAAGGTATATATTGAAGCTTAAATAAGAGTTAAATGGATAAAATTAAAATATATAAAGGTGTCATACTCCAACCAGCAACTACAGGAGAAACTTTGTTTAATGAGAAAAGATAATATGAAAGTGAAACAGGACAGACAAAAAGTATAAACATAAGGATTTGAATCAAGATAATTAAAATAAAATTAAGAAAATTAAAAGAGGAGAGAAGCTATGTAGAAAATGTAAAACAGTAATAAGATATGGAATTGAATATGAAAATGAGCATGAAATTAAATTTGTTTCTGTAGGAAGAAATGTAACCCGGGATCACGCTACTTTCAAAAAAGATGTTTTTATTTATTTGTATTTCTTTGTGAAAACTCAAATAAAATTTATGAAAAAAAAGAGTGAAGAGTCGGGACCAGTCTAATCTCTAAGGAAATGATGTTCCAGAGAGAAGGAGCCAGCACAGAGAAGGCCCTTCTTCTGAGTCCCACCTAGGGGATGGGACCTGCAACATTCCTTGCCTCCCTGCTCTAGTGGATCGGATAGATGTGACCGGCAAGAGATGGTCCCTCAGATATGCCATATTCCAGGCCTGTGTTTCTAATCACAGAGTGGCAGTAAACACCTTTCTTTCAAGGCCACCTTTGGCATGGAAGAGGACTGCACAAGAATGTGGGATGAGAGCTGCTAGGCAGTGGGATGAGGACAAACTAAATTTCCATAATTTAAATTCAATTAAAATCAACACGAATAAGATTACTCTGGAATTATAAACATTTTTTGCTTCCTGTTGTATTGAGTGTTATAATATGGCAACAACATGGAAAGGACCCTGAACAGGATATGACATTTGCCCTGTTTTTTATACTGTTCACTTCAACTCCCAGAATTCCCCACACCAGCTGGGGAATTCTAGGAGTTGGGAGACCGTACTTCTTAAAGTTGCTAAAGTTGAAAGACTTCTTGCAGAAAAACTGTCGTCCAAAAGAGTTCTCCTTGTCTTCATCTAAGTCAGGGATGTCAAACTCAAGGCCCATGGGCCAAATCTGTCCCATGGGGTGCTTAGATCTGGCCTGTGAGGCTGCCCTGGAAAAAGTGAAGGACCACTCTGCGGTGTCTCTGCCAGTGAAAACTGAGCTTGAGAGGGCCGCACATGGTGCCCCCTGGCTCCGTTTTCACTGGCAGAGTGTTGCAGGAGGCAGTGACAGCCAAAAATGGAGTCTGGGGGAAGGGAGGGAAGTGCATATGCCCCCCCCCCAAGCTGTTTTTGCTGGCAGAGTGCTGGCAAAACCAACTACTAGCAAAAGTGGATCCTCCCCAATCCCCCCAGGACCACCACAGGTGCCCCTGCCATGAGTGATGTCAAGCTTGCCACACCTTCCCAGCAACCCCCCCCCCCGAGGTCAAACACAACCCTGATGCAGCCTTCAATAAAATTGAGTTTGATACCCCTGATCTAAGTGATAATGACCTATACCAGATTTCTACTTCATCGCATCCTAGAAGTGGACAGGAATGAAATTTCAATATTCCCAGTTTGAATGGATGGAGCCTAACCGGATTCTCTACAGGAATTCAGATCAGGAAAGATGGGTTTACTCTGATCAACCAAAGACAGATCTTCCCAGTTATGCCCTCCTTGATCCAGCTCTACCAGCTCAATCAGGGATTTCCCTGAAATTTCCTCCTAAACCCATTGATGGTTCTTACTCTACAAGGGAAGCTTCTCCTCTTCAAAACCCTTATCTTGCTACCTTTGTGAATACATAGGAATAATGGTTGCAAGATACAGAAATAGAAAAAGGAAGTAACCAGGAAACTGTATTATTGTTTTTGGAGAGATCACTTGAAGCCAATCAAGCCCTAGGCACAGCCAATGCTTAATTCAGAGATGTCCAACCTTGGCCACTTTAACACCCATGAACTTCAACTCTCAGAATTTCCAAAATAGTTGGCCACAACCAAGGTCTAAGACAGGGGTATCAACCTCAAGGCCCAGCAGCCGGATCTGGCCTGCAGAGTGCTTACACCTGGTCTTGAAAACAGGAAGGACCAGCCCACAGTGCCTGTCAGCAAAAACGTAGCTTTGAAGGGCTGTTTGCAGCCCTCTCGAAGTCTGTTTTCACTGGCAGAAGGTTGCAGGAGGTCATTGCAGCCCAAAAACAGAGCCCACGAGGGTCACGGGCAGCACTTCCAAGCTGTTTTCACTGGCAGAGAGTTGCAAGAGGCTATCGCAGCCAGTGTCAGCCTTCAAGATTTTCTCCCTTTGCTTTGCGTCTTTCGGCTGTCATAAGTAACAGGGGAAGGAGGGGGGAATGGTTATGGGAAGTGAGCTGGAGATGTCACAAACCAGAACTGTATAAACTGGGGAGGTACATTCTTGCTTAAAAGCCTCTTCCAGGAATGATCACTATCCATTGGTATGGAAGAGAGGAGCCATGGCAGGAGAAAGAAGGAATTTTTTACTAACTCAAACCATGCATCCTATGCTATGCACAGCTGCAATCCTTTATCAAACTATGTCAAGGTCAACGGACAGATGCCTCATCACCACCTGGAGATGCCCACATAATGATATACACAACTTTTAATTGGAGGAACCAATTGAACTATTGGGGGTGGGAACGTTGCCATTACTTTGTATATATGATTTATGTGCTCATTTTCTCAGATTCAGAATTCTTTTGTTGCTACCACTTGATTTCCAGTAAAATATATCTTTTTTCTGATTAAAGGAGTCTAAGTATTTCTTTCTTAGATTTTGAATGGAGCACCAGCTGACATTATTTTGAATCTCCACATTACCAGCCCACCTGGAGAATTAATAAATTTTCTTCTGAGGGGGTCTGAACACAATGTCAAATCCAGCCAGCGACCAAGAAGACCTGGGAGCAACTGGAGGACAAGATTCTCTGCTGCAAAGAGGAAGCAGGGGAAGCCAACTTGTTAGCAGAACTAAATCTTGGGGAAAAACCAGCTGTAAAACCCAAATAGTCCCTGGGAGTCGGCTGAAAGGATTCTGAGAAAAAGCCTCCTCCAGGAATGATCACTATCCATTGGTGTGAGAGAGGAGCCATGGCAGGAGAAGGAAAGAAATGATTTTTTACTAACTCAAGCCATGCATCTTCTAAATGAAGCTATAGGAGAACCTCAAACTGATCAAAGGTATGAGGGAGTGGAGGCGGAGGTAGCCCCAGCCAGAAGAATCAGAGCAGCCACCCCCACAAACCAACCTGGGCTACCGCAATAGGCAGCACCAGGCCCAGGGACGGGAGGGGGGGGGAGTAATTGCCAGAAGACATAGAACTCCAAAGGTGCCTCCACTGGAAGTAAAATATGGGGGGGGGGGGAATCCCAAGGAGTTAGGATTCTTCCTGGCACAAGTCTAGAGCCAAATGTAGGAATGTGGAGGGGATTTTTCCTCAGAAGCAGCCAAAGTCAGATGTGTTACCAGGACTCTGGAGGGAACAGCCACAAAGTGGTGACTTTGCATAATGATAATGCACCTCAGCTGACAAATTATAACCTTGTTCATGACTGCACTGTGAGCCAGGTTTGAAGACCCACCTGCTGAACATAAGGCCAGAATTAGGATGAAGACCATAAATCATGGCTGGAGATCAGTGGCCGATTACACCCAGGAATTTAGAGAGCTGGCATGTCATATTCGAGGCTGGTCCCAGGGAGCCCTGATAGAAGCTTTTAAAGATGGGTTGAATGAAGATGTTTATCAAAACTATATTGCCAGAAGAGACCACAGTGAACTGTAGTTGTGGTACGTCCTGGAAGGGGAGGTGGAAATTGATCTGACCTGAAACAGATGCTGGGGGGGGGGGGCATTGGTTGGAGCAAGTCCTCCCCTACAAGCCCTCAAGAAGCCTTAAAACCTCAAAAGGGAGGAATGGCGGCAAAAACCAAGACCACTGCTTGCTTCTGATGTGGGAAGGACCGGGCTGCAGATTGCCATGCCAAGCTAGAACCAAAGGGGGTGCTAGGAGGAGGAAGAAAACCTGAAAAAAACCCAGCAAAGCCTCACGAAACCGCGCTTAAAGTGGAGGAGGCTGTAGAGATTGCCTCTCCAAAAGGAGAGGAGCTGGGAGCTCCAACCTCTTCTGAAGAGAGTAAATCCGAATCAGAAGACAACTCACTGGTAAGTCCAAACAAGGGCCCTTTAACCATTCCAGTGAGATTAAGGGTACCCAGGTAGGGAGCCAAAGGGGAAATGCTGGCCTTGTTACACTCTGGGTACACAAGGTGCGTAATCAGCTCAGAGGTATTGGAGAAAATGGGCTTAAGGCTAAAGACTTTAAAAACACCCATAGCCTTTTGCCAATTGGATAGATCAGTAACTGGGGGCGGCCCTGCACATTTCATAACGGAACCAATAGAAATGACGATGGGGAAGCATAGAGAGACTTTGTTTTATCGTCGCTCCTGGGATGGAGTGTCCCCTAATACCGGAATTGCCTCCGGAAATTGAACCCCCACGTTGATTGGAGGAGAGGGTCACTGCACATACTTACTGACCAACACCCAGAAGGGGAGATACAATCTCAACTGAAACTCAAGAATGCCACTGAACTGGCCTCCACTGGCACCGAGAACCTGAAGGGGGAGGAGAAAATTCTGGAGGAATATTGGGACTTAAAGGAGGTATTCAGTGAAAAGGCCTCGGATGAGTTTCCCCCCCATCGTTCAACAGTTTTATAGTATTGAAATTTTACCCGGGGTGAAACTCTCAAAACCGAAACTGTACTCGATGACACCATGGGAGCTAGAAGAGCTGCGGTCATTTACCGATAAGAATTTGGAACATGGTTTCTTCCAACCCGCTAGACTCCGGGTAGCAGCCCCAGTATTGTTCCATGAAAACAAAGATGGCTCCCTTCGTTTTTGTGTTGACTACAGAAACATCAACGCTATTTCAGTGGAGAACATGTACCCCCTCCCCTTGATGAAGAATATGTTGGCCCACTTGGCCAAAGGGAAATTTTTTTACAAAACTCAACTTGAGAGAAGCATACTACCGGGTTCGAATTAAGGAAGGGGATGAATGGAAAACTACTTTTAACTGCCCAATGGGTTGTTTCCAATTCAACATTCTTCCATTTGGCCTACAGGGGGCCCCTGCAGTATTCATGCAAATGATCAATCAGGTGTTGCATGAACATCTATACAAAGGGGTATTGGTTTATCTTCAAAATATTCTTATCTACACGGAGACTCGTGATGAACATGTGAAACTAGTGCGGTCAGTTCTGGAAAAACTTCAAGCTGCTCAGCTGTATGCAAAGTTGTCCAAGTGTGAATTCCACCAGGAAAACATTGACTATTTAGGTTATCACATCTCACATGATGGCATAGAAATGGATCTGGGGAAAGTTTGTGCCATTTTGGAATGGCCCTCTCCCCGCACCAGGAAACAACTTCAAAGTTCCTTGGGATTTGCTAATTTTTACCATCAATTTATCCCTGCTTTTGCGAAGATTGCAATGCCTATCTCAAATCTCCTAAAAACCAAAGGGGAGGTGAAGCCGAAGCCTAGTAAACCACTGGAGTGGTCCATGGAGTGACAAGCTGCTTTTAAAAACCTGAAACGACTGTTTGTTGCTGAACCAGTGCTCAAGCACCCGGACATGGACGCTCTTTTTATAATCCAAGCCACTGCAAGTGACGTAGCAGTCAGGGCGGTGTTACTACAAGCAAACGCGATGAGGACTCTGCAACCGTGTGCATATACTTCCCGTAAACTAACTGAAACCGAAAGAAGATGGGCCATCTGGGAAAAAGAAGCTTTTGCAGTTAACTTTTGCAGTTAACCTGGAGGCATTTCTTAGAAGGGGCAAAACACCCACTTGAGGTGTGGACAGATCATAAAAATTTGGAGGCTTTGAATATGCCTCAGAAGCTGTCTCCCAAGCAAATTCGTTGGATGCAGTACTTTAAGCACTTTAATTTTTCACTGAAGTACATTCCAGGGGGGAAGAACTCCATAGCGGATGCTTTATTTAGATTACCTCAATATAATAGTGCTCACCAAGAAGTGGTACAGCCTATTGTCCCAACCGAACAGTTGGCAGCTCCAGTAGTTACCAGAGCCCAGAAAAAGGAGGTTGATTTATCAAATGATTTGACTGCACAATTAAGAGATGCTCTAAAACGTGGTGATTGGTTCCTTGCTCACTCAAATAACTGCACGGTTAGAGATGGATTGGCATGGGTGGGGGCCAAATTATATGTGCCAGTGAAGCTGAGAAACCAAATAACCATGAGCAAACTCATGACTCTAAAGCTGCTGGTCATTTTGGATTCATGAAAACCTTACACTTGGTTAAAAGGCAATTTTGGTGTTCTACCTTGAAAAAGGACATTGAGACTTATGCACCTAGTTGTCCTATCTGTGCCTCAGCCAAATGGCCTCCTGGTAAACCAGCAGGCTTACTACAAAATGCGGCTAGACCAACGGCTCAATGGAAAGAAATCTCCATGGATTTTATAGTGGAATTACCTGAAAGTGGGGGGAATACAGTTATTTGGGTAGTAACCGATTTGTTTTCCAAACAGGTACATTTCATACCTTATCCGAAAATCCCATCTGCAAAAACGCTGGCTAAACTGTTTATTTTACCTATCTCAGGTTACATGGGATTCCTGAACGCATAATCTCAGACAGAGGTGTCCAGTTTATGTCAAACTTTTGGAAGGAATTCCTGAAGTTATTGTGCTCCGCCCAGGGATTAAGCTCCGCCCACCACCCACAAACCAATGGGGCTTGTGAGAGGACTCGGTATTGGAACAATATCTTCGATGTTATATAAATTATCAGCAAGATAATTGGGCTGACCTATTGCCATTCGATGAGGTGGCATATAATAATTTGGTACATAGTAGTACTGGGTTTACGCTGTTTAAAGTGGCTTCGGGACAAGACTTTGT
The DNA here is from genome assembly GCA_015471245.1 of Laticauda colubrina. Taxonomy (NCBI): domain Eukaryota; kingdom Metazoa; phylum Chordata; class Lepidosauria; order Squamata; family Elapidae; genus Laticauda; species Laticauda colubrina. The sequence goes on from BLBF01000101.1 coordinate 2,983,953, forward strand.
ACCCATACCCGAGCTTCCACAGGAGAAACCTAACATTCAGTCATTTGATGAATGGATAACACAGCTCCAGCTGACTTGGCCAGTTACCCGTAAAGCATTAGATGATGCTCACCAAGCTTATAAAAAATTTGCAGATAAAAAGAGAACTCCACAAAAACCATATCAAGTAGGTGACCAAGTCTTTTTATCCACCAGTTATTTGCAGACCACACAAAAGCTTGTACCTAAGTATGTTTGGACCTTTCTCAATTGAATTAATTGTGCACCCTGTGGCAATCCAACTGAAATTACCAAAAACTCTTTGACGGATCCACCCAGTTTTCCACGTTAGTTTATTAAAACCTGAACATACCTCCGACTTGAGACCAACTCAGGTTGATCCCCCTGTACCATTGCTAATTGAAGGTGAACAACATTTTGAAGTTAAAAAAAATTTTGGATTCTCGAAAACGAAGGGGTCGACTCCAGTATTTGGTTGCTTGGAAACATTTTCCTCCTTCCAAGGCTGAGTGGGTGAATGGGAAGGATGTTAGAGCTCCTACACTTATCAAGGCATTTCGTACAAAATTTCCTAATAAACCCTAAACAATTAGTATGTTGCTGTTACATGTATATTTTCTATTACCTTCTATTTTTTTTTTTTTAGGACTAACATCTCTTTTCTAGGAGGGCCAAATGTCAGCCTTCAAGATTTTCTCCCTTTGCTTTGCATCTTTTGGCTATCATAAGTAATGGGGGGAGGAGGGGGGAATGGTTATGGGAAGTGAGCTGGAGGTGTTACAAACCAGAACTGTATAAACTTGGGGGGGGGGATACATTTTTGCTTAGGTTTCTATAATACGCTATGCGTAGCTGCAACCCTTTATCAAACTTTGTCAAGGTCAACGGACAGAAGCCTCATCACCACCTGGAGATGCCCATAAGATGATATACACAACTTTTAATTGGAGGAGCCAATTGAACTATTGAGAGTGGGAACGTTGTATATGTGATTTACGCGCCCACTTTCTCAGATTCAGAATTCTTTTGTTGCTACCACTTGATTTCCAGTAAAAGATATCTTTACTCTGATTAAAGGAGTATAAGTATTTCTTTCTTGGATTTTGAATGGAGTACCAGCTGACAGCCAGAAATGGAGATCAGGAGCCTGTTTTCGCTGGTAGAGTGCTCGGGCCACCACAGCCGCCCTGACACGAACAACGTCAAGCTGGTCACGCCCCCTGGTCACACCCACTCCGGCCTCCCCCAAGGTCAAATACAACCCTCATGCAGCCCTCAATTAAATCGAGTTTGACACCCCTGGTCTAACAGAACAAACTCCCAGTCCAGGTTGTTTTTTGGACTGTTCCACTTCGAGAAAGCAGGACACAAAAGACTTCATCAAGCTACCATGACCTAAAGGGGAAATTTGAGGACAGGTGTCAAGGTTGCATGCTGTCTCGCCAACAACACCTTGCTAATTCTATGGTACAAATGACACACTTGTGGGGTGCTTCAATCATGGCTTCTTGAGATGCAGATGGTTATGGTTTTCTTGACTTTAATCTTCAAACCTCTGGTGATGCACACCCAGGCTAGAGAAAGTTACTTAAAATGACCACAGACTCTCATCCATTCAACCCGAAACAAAGATCATCTTTGTGATTGTCTCCTGTGTGCAGAATTCTCCTTTCCCTTCTCCTGACTGAGGGATGTTCTTTCACTTGTTTTTCCATCACCATAGCTCCTCAAGGGAGAAGTCCTCCGCCTCCAGTCACCCACTAGACCAAGCTGGCAAGTTTTCAGTCTGAGCATCTCCCTCACCTCTGCTGTTTGTCTCCCAGGCGTAAAAGGAGCAGGGAGGAAATCAGGAGATGGAGAAGAATTCAGCTAAACAAAAAGTTCACAGCATAATTGCTAACCAGCAGAAAAGAGGACTGAACATTTGGGGGGCATTTTCGAGACTTTCGGCACAGGTAGCCTTCAACTTACCGGTTAGTTTAGAGACTGTTCAAAGCTACAACAGAATTGGAAAAAAGTGACTTTTGACCATTTTTCACACTTATGACCATTGCAATGTCCCTATGGTCATGTGACAAAAATTCAGACAACATGTCTACTGGTTCATACTTATGACGGCTGCAGTGCCTTAGGATCACGCAATCCCCTTTTGCAACTTTCTGACAAGCAAAGTCAAGGGGGAAACCCGATTCCCTGAACTACCAGTTATTAATTTAACAACTGCAGTAACTCACTTAACAACGGTGGCAGGAAGGGTTGTAAAAAAGGGCAGAATTCACAGCACTGTCTCATTTGGCAGCAAGAATTGTGTTTGCACAACAACAGTGGAAAAATGAAGAGATCCCTTCACATGAAAATGTTATAAAAAAGAATATTAGAATGCGCAGAGATGGACAAATTAACACTAAAAATAAAGGCAAAAGAAAAAACAAAATTTTTCACATGGAACTTATTTTACCAGTAACTAACAAAAACAGAGGTTAGAAACTAAAAAGACTAAAATAATTATTGATTATATAATGAAAGTTTTTAGATATAGATAAACTAATTGTATTATTACTATGTGATTATTAATGATATGTATATTGTGATTATTATGCTTTTTTGTTATTCAAAACTAATTGTACTCAGACAACATGCTGTACAGATACTGAGCTTTTTTATTTAAAAGAAAAATGTTTCAATAAAACATAGTTCAAAAAAACACAACCCAGCTGTCCCACTTAGCAACATAATTTTGGGGCCATCAATTGTGGTTGTAAGTTAAGGACTGACTACCTGTACTTATCTGTAAACAAGAACTTTGCCAGTCTCTATTTTGGAGCAATCAGCTCCATTTCTGTTTCTCCATAACTAACTAATGGTGAATTTATAAACCTTCATCTTCAAGAGAGCTTGAAATTTTCCTTCCGCTTCCAACTCACACTTTGAATAGTAAGAATTTCAAATCAGGCAGGCAAGCAGGATTCTAGATAAACATGGGAGACCCTTTTCTCCTCCTCCAGGAACTTAATGCAATGGTTAGTGTGGTTAGCCTGGGTTCAAACCAGTGGTAGGGTTCAATTTTTTTTTTTTTTACTACCAGTTCTTTCGGCATGGCTTGGTGCGTGGGGTAGGGGAAGGTTACTACAAAATCTCCATTCCCTCCCCACCCCACTAACCTGCTTTCCAGCTCCGTTCTCCTGTGCAGGGCAACCAAAGAAGGCCCAGCCAATCAGCTGGGACTCAGGTGGCAGAGAATAAATAGGAGCAGGACCAGTCAGAGGAGGTATTTGCCAGCTCTCCAAACTATTTTCCGCTACTGGTTCTCCAGAACCAGTCAGAACCAACTGAATACCACCTCTGGTTCAAACCCTTCCTCAGCCATAAAATCTTTCTCTTTGGGTCTACTTCATAAGACTGCTGGGAAGATATGACAACAGCAGGCAGATTTCTGCAGAACCCTTTGAAGGACAAGTACGACATAGAGGTCGTCCCTTACTTAATCACCATTCATTTAGTAACCGTTTGGTTACATCACATTTTCAGTGAAGTAACTTCAAACAGTTACTAAATGAATTAAGTGACTGTTTTTCACACTTACGACCCACTGCAGTATTCCCCATGGTCACGTGATCGGATGCTTGGCAACTGGCATATATTTGTGACAGTTGCTATGTCTTGGGGTAATGTGATCCCCTTTTGAGACCTGACCAGCAAAGTCAAAGGAGAAGCCAGATTTACTGACCCACCATTTTACTAACTTGACTACAGTGATTCAGTTAACAACTGCAGATAAAAAGCTTATAAAAGGGGGCAAAACTCAATTGTCTTGCTTAGCAATGGAAATTTTGGGTTCGATTGTGGTTGTAGCTCAAGGACTACTGTATCGGCAATAAAGGAAGCAAATCTACATGTACAGCAGCAAGAAAATGTAGCCGAACTATTTACTTGCAAGAATTGAGGATTAAACCATCCTTCCTTAGAAACTCCTGGGAGCAACTGCTAGGCAACCTGAAACCAATTTCAATACCTAATAGAGCTTAATCTGAATGTCTACAGATTTCTCCCACATCCCATCAAGTGGGTAACTAAATGCAAAGTCAGACAGCTTCAACATTAACATTTTTCTTTTCTTTCTTCTTCCCTCTTGGTAGGCCTGTTTTTGTTCACTATCATTCCCAATGCAAAATTAAGAAAGCAACTCCACTCCCCCAGGAGCTTAACTTGGCTAACAGAGGTGTGCTCTTAATTTTTGTTTTGAAAAGGACTTCTAAGCAAAATTCATGTTATATGGCAGCTAATGTGGAAACCTTAAGAATGCAATGCTGGATATAGAATAGAAACAGCTAGGAAGGAACCTTGGAGGTCTTCTAGTCCAGCCCCTTGCTCAAGCAGGAGAACCTATACAATTTCAGATAAATGGTTGTCTAAGCTTCTTCTTAAAAACCTCCAGTGAAGAACGGTTGAAGAAACTTCCTAACTGTGTGGACAATTAACCAGTGGGACAGCTTGCCTTTGTTGTGGGTTTCTCCTTAATTCCAGGTTGCTTCTTTGATTAGTTTCCAAACATTGTTTCTTGTTCTGCCTTCTGGTGCTTTGTAGACAAATTTGACCCCCTCTTCTTTGTGGTAGCCACTCAAATACTGGAATACTGCTATCATGTCATCCCTAATTATTTTCTTTAGACTAGCCAAACCCCAATCCTGCAGCCATTCTTCATGTTTTAATCTCCAGGCCTTTGATCATGTTAGTTAGCTGAAGAGTGATATTTATGAGATAATGAGTAGTATTAAACATAGTTAAAGACTTGACTCCCTCAACACCTGAAGTGGTAAAAGAGGAAAAAGAAGAAGAAAGACTTAATGCTGATGCTACATGAACAAGGGAGGCCTGTGGATAATTTTTGCATGGATTTATTGCATGAGTACTGCTAACCTGAAATAATCTTTGAGAACATTTGATTTCGTGAGAGGAGTCATTTCCAGCTGTTTTATTGGTTCCATGACACTCAAGTGCAATTGTAGTCACCTCCATGTACACTGGACTTCATCCTAAAGGACCCAAGAACTCCAATGGTTTTATTTATATTTATGTTTTCAATCATTTTTTAATGGTTTTAAGGCTTTTAGTTCTTTTACTGTACACCATCCAGTCACACCCGTGGCAACTACAGATATTTGATAAACATGCATCTATACATGCAAGCCATTTGGATAGAATGCAATTTAAAACTGGAATTCCAATTCCTGCCTCAGAAAAGGAAAGGAATAAAATGGGAAGCCATTGCTTAACCTTCTTCAGATCTTCCTGGGGGACATCTTGACCTAAATATAATTGTCTTCAGATTTACCCAACAAGATCCTTCAAACAATCTCTGCAGTTATATCAAGGCATAAGATTAAAGCTATGAAATGAAACCATCTTTGGAAAGTTGTTGCAACCTATCTGGAAACAAGGGAATTCTGGGAATTGAAGTCCACACATCTTAAAAGTGGCTAAGACCATTTTACAGAGGAAGACCACTGTAAACTTTACAGAAAACAGAAAAGTTTTTCTGCAACCTCAATGATGTTCTGAAATAAGGGCCAAATTGGCAAAACCCACCTACACATTTTCATTTAAACCTTGCTCTCCCATCATGCTTATTGCCACTAACCCAGAATTCTTAGCCAGCCAAGCTTAGGGAATTCTGGGAACTGCCGTTCCAGCCTACCCAAAAGATCCCAGATTTATTCTTTATATCTGGTTTCCTTTTATTCAAAATATTTGTTTTGAACCACCCACTATAACTTCAATTGCCTTCTCCAGCAGCCTCTCTCATCCCAATTTTAATCCACTTTTTTTCTTCCAAAGCCATTCCATTGGTTTCATTCCCGACTTGGATGCAAAAAAAAAAAAAAAACCCTTCACCTCCCTCCAACCCCTGATCAACCACTCCCCTTTCTGTGGCCCTCATCCTTTCTTTCCCCATCTTCTCTTCTTCCTACAGAAGGATTGAGGTCTTAACTGGGATACTGCCCAGCTTTGCCATCTTGGACTGGCAACCACACCTCCATCCACTTAGCACCCCATGCCATCTCCCCATTCACCCTGCTTTGGGCAGCCAAGCCACATGGATCCCTAAATGCTCTTTTGACCCTTGGAGGACCAGAGAAGGGGAACTCAAGTTCTCCTTTCAGCATCTCCTAGGGAGAGAGAGAGAAATAACAATAAAATAATATTGCTCTTTATCCAGACCTTAGCAGAGACACCTCAATATCACCCATTCATTGGTAGTCTTCACCCTGAGCATTAAGAGCATCCTTCCTTTTGAGCCCAGCCCTTCAAACTCTAGCCCATCGTCCCCCCATCAGGCTGCTACAGGTGCTTCCCCCTCCCCGAGGGATTACAGTTCCCATCCTCCTTCGCCAGCATCGATCTACCTGCACAAGGTAACTCACTCATCCACCCTGCAGAGAAATGGAGTTCCCGTTCACAAAGGAGGCCGAGTCTCAAAAAGCGACTGCCAAGGGCCTGGTACTCAAGGCCGAGCAGGGGCGCCCGGGCCAGGCGTCGAAGAGCATCGGGCCGAGCCTGCGAAGCCTTCCGCGAAGCCTCACCTGCGCTGCGGCGGAGGGCCCCCCGAGAGGAGCTCAGCGTGGCGGCGATGGAGGCGGCGATGGCCGCCGCGAGGGTCCGGGGGAAAGGAAGCCGCGATGGGGGAGGTGGGGGCGGCGGCGACAGCGGCAGCACCTCCACCGCCGGCGCTGTCGCCGCTTTCACTGCTGATGCTGCCGCTGCTCCTTCCGCAGCCTCCAACCCCAGCCGCTACCTAGCGCCGACTGACAAGCCGGCGCGCGACCTCGCCTCTTTTCTCTCCAGCCCGCCCCTGCCGCTCGCGCAAGGCACGCCCCCCTTCGCCTGACCACTCCCCCCCTTTCCCTTCCCCCCCTCCCTACGGCTCGGGCCAATCATCCTTCCGCGCGAAGCCAACTCCGCCCATTCTTCTCCCCGGGGGGGGGGCGGGGGAGCTCTGCCGCCAGCGCGCAGACGCCGGTTTGAAAGTGCGGAGGTGTGGGGGATAAACAATCACGCGCCGAGGTAGAGCCGCGCGCTCCGTTTTTCCTCCTCATCCTGAGGGAGCGGGAGGAAGAGAGAGGCCTTCACTTCCGGTATCGTTTGGAATGCCGCCATATGCGGGGCAATAGCGTGCTTAGAGAAAGGACAGCGAACGCTTCTCTCAGGATTGAAGCTTGTTAGAAGATAACAGCGTAGGTAGGGGAGTACAGTATATAGGAAATTCCATGTTTTAAAGAGATACAAATAGCTATCCCCCAGCGTGAAGATCGGTTTTCTTCCTAGGCTCAATGGGGAACCAGAAGTAAAAAAAATGTTAAAATACTCTGTTCTCTTTAAGCTTTCGGATTTCTGTGGGCTTTCACTTTTCAACAAGAGATCCTTCTGCAGAAAAAGGGGCAGAGATTTGAATCATCCACTTTGGAAGCCAGGACATTTTCAAGTAATTTTATTATATTTCCCTGGATGAGAAAAGGAGAAACATATTTTTTTTTAAGAAAAAGAGCAGTTCTCCCAGCTCCCTGACCTCAGCAGATATTTTGATGCCAGCTTATCTACAAGATAAAAGACTGGACCAGCCTATCTGTATAAAAAAAGACCTCAGTTCCAGGATGATGGGATTATCCTTCAGGGCAAAACCATTCAGCCACAATAGGAACTGCCCTTCATTGCATCACCCAGCAAGATTCAATCGATTCTGGGACACAGACAGCCTACAAAGTTAGCTAGGAACCCACCCCCATCACGAGTCTGACAACCAATAGGATACATGCCCTTGCCACAGGAACAGGAAGCTCAAGTTCAAAGCCCAAGAGAAGGGTATAAATAACACACACTCTCCACTTCATGTGGTCAGCTACCCAGGACTTCAAACCCCTGTGGTCCTGTCCACCATTAAACCACCTTTCCAAGCAGCTTCCATATTTTCAGTGTCTTTCTCCCCACTTGGAACTGAACCCAAGATGGACATTTCTTTCAACAGTACCAAAGGGCAGGACAAGAATGGGTAGTATTGGAAGGAAAAACCCAGGCCCAGTTCCAAGTCGGGAGAAAGGCGCTGGAAACAAGATGAAGGCTGATTGGAAAGGAAGTTTATGGATGAAGCAGAACCACCAGCAGGGTGGTTCTGCTTCATCCATAAACTTTCTTTCCAATCAGCCTCAGTTTTGTTTCCAGTGCTTTTCTCTTGTCTTGGAACTGGACCTGGAGTTTTTCTTCCAACAGTAGAAGCTTGTTAAAGAGAGATTCAACCTAGAACCAAGGATAAATTTTCTGACAGAATAATTAATTGATGTTTAATTAGCTTGCCTCGTGGGGTTGTGGGTGCTCCATCGCTGGAGGATTTCAAAAAAAGACTGGACAACCATTTGAGTGGGATGGTATAAGCCACTGGTATTTGAACATGTATCTTTTAAAAAATTATATCTTACTACATTCTACTGATCTAGGGGAAATGTTAATATACAGTTAGTCCTCAACTTAGGACCACAATTCAGCCCAAAATTTCTATTGCTAAGGGAGACAATTGTTAAGTGAATCCTGCCTCATTTTATAACCTTTCTTGCAATGCTTGTTAAGTGAATCACTGTAGTTGTTAAGTTAGAGACATGGTTGTTAAGTGAACCTGGCTCCCTATTGCTTATCAGAAGGTTGCTAAAGGTGATTCCATGACACTGTAACCATCATAAATATGAACCAGTTGCCCAGCACCCAAAGTTTCATCATGTGACCATGGGGATGCTATTTTGGTTAGCCAGCAGCAGGTGCAGACGGCTGAGGAGAACAAGGACTCAGATGAGGGGCCAGGACCATTAGGGAATGGACTGCTGTCTTCAGAGATTGTGGGGGTTGGCACAGCGATGAGGAGGTTCCCGAGGAGCCTGTACTAAGTGCGCATGAGCGCAGGATTGCTCGGAGGAAAGAACAGTTACAACAGCACTGGTGACTTGGGAGTAAGGCTGCAAGGTAACAGCCCCTCCTTCCAGAAGATAAAAGCCAGCTGTGAAACTAACCTTCTTTGCAGAAAGCAAAGACGTTTTGAAACCCCAGCTTCATGGACATTCCAGTATCCTGAATTTGTATTTGAAGATTCTTATTTTGCAAATTATTTCTTGTCTGTTATCTTTTGGCAAGTCTCGCAGTTTGGCAAGTCTTGTGCTTATCACAGCTAATTATTTTGTAAAAACATTACAAGGTTTCTGTTTTGATTTGTTGAAAAAGGGTGTGGGTCAGAACAGATGCTGTAACAGCTGTAAGAGTGAAAAACGTATATAAATCACTTCTTTCAGTGACGTTATAACTTTGAACAGTCACTAAATGAATTGTAAGTGGAGGACTACCTCTATAGTCCATGTATGATATTCCATATGCTAATTAAATAAGGGAAGGCGGCGCCATCTAGGGAACAGGTATCCACATTGCAACCAGACTGTAGCCTGGAAAAGCTGGGAAGAGAAAGTCATTATTTCAAGAAAAAAGAATTAAAAAGCCTTTTTAGATGCGCTTTACATGGGGAGGGAGCCACTGTGCGGTCAAACATAGAATTGGTTTACTGGATAAAACAATGAATGAGAAGCTAGGCATTTTCAGAGAGAAAAAACAACCCTCTGTAAAAATATTCAACCCCTTGTAAAAAGCTAGTATTCCCCATATTAAGAAGCTCTGTAAGAAGAATCTTTTTCCCCTTAAATGTTTTCCTTATATATTAAAAGGGAGAAATAGCTCCTTTTAACTCACCATGCCTATTTAAAATATCTTCATTTTTTATTTTATTAAAAAATACAAAATACAAAACAAAAAATAAAGAGAAAGCAAAAGTAGACAAGGATTTTAAAAAAGAAAAATGTAAGTTAAAAAGAAGAAGAAACAAAAGCACATTTTATGTCCCCTATCTGAACACTGACAATTCTATTGCAACAATCCATCCCCTGCAAAGGAAGTCCAAAATCTATAAGATTCAACATCTATTTGCATTTCAAATTTCTTTCATATGCTGTGTGTAATGGCACTGCCATACTGATCATGAAGATGGAGCACCAGGCCACTTGGATTATTTTATCTTTATAGACAAATGGATCATAGAATAAATTAATCCAGAATTTTCCCTTGAGCCACAAATGACCAGGCTCAGATGATCATATTTTGGATCATAGGAAGGTCAGTTCCTTTGGGAAAAAATCCCTAATATTGGGGAAAGTGCAAAGAGTGAGGATATCTATAGCTAGGTGGATGGATTAAATTACAGCAACGATGGGTTCGCTTGCTGAAGATCTGAAGGGCAGATTGGGAATACAATCTTGATTTGCTACAACTGAGCCAAAAACTTCTGTTGCTAAGCCAAGAGATCCTCCCTACAAAACCATTGTTAAGTGAGTTTTGCCCCATTTTACAACCTTTTTTGCCACCGTTGCTAAAGCCCATGTCACACTGAACCAACGGATGCAAAGAGGATGTAAAACGGATAAAAAACCTTGCCATCCGTTCGAAAACGCGATGTACTCACTGCCTCCATTTGGCTTCCTCTCTATCCGTCCAGCATCCGTTTATTGACGTTTCATCCGCTCCGAAAGTTTTGGGCTGCCCAAAACTTTTGCGCGGAAAATGTATCCAGTTTGTCCGTTCTGCATCCGCTACGCATCCGCTACGCATCCATTATGCATCCATTACGCATCCGCTATATCCGCTTGGCGTCCGCTGCACATCCGCGCAACTTGCATCCACCCGGACACGGAGGAAGTGGAGGGAGGAAGTGGAACAGACGTGGAACAGATGCAGAAGGGATGCAGAACGGATGCAGCATGGAAACAGCGTTTAAAGCGGAAAAAACGTTCGCAGAGGGGACCTATCTCGGATATTAAGGATGTCTAGAGGATGCCTAGAGGATGCCTAGAGGATGCAAAGGGACACCTATACTGCCTATAAAAAGGGGGAGCAACTCGTCTGCATCTCACTTTCAGACGAGCAGACCACCTGTGCAGACCTCTGCAGCCTTCATCTGACTCTTCCTCTTCCACAGCATCCAGTCATGTCCACCGTGGATCGTACCACAGTCCTTTTAGCAGCCACCATCCTTCTGCAACAGTACGAAGCCATCTACAGGCTCTGTGAACACTACTACGGCAAGAAAAAGGGGCGGCCAAGAAGCATCTGGGTACGAAGATGGTTCGCCAGAAGAGCAGAGGACGGACTGTACAACAAGCTGATGGTGGAGCTCAGGAACAAAGACACTCGGGCATTCCAGAACTTCATCAGGATGCCCCCAGCCATGTTTGACGAAGTTGTGCAGCGCCTGACAGCCAGGTTGACCAAGGCAAACACAAACTTCCGGCCCAGCCTGGACCCTGAGCTCAAGGTGGCACTCACTCTGCACCACCTGGCCTCAGGGACCACCTACAAAGGCATGCAGTACGGCTGGAGGGTGCCACACAACACCATCAGCATTGTGGTCAGAGAAGTGGTGCAGGCCATCATCGAAGAATACAAGGAGGAGCTCCTCCAGTGCCCCTCCACGGAAGAAGGATGGAAGAAAGTTGCAGAGCAGTGGTATCAGAAGTGGAACTTCCCCCACACCGTTGGAGCCATCGATGGCAAGCACGTGGCCTGCAAAGCTCCAGCCAAGTCGGGGTCCACTTATTTCAACTACAAGGGCTTCTTCAGCATCGTCCTCTTCGCCATGGTTGATGCTGACTACAAATTCATGTACATCGATGCTTCAGGCTATGGCTCATCTTCAGATGCCCAGGTATACAACGCCAGTCACCTCAAGGAGGGGCTGGAAGGCAACCTCATCATGGGCTTCCCAGATCCAGACCCCCTGCCCAACGACACACAAGATGTGCCCTACTTCATTGTGGGGGATGACGCCTTCTTCCTCAGAACCTACCTCATGAAGCCCTACACTTCCAGAATCCTGACCCGTGAAGAGAGGATCTTCAACTACAGGCTATCCAGGGAAAGGCGGGTGGTGGAGAACGCCTTTGACATCCTGGCCAACAGGTTCCAGGTACTTCTCACCACCATGCAGCATCACCCAGAGACCGTGAGGAACATCGTGGAAGCTTGCTGCATCCTGCACAATCTCATGCGCACCCGCTACCCAGTCTTACAAGCTCATGGACCGTCAACAAGGCAATGGGGACATGGAGCCTGGGGAATGGAGGCAAGGGTGAAACCTGATCGACACTCAGGATGTGCAAGGCCCCAACAGAGCTTCACGGGAAGGGAAGAAGCAGCGCAACCTCCTGAAACACTGGTGCAACTCCCCAGCTGGAGCGGTGGAGTGGCAAGACAGGATGGTAGATGCTTAATGGATGCTTCCTTCAGCCTGTCTCATCACACGGATGAGATTGGGCCATGTATGTTGGGTGGGCCTACAATGAACAGGGCGTTTAATAAAGAGTTGTGTTTGTGTTCAAATGTGTGGATCAATGCTTACATTGTTATTGATAAAAAAGGGCCATAGGTGTGGCACCAGGGAGGGTAGACCATACAGTCCCACTATACTTGCACTGGAGGTTTATCTATCCCACAGCTATTAGCCATCCCAAAGGTATCCCTGCTCATTCCACAGGTATCCCTGCCCACTCCACTGCTATCTTAACCCATCCCACAAGCATGCAAAGGCTTAAGCCAATTCTAAAAGTTTCCACCAAGACTTAAAAAAAAAAAACAAATGAAGCAAGTGTGTGAATCAAAGATAAACTTTACTGAACAACAAGCTGTAAAAAAAAAAATGACCCAAGCCAAGTGTCCAAATAAAGTCCACAGGTAGCCAGCTACCCGGTCTCTGGCACTCTTCTTGGTCACTCGGAGGTGTGCCCAGTCTCAGGGGTGAAGGGTCCAGGTACTGTGGTGGTGGGTGGTGCTGGAGTGCCTGGCCTTGAGAGGACAACAGGGGATGGTGTGTTGAGAAAGCTCTTGGACAGCTGGCTCAACCCCGTGATGCTGAGAGGTCCTTCCTCCATGCCATGGGGTGTCAGCCCCAGTACTGATGACAGATGTACTGAGGCCGAGCTTGGCTGTGGGGTGAAGGAAGGAGTAGTGCAGTGGGGCTGTCTGCTCTGCAGCTGGGTGAGGACTGGCGTGGGTGGCATCATTGGCGTGGGTGGCATCGCTGTCGTCGGTGGCATCATTGGCATGGGTGGCATCGCTATCGGTGGCATCATTGTTGTGGGTGGCATCGGTGGCATCAGTGAAACAGGTGGCAACGGTGTCGCCCGATGACTCTGTGCCTGGACTGGGAAGTGCTGCTGCCTGTCCTGCTGAACCTCCTGGTAGCTGTAGCCCTGGTAGGTGTGGGCCTATGGGAAGCCTTGGAATGGGAGAGACATCACCTGGGGTGGAGGAGCAGACCTGGACTGGGTGGGAGCAGGTTCCTCTGGGTCTGGAGGGTTGTGAAGCAGCTTGGTACTGTGGATACTTGGATACTTAGTACTGTGGGTACTTGGTCCTTTACCAGCTGGTACTGTGGATCCACCATTTCCTTGAGGGTCTGGTTGACATAGGTGAGGAAGGGCTCGCGGCTGGAGGATGAGGAGTCGGTGTGGACCAGCTGAGAAAGGAGATCTATGCTGGTGCGGATGGTGTCCCTGATCTCCAGCAGGACAGTGTGGCTCTGCCTCTCCAGCTGTCTGGCTCTCTGTCTTTCTGCGGAGGCGGAGCTGGGGGGTGGTGGATGCGGCTAGGACTGTGGTGGACTCGATGTCTCCTTTCTCCCACCGCACCAGGGAGTCCTCTACGCACTCCACCACGCTTACCACACCTGTCTGCGTGTTCTCCGCCGTGGCACGCTCCACAGAAACCTGCCTGGAGACAGGGACTGACTCTTGGCCGGAAGAGGACTGGCTCTCAGCAGGCTGCCGGAGAGAGAGGGTCATGAGAGGGGCTGCTGGTGCTCCTCGGTGGCGGACCTCACCCTCCAGGAAGCTGCACCTGGCCATGACGTAGGTCTCTCTGTCTGTCAGCTTCACAATGGCCTGGCCAGATTTCTTCAGGTGCAGCTTCCCGTACCAGGTGTGCATGTGCTTCCACCAGCCGAGGAGCACCTCCGAAGTGTAACCCATACTCTCTGCCTTCTCTCTCCAAGTAGCCTGCTTCCGCTTGGTGTCCCTGTACAGCCGGTATCCCTTCCACCACAGATAGTCGTTCTCTCTCAGCCACTCCAGCACCTCATCCTCGTGCGCCTCCTCAATATAGTATTGCCTCCTCTCCCGTTGTTGCATACGCCTCTTCCTCCCTTTGGCTGGACCAGATGGGTCCTCATCAGAGGGGCTCCCAGGTAGTAGGGACTGCTCCTCCACACCACCACCAGCAGCAGCAGCACCAGCAGAATCATCATCATGATCATCATCATCATCCTCACCAGCAGGATCATAATCATCATCATCATCAGCAGCAGCAGCAGGATCATCATCATCATCATCAGCAGCAGCAGCAGCAGCAGCAGGATCAGCAGCAGCAGCAGGACCAGCAGGACCAGGATCAGCAGCAGTAGAGTAAGCACCAGCAGGGCCAGCAAGTCCAGGAGCACGAGCAGGACCAGGAGCATGAGCAGGACGAGCAAATCCAGGAGCACGAGCAGGTCGAGCAGGACCAGCAGGACCAGGAGCAGCTTCAACAGAGTAAGCACCAGCAGAAGCACCACCGCCAGGAGCAGCTTCAGCAGAAGCCCCAGCAGAAGCAGAGTCAGGGGCAGGGGGCGGGAGGTTGGTCCTGTCCCTCTTGCCAGGGATGGCGGCAGGTTGCTGAGGCTTTCGCTTCCTCCCCATGGTTGTGGGGTTGCTGACTGGCAGGGAGGCTGGCAGGCACCAAGGCTGGCAGGAAGCCTGGCAGGAAGCCTGGCAGGAAGGCTGGCAGAAAGCCTGGCAGGAAGGCAGGAAGGCAGGCACCAAGGCTGGCTGGAAGGCAGGCTGGCAGGGCAGGCAAGGAACTCGAAGTGTCCAGCAACAGGTCTTTCCTCGGAATGCTGGCCACGTGCGAGCTGCTTCCCTTTATATCCGGGGGGCTTACGTAATACTTCCCCCCCCGCATGCGCAATTAACGCTCGGCATCCATTCCGCTTCCGCTGTGCATCCACTAGGCTTCCACTGTGCATCCGCTTTATCCGCTGTGCATCCGCTATGCATCCGCTTTATCCTTTCGGCATCCGTTCTGCATCTGCTGTATCCGTTCCGCGTCCGCTTCGCTGAGGCCCCCCGGAAGCCCTGCGGTTGCGCCATCCGCTCCCATCCGCTCCCATCCGCTTCCATCCGCTGGGCTTCCGTTCCGCATCCGCTTTGCATCTGCCCTGCGTCCTCCCCGCGTCCGTGTTATCCGCTCCGGTTATGCAAATTTTTGCCCCTTTTAAGAGTGGATAACAACGGATGGAACATTTTGCTCGTCCGCTGTGTCCTTTTTGCATCCATTGGCCAATGTGACATGGGCTTAAGTGAATCACTGCAGTTAGAATCTGGCTTCCCCATTGATTTTGCTTTCCAGGCACTCACTAAAGGGGAATCATATGACCCCAAGACACTGCGACCATCATAAATATGAGCCAGTTGCCAAGCATCTGAATTTGGGTCACTATTGTATGTGTGAAAAAAAAATCTAAATTACTTTTTTCTCTCACTTTTTTTTCAAACTTTGTTCAAAGTCACCTATAACTTTGATCACTAAATGAACTGTTGGTAGCGAAAGACTACATGTAGATCATCCTGAAGAAAATCAATCTTTCTGCTGGTAACAGTCAACACTTATATTAGAGCACATGATTCCCTCAATTAGGGATGTGGTGGCTCAGTGGCTAAGACTCTGAGCTTGTTGATCAGAAAGGTCGGCAGTTCGGTGGTTTGAATCCCTAGCACCACATAACGGAGTGAGCTCCTGTTACTTGTCCCAGCTTCTGCCAACGTAGCAGTTCAAAAGCACGTAAAAATGCAAGTAGAAAAATAGGGACCACTTTTGTGGGAAGGCAACAGCATTCTGTACACCTTCAGCATTCAGTCATGCTGGCCACATGACTACAGAGACTTCTTCGGACAGCAATGGCTCTTCAGCTTTTTAACCGAGATGAGCACTGTCCCCTAGAGCTGAAAACGACCAGCACTAACCCTTTACCTTTTACCTTTATCCTTCAATAGATCAATTAGAATCTGAAGGAGGGATGTTAAGAAAGATTTGAAGCCAGTTTACTTGAGACATATAAACTTACATGGCAGGGAAACCAGAGACAGTGAAGACAGTGTTGAAAGCTGACTCAGCGGCTTTTCACAAAGTGGCTATTTAAACATGGTTAGCTGAGCAAACTGTGATGATGAATCACATGTAACACCAAGTCACGATGTTTGGGTTCCTACCCGTCAGTAAGATTTCCATCTTGGTACAAAGACTGATTTTTCTCTCTATCCTGCATCTGCATAGAACAGATGAGTGAATCCAGATGTTGTGGTTGGTTATTGGTTTGGCAGGTTGTTCAAACACAGCCACTTCTGGAGAATTGATGATGATTTAAAAAGCAATGGCTTGTGTGATTACAGAATATCAGTTTGAAGCATAGGCGGTTAAGCTTTGCCCCAAGATTCCATCTTTTAATTTGAACTTTGCTTACCAAGCTGGGCCTTTCTTCTTGCATGCTAAAAACTATGTTTATCTGAAAAATGGACTGATGAATTAACCCATTTCCTAGCTTGCTATCACACCTAAAGTCTCCAATAAGGCTTTGTGTGATGTATCAGCACAAGACACAGAAATAAACTTTGAAACATCCATTCACAGTGGTGTTTTGGTTTCAGAAATACACAATTCAAATACTTTTTTGATTGTTATCAACCCCACTTGAAAATGTATACAGGTAGTCCTGGACTTACAACCACAATTGAGCCCAAAATTCCCATTGCTAAGCAAGACAGTTGTTAAGTGATTTGTGCCCCATTTTATGATCTTTTTTTGCCACAGTTGTTAAATCAATCACAGAAGTTGTTAGGTGAATCATAGGGTCGTTAAGCAAATCTGGTTTCTCCGACTGATTTTTCTTGGGAAGGTTACAAAATGGTGATCACATAACCCCTGGACAGTAAAACAGTCATAAGTACATGCCAGTTGCCAAGCGTTCAAATTTTGATTATGTGACCATGGGAATGCTGCAATACTTGGGTGAAAACTGGTCACGTTATGATTTTTAATGCCATTGTAATTTAGAACGGTCACTAAACAAATGGTTGTAAGTCAAGGACCACCTGTATTCTTGGTGGGAGGGGAGGAGGAGAGAAAGGGGGTCCTGAAATGAAAGTCTTAGTGCACAGTTTTCTGGATCTTTCACTCTGTCAGCCTCTTTTTAATCAGACAGACAACTTGAATTTGGCCTTCAGGCCAAAGGAAGTTGGGATTTGATGAAATCAAAATGGAATCCATTCAAGCCGCCTTCAGTCTGGTGGGAAATTTGGTCACCTCACAAAGCTTGTAATTAAACTCCTGGGCTTAAGAGAGCAGCTGCCTTATTGCAGTTGACTATAATTCATCAGAACCAGGGAAACTCTGCCAGGGATGAGATAATAAGGCTTGGTTTGCCAAGAGTTTCAGCCTGAATCTGTGGATTCCTTGTCCTTCAGTGGTTTTCTTCCAATAGTTCACTCTTGAATCAAACTTGTGATTTCCAGCTACATGGAGAACGTGATGGTATGTGGAAAGATCTTGGAAAACAGGGTTAAGAGACTCTGCCTTGGAAATGGTCAAATAAAGAAAAGCATCGTCCACAATTATGATACCACTCTAATGGCAGAAAGTGAAGAGGAACTAAAGAGCCTCTTGATGCAGGTGAAAAAGGAAAGTGCAAAAGTTGGCTTGAAAACACAACATTAAGAAAACTAAGATCATGGCATCTCTGCCCCTCTCAATTCCTGGCAGATAGATGGGAAAAAATGGAGGTAATGACAGATTTTATCTTCCTGGGCTCCAAGATCACCACAGATGGGGATTGCAGCCAAGAAATCAAAAGACGCTTGCTCCTGGAAAGCTATGGCAAATCCAGATTAAAAAGCAGAAACATCACCCTGCCAACAAAATATAAACAAGGCTACATATAAACAAGGCTATGGTTTTCCCAGCTGCAATGTATGGCTGTGAAAGCTGGATCCTAAGAAAAGCTGAGGGCCACAGAATTGAGGCCTTTGAACTATGGTGCTGGAGAAGACTCCTGCGAGTTCCTTGGACTGCACGGCGATCCAACCGATCAGTCCTTGAGGAGATCAACCCTGACTGCTCTTTAGAAGGCCATATCCTGAAGATGAAACTCAAATACTTCAACCATCTAATGGGAAGGAAGGACTCACTGGAGAAAAGATTGGAGAAGGACTCACTGGAGAAGGACTCATTGGGAAAGATTGAGGGGCACAGGTGCTTCAGAGAGTAGGTTGACTCTGTCTTTTTTGTGGAAGCCCCTCAAATATTGAAACACTGCTGTCCCTGTTATCCCTAGTCCTTTATGACTAGGCATGCCCAATTCCTGCAACCAAATATTCATAAAATATTCTTCATATATTTTATCAACCATTTCAGCATCCCCAGGGTGACGGGTTCAAATTCAGATGCATGGCAATTGACACATATTTATGACAATTGCAGTTTCCCAAGGTCACATGATTACCTTCTGCAATCTTCTGACAAACAAAGTCAATAAGGAAGCTATGTTCACTTAACAACCATGTTGCTAAGTTAACAACTGCAATGGTTAACAAATGGGATCCTCTGTCAAGGACTTAGGAGTACTCATCTCAAATGATCTAAGCCCCAGAGTTCAATGTACCAGCATTGACAAAAAGGCTTTAAGAATTGTTAACCTTATTTTGCGAAGTTTCTTCTCTGGCAACATTGAATTGTTAATTAGGTCATACAAAACCTTTGCCAGACCAATTCTCAAATACAGCTCGTCTGCCTGGAATCCGCACTGTATATTGGATATTAACACAACTGAGCGGGTTCGTAGGTATTTCTCGAGAAAAGTACTACACTCCTCCACTCACAGTAGAATTCCCTATGCCTCCAGGCTTGAAATTCTTGGCCTGGACAATCTGGAACTGCACCACCTGCAGTCCAATCATAGTACACAAAATTGTCTGTTACAATGTCTTACCTGTCAATGACTTCTTCAGCCTCAATCACAACAATACACAAACAACTGATACAAACTCAAGGTAAACCGCTCCAAACTTGATTGCAGAAAATACGACTTCAGCAACAATGTGGTCAATGCCTGGAACGTCCTACCTGACTCTGCTGTGACAGCCTCAACCCCTCACAGCTTCAACCTCAAACTGTCTACCATGGACACACCCCATTCAGATAAAAGACAGATAATCAGAGTTGGAGGGGACCTTATAGGTCATCTAGTCTAACCTCCCACCCCAGCAGGAGACACTATACCATTTCTGAGAAATGGTAGTCCAATCTCTTCTTGAAGGTCTCAAGTGATGGCGCTCCCACAACTTCCAAGGGCAATTTATGTTCCATTGGTTGATTGTTCTGTCAGAAAGTTTCTCCTTATTTCCAGGTTTAATCTCTCTCCTTGTTCAGTTTCCATCCAATATTCCTTCTCTGGCCTATAGGTGCTTTAGAAAATAGCTTGACTCCTTCCTCTCTGTGGCACCCCTCAAATATTGGAAGACTGCTATCATGTCTCCCCTTGTTCTTCTCTTCACTAGACTAACCAAGCCCAGTTCCTGTAACTGTTCTTCATATCTTTTAGTCTCCAGTCCCCTAATCATCCTGGTTGCTCTTCTCTGCAGTTTTCTAGAGTCTCAACATCTTTTTTATAATGTGACCAAAACTGGATGCAGTACTCTAGGTGTGGTCTTACTAGGACTTTATAAAGTGGTATTAGTACCTAACTTGATCTTGATTGTATCCCTCTGTTAATGCAATTTAGCATTGCATTAGCTTTTTTGGCTGCTGCTGCTGCACACAGCTGGCTCATATTTAAGTGGTTGTCCATTTAAGACTCCAAGATCCCTTTCACAAGAGTTCCTTAAAGGGAGCATACATAAGCACACCAGCATGCCTACCATCCCTGTCTTACTTTCCCCATTAATCTGTATTTACTTCCTTTGTTCATGTTTATGTTCATGCTTATACTTGTTATCTTGTATATATATAACAAATAAATAAAATAAATAAATAAACAAGTTTTATTAAATGGGCCAAAAACAACTGTCTCATTTAGCAATGGAATATTTGTGGTCGTATGTCGATGACTGCCTGCATTTATTCCAAGATATCATCAAGCTCCTTGGTATCATTCATCCTGAAGTGCAATCTTTAAAATTTTGCTGGCACTATTATTACAGTTGCATGATCATCTCTGAGAATTTTGCCATTGTTCCAGCTGGCAGTCAGAGGTTGAAGACAAAGGAATGACTACCAAGTCATGTCAGTACCTGAGAGGCAACTTTACGTCAACACTCACAGCCTGGTTGATGAGTTCCTTCTCCTTCCCTGATGGATGCTTCAGCTTCATCAGTTCCTGCCCTGGAGCGAGGGAACCGAGATGACTTCTTGGGAACAGGCTGTAGTTTGCCCCATGTGTGGTGATTCATCCCTTTATACTCAGAAGGAAGTACAAATAGGAGGTCTGTATCAAGTTGGAAGGCATTGTGTTTGCAGCTTCCTTACTATAGCAGTTTCCTGGGGATACAAGGACACAAAGCAACAAGGATTCACCAGAAGCATAGCATCACTCCACATCCTCCAGCAGCCCATCAAAAGTGGCCTTCTTTGTGCCAGCTGAAGATCTTCAGATGAACAACAACTTAGAAGAAGCCTGGCCAGTTTGCAGAGGACAATTTTTCTACTTAAAAGCAGATGATTTGGCCCAATGGCCTGCCAATCAAACCATGGAACCCTTGACAGTGTCTCAACCAAAGTCTTTGGAAGTTTTGAAGTCCTTTCAGCTAAGCCCAAAGAAAGAAGGTGGTCCAGAGGTGGTCTTGGATTACTTAGAAGGCCATTGCAGGTCCCACCAGAGCAAAGCCTATGAACGCTTCCTCTTCCATACTCGTTTCCAGGAGCTTCGTGAGCCTTTTGAAAATTTTGTGGCCGACCTGCAGTACAAGAGCCATTTCTGTAACTTTGGAGATCAACGGGAGTTGATGGTGAGGGACCAAGTGGCAGTGGGGTGCCAAGACAGTCTAATCAGGCAACACTTGCTTGATCATGACAATCTTGGTCTTGAAGAAGCTCTGCAGATTTGCCGCCAGGCAGAGGAGAAGCAATCTCAGTATACTGAGGATTCCTGTAGACATCCCATAACAAGTTCAGATGAGGAGAAGATTTTATTCCAGAAGGTGGATGTCAAAGAGAGGAAGCCCACACAAAGGAAAGCATGGCGTGTCCAGAAGATGGCCAAGAAGCCAAACCATTGGCCTCAAGAAGTTGGCAACTGCCTGAGGAAGGAGTCCTTCAAAACATATGTTTGAGCCAGACTCCTAATCTGAATGAATGGGATATTAAGTGAATGAATGAAGTATTGAGTAAAATATTGAAGCCATGCTAGATGGACAGTTCATTCTTCTGCCATGTAGAGCTGGACCACTGACTCTTCTCTGAGCATCTGTGTTGCATGATAAAGGTTGCGAAAGCAATAGATGGAAGGAAGATGGTCTTCCTTTTGCTCACCGAAGAAAGCAGCTGTTGTGTAGTTTGAAAAATAGAGGCTAAGGTCTTGTGCAAAGTTGGGTAAGTCACTCAACCTTGATTCCCCATCTAACAACCCTAAATACAATCTCTATTTGCCTTCCAATGTCACGTACTGGAATTCCACTGGAAAATTAAGCCTGAGAAAATTATAGGGAGACACCTTCTAAAGTTGCCTATTTGTGGTGATACGGTTGACTTAAACTGGGGCTGTTCCCATTCTCACAGCATATCTCGAAAAAGCCCAGCTGCAACTTTCAAATTGGAAAATTTGCCTTCTGGGTGACTAAGCCTTAAGTTCATTTCATTGGGAGAGGAGGAAGAGAGAGTGACTTTTAAAAGGAAGTTAAATTAAATTATTTGAAGTTTTTGCTTCGTTTTGCTGGGGTATGTTTTGCTTTAAAGTGGAGTAAGTTTTGCCTTATGGTGAGAAGCAATAAAGATTTTCTCATCCCAATTCTTAGAGCAAGTAAAAGCTGTAGAGAGCTATAAGTCAGATTTCTGTTTTATATTGTTAAATTATTTAATAAATTATTGTTTACCCTCATGAAACCTACTTAGTAGAAACCTACTGATGTCTACTTACATTTATTTACCAAGTTGCTTATTATCCAAAATAAAATGTTGGCTTTATTACTAGCATAGTTTGGTCCTTGGGCATTTTAATAATTTTAGGTTGCAATTCTCTACACATATAAACACTCAGAGGAAATGAGTATTGAGTGTGCTTGGACATAACTTTTGATAAATTAGGGTAGGATGGTTTTCTACATCTAGTTCTGCCTACATTTTTTCTGAACCCATCCCTCGCAAAAGCCTCTTTAGAAGGTTAGAGACTCCACCTGAATAGCACAAGATAGGGTAAATATAATTTCTACTAAGATAGGGGATAATTTCTCAAATAAGCAGGAAAAAATGTTCAAAAAGCCTTCCAGCACTGGAAAAAGGTACACTACCGACAATATCGGAGCTTAAACTTGGAGCATATTCAATTATAGCAAAATGAACAGAATATGTTTGTCAGAGAAGGTAAACCCAGTGTAAGTGAGAATAGTTTCTATATACAGTTTATATTACACAACAAGGCATTATATTTAAAGTATGGTTTTGAAGAGGAAAGATAAATTGATTAAAGTGAAATCAGAAATATACACACAAAAGTGAAAATATTTAGAAACATTATATATCAGTTAAGTATAACAAAGGGGAAATTAAATTATGGTGACCTGCTTTACAAATGTCATGAGTTATGACTGAAATTGCAGGGTAAATGCTGGTCATAAGTCAAGGACTATCTGTATGCTTAGCAATTATAGAACATTAACTCCCTCTTCAGAGAATGAATAAATTACAGCTGGTCCTTGGCTTACAACCATTTGTTTAGTGACCGTTTGAAGTTACCATGGCACTGAAAAAAAGTGTCTTATAATTAATTTTCACACTTATGACAGTCACAATATCCTCGTGATCACATGATCAAAATTCAACCGCTTGGCAACCAACTCGCATTTATGACAGATGCAGTGTCCTGGGGTCATGTGATCACCATTTGTGACCTTTGACAAGCAAACTCAATGTGGGAAGCCATAGATGTTTAATGACTGTATTGTTCACTTAATAACTGCAGTGATTCTATGTAAAAAAAAAGGTCGTAAAATGAGGCATGCTTAAAAGATGCCTTGCTTAGCCAAGGAAATGTTGGGCTCAATTGTGATTGTAAGTTGAGGATTCCCTCTACTGGATGGGTTGGGAAAGGCATATCCTGGTTCAGTGAAGAGAAAAGGATTCATACTGCGATGACAAAAACAATCTTATCTTGGCTTCCTGATCTCCCTAACCCAACTTCTTGCATCAGACTGTTCCCATCCTATCCAGAAGGCGTTCCTTTTCTCCGCAGGTGGCTGTGGATTCTGGGCATATCCCTTTCCCATTTCACCTTTGAAGAAGTGCCCAGGCAGGTTGCTGAGCTGAACTGAGCTGAGCTGAGCTGGAGAAGGTAGAAGAACAGCCTCCATCCAAACTCTTAAGAAACATTGCCTGCAGGACATCTATGCATGGGAACCTGGAAACACGCCTTCGCCACTGCCTGAGCATGAAAAGACTTTGCCCGGAGCAAAAGGGAAAAACGAGAAGTGACTTAACATTAATACTTCCACGTTGAGTATACAGGATGCATTCGGACACGTGCCTTCAACATGGTATCTGGTCTGGAGAAGCTGGACAGGCACCAAAACTGGCTTGACACAAAGGAGAGCAACCCGATCATTAGCCACTTCCGGCTCTTTGCGGCTTGTGTCTGGCAATTAATTCCCAGAGGATGGATGTTCCTGATCCAACTCCCGTGGAAAAAAGAGGCAGAGAGAGGAGGATAGGGGGAAGAATCCATGTTACAAGTAGATCTTGACTTACAACCACAATTGAGCCCAAAATATCTGTTGCTAAGCAAGACAAGTGGCAAGTGAGCTTTATTCCATTTTACCTGCCACCATTGTTAAGTAACAACAGATAACCAGAATTGGAAGGGACCTTGTAGGTCATCTAGTCAACCCCCCCACCCAAGCGGGAGACTCTACACCATTTCTGACAAATGGCAGTCCAATCTCTTCTTGAAAGTCTCAAGTGATGAAGCTCCCATAACTTCCGAGAGCAAGCTGTTTCATTAGTTGATTGTTCTTCAGTAATTTCAGTTGTTAAGTGAAACTGTCTTCCTCATTGATTTTGCATGTCAGAAGGTTGCAAAAGGGGGATCTCTTGACCCCCTGGGATACTGCCACCGTCATAAATATGAACCAAGCATCTAAATTTTGATCACATGACGGTAGGGATGCTGAAACAATTGTAAGTGTAAAAAATGGTCAGAAGTCACTTTTTGGAGTGCTGTTGCAACTTTGAATGGTTACTAAATGAATGGTTGTAAGTCAAAGACTACTTGCATTTTGCTCAGCTGCAGAAAAACAGAGAGAGAAGAGAGAATTCAGCACCAGGGCTGACCTCTTTGTAGATTTACTACAAGTGTGTGTGGACATTTTTGAGATACTTCACACATGGATTAAAGAACTGGAATTTCCGATAAAGCCACAGCAATGGTGTTGATGATTAAAAATTGATAATTATAACTGCAGGTTTGAAATGAAGATGGATTCATCCAAAAATTGTATTTAGGAAGTGTAGGATTCCACAAATAATTTGTTTAAAATGATGGACATCAGATCCCTGACCTATATTATATGGTCCTGTGATCACATTGGCTTTTTTTGGGAGTTAATGTATTAACTATATTAAGCTTAATTAATTATTATTTTATTGATATTACTATATGATAATTTTATATGATAAAATAAAATATGTAATTAATATTAATGATATTAAATAATATATTAAGCTGGACCATTTGAGACTTAGAAATATATATATGTGTGTGTGTGTGTGTGTGTGTGTGTGTGCGCGCGCGCACGCTGTTCAGCTTCCTTCGGGTATTATCCCACGTCATTGTAGTGCTTTTAAAGTTGTAGCAACATTTCGGCAGAATCTCATCTGCCATCATCAGGCTTCTGTATTGAGTTCGTATATATATATAAATATGTAACATTAAAATTTACAATCATCTTTGTCATCATGTAGAAAGGAAGAATGCAAGATAGTCACAGAACACAGGAATATCATGAGGTAAATTAATGAGTATACAGAATACACTGAAGAAAAAGGCAGGAAAAAAGGGAAACACCCTCTTTATACTTAGGGCAACCAATCGCAATATAGATTACCCCATACATGACTCAGCACTCTTTAGCTCATCAACTATAACTGTGTGTTCTGACCTATTGCACACTTTATTGTTCCAGCTACTAAAATCAATACACACACATATACACATATCTCACACATGCATGCACGCACACACACGTAAATATACATATACATGTATGGCTGTTTGGAAAGAGAGAAAAAGAGAGGGAGAGAGAGCGAGAGCGCTGTGGTGGTGCAGTGGTTAGAGTGCAGTACTGCAGACTACTTCTGCTGACTGTCAGCTGTCAGCAATTGAGCAATTCAAATCCCACCAGGCTCAAGATTGACTCAGCCATCCATCCTTTCAAGGTAGGTAAAATAAGGACCCAAAATTGTTGGGGGCAATATGCTGACTCTGTAAACCACTAGAGATGGCTGTAAAGCAGTGTGAAGCAACATATAAGTAAGTGCTATTGCTATACACACATATATACATTACTGAACTCTGGATACGACACCCCCTTTTTTAATGTAACAGAAGGGAGAAAGAATTTAACCCCTGATTTTGAGCATGTTGGTATCAACTACTTTTACTGCAATATCAAGAAAGTGAAAGGCAATGCTGTTTTCATCCTGAGTCTGCCAGGAAGCATGCACTCAAAACCCAAGTACAGATAGTCCTCAACTTATGACTGATCGCATAGCGAGCATTTGAAGTTATGACAGACCCCCCAAAATGGGACTTATGATCTGGATTTGAAGTCCCATGGTCATGTGACCATATTTTGAGTACTCAGCAACTAATTTGCACTTACAGCCATCTGTGACATTCTGACAATACGACAATTTACAATGTTTTTGCCAAAAATCAGTATTTACTTTGGCAAAAACTGTCCCATGGGGAACAATCAGTTCACTCAATGATCGCAGGATTCACTTAACAATCACAGAAAAATAGGTCATAAAATTGGATATGGTCTCGTGCTGATCTGCTTTACCACTGTCACAACCTATGACTAAAAACTATGGGCCCAATTATGATTGTAAGTTGAGGACTACCTGTATCACTCTTTAAAGCTCATATATTCCAAGTTAGAAAGTGAATACAAATCTTCAGTAAAGTTAAGAGTGAAGGTAAAAAGTGTAACAATTTGTCATCAGCGTCACTGCCAGACTTAGCTGACCCTGCCAGTTTTACTGGAAAATGTGATTATCTGAGAAGAACACCTTAGAAAAACTGCTTCCTCAAAAGTCTTCATATCCAGAGGTTTTCAAAGAAGAATTTAACTGACTGGCTCTCCATGAGCATTATTGATTTAATATTTATGACAATATTTTATTCATATAAATAAGCAGTGTTTTCACACACACACACAAACACACACACACATCCAAGTGCAAAAAAAATCTAGTGAAATTTATTTCTCAAATTTTTAAAAAACATCTGTCTCTCTCAAGGAGGGAGTTGTTGTGGTCCCTAGGCAGCCTGCAGAGACAGGAGCACAGTTGGACAATGGGGAGGAACATGGGCCAGTCTAGGAATCTGGGGAGGACTCGGACGAGGGTACTGTGTCTGATGCAGAGATGGGGCCAGGGTCATCTGGGAGTTATGTGCTGACTCCGGAGCCTCCAGAATCTGACAGCAGTGTGACAGAGGAACAAGAGGAGCCTGCTCCCAGTGAGCGCAGAAGGCACGAACAATTAAGACTCGGGAGAAAGACTTGGAGATGATCGGCCCTCCCATAAAACATAAAGGAGGAGCAAAGGGACAGGAATCTTTGTAGGAAGCAACTTTGTTCATACTGGCCGGTGTGAAATCTGAAGCTCGGTGTTGAATTTGTTCCATTTTGGCCTCATATAACTATTTGGACATTTAGTTATTGGCAGCATTTCAAGGAAGATAAAGGTGCGTGCTTATCAGACTTATTCTGAAAGGCTTTGTCAGACTTCCATGGGACTATTTACAAACTGTTTCAGACTCATTACGTGCAGTGGTGGGATTCAATTTTTTTTACTACTGGTTCTGTGGACGTGGCTTGCTGGGCGTAGCAGGGGAAGGATACTGTAAAATCTCCAGTCAGAGGTGGGATTTGCCATTTCTCCGAACTACTCAAAATTTCCGCTACTGGTTCTCCAGAACTGGTCAGCACCTGCTGAATACCCACCTCTGCATTACGGGCTATGAATGACTAAAATTCACAGCCATTGAAATAAAGAAAAAATAGGTTTGGGGACTAACGTGTGTTTTTTAGTGTCTCCATAAGCCTTGATCAGAACAGGAGTGTTACAAATAAAATATTAGAAACATAAAAAGTTGAAAAGAGAAGAAAATAAATTACAGGTAGTCCTCAACTTTACAATAGTTCGTTTAGTAACCATTTGAAGTTACAATGGCACTGAAAAAAGATACTTTTTCACTTGATCAGTGTGGCATCTCCATGGTCATGTGACAGATATTCAGAGCTTGGCAACTTTCATATTTATGACAATTGTAATATCCCAGGGGTTGTGCAGTGATCTTTTATGAACGTTTGACAGGCAAAGTCAATGGGTAAGCCAGATTAATTTACCAGTTAATTTAACAATTGCAGTGATTCACTTAACAGCTATGGCAAGAAAGATCATAAAATGGGGCAAAACACACTTAACAAAGGACTCACTTAATAACAGATTTTTTTTGGCTCAGCTGTAAGTTCAAAATTACCTGTCTAATAAATAATAGCTAAAAATTATTCAGTTAAAAATTGAGTCAAAGAAAAATAGCAGCAGAGCTGGGCATTTCCTAAAGGCAATGAGCCTGGTGAGATTCGATCTGCCATATTGTAGGCAGCTGACTGCAGAAGTAGCTTCTGCATGCCATCATTAAGCAAATCTATTTAGCTAGCTATCATCCTTCCCTCCATCCATTGAGGCAGACATATACTCTCCTATTTTTTCCCACAACAACCCTGTGAGGTGGGTTGAGCAAGAGAGAAAGCCTGGCCCAAAGTCACCCAGCCAGCTTTCATGTCCAAGGAGAGCCTAGAATTCATCATTTCCTGGTTTCTTGTCCTGTATAATGTGTTGGTTAAAACTTCAGCCTTGGTGTAAAATTAGACTTCTGTCCTTGTTTATTTGTTTAGTTGATCCTCAAATTCATGACCCGACAGACATTAGTTCATCAGGAGTGTTTGTCAAGTTTGTGCTTGTCTGAATTCTTTGTGCTATCAGAGATTGTATCTAGTCAGTATGTTGGCCTCATTTTGATTGATGTCTCCAATGATTTCCAATTTTTTACCCAAATATTCAATGTTTATTAGTGTTATTTTTAGTGTTTATTTTAGTGTTATTTTTTTTGATAAATTAACGTGATTTCACTTCATATTTTATTGGGAGATATATTCTTCTTGCAACCTAAGGTATTTTCAACCAAGTTTCTCTCCCCCCATCCCAATGCAACATTTTCTTTGAAAGCTCCTTGGTGCTCTCTGAGCTTGGTTGTTTTCTTGCAGAACATTTCTTTACCCAACTTGGTAATATCATCAGTGCTAAACGGGAGTTGGGTTTGCTTTATCTATATGTACAAGTGGTTTGCGTTGCCAATATTGGTAGTGTGTGCTTTTCTCTTTGTTAATTCCTTTATTCAGGAACTACTTAATTAGGATTCCAACTATTTTAGCTGTAGGGTCCTTGGTGCTCTCTGAGCTTGGCTGTTTTCTTGCAGACGTTTCATTACCCAACTAGGTAACATCACCAGTGCATTGATGATATTTACCTAGTTTGGTCATGAAACCTCTGCAAGAAAACCATCAAGCTCGGAGAGTATTAAATATTCTCTTCTCTCAGAACATCTTCTTTCTTCAGCTTTTCCTGATTATCTGCAGGAATTAAGTTCTCCTTCTGCAGGAATTAAGTTCACAATTAATCATCCTGATCTTCCCAAGAATTCCCAAGAATTCTTATCTTCCCAAGAATTCTTACCTGGGAAATTCTCCTTGGAAGGTACCAATCTGGGCCATAATGTTTTGTACCTGGGAGGCAGGAACTGAAAACTGCTCTCAGATCCAACCTACAAAAGACCAACACACAGGAATGTGTGATGAACATTTCATGCCTTGGTACCCACCCAAAAGCACACATTTAAGGAAGAAAGGATGGCCAGCTTCCAGGGTAGTGAAAGATGCTTTTGCGGTGCCAAGCCCAGCAATGGTGCCAAGTGTTGAGTTGGCAGCGGGTACCAGACTGGTGGGCAAGATGCCCATGTTAGTAAAACCAGGACATATTGCAGACGATCAGGAAAAGATCAAAGGCTAGAAGAAACACGGAACAAGCACAGAAGTCAAATCTAACAGCCAAGTGGAAATGGGTTATTATGGGATGTGGATTCCTGATGCTGTGAAAAGGGCTTTGGTGTTAGTGTTTAATCAGGAGGTATCCTGATTAAAGCTCAAACATCTGGGTCACAAGGGTACAAAGACCAGCAGATGGCAGCAGAGATACAGAAAACTCCTAAATCTTGACTGCCATCTAGTGGATAAACCAGATTTTTTTTCTAGAACAATCCAATTCGATAGTGGGAATACAGCTAGTAGAACTTTACCTAAATGTCATGTCTGAACAGAGTTTTAAGAATGGGGCCACTGGCAAAGGAGAGAAAAGTGGAAGGTACATCCTGATGGGCTTTGTGCATTGTGTGAACTGATTTCCAAAACACAACATGGAGGCATGGGCTTGTCATACATGTTTTTAAGAAAAAACAAGAAACAATTTTAAAAATAATTTTAATTATTTTACTGTACAGGTAGTTCTTCACTTAAAACAGTTCATTTAGTGACCATTCAAAAGGGATTTATAACTCTTTTCCACATTTATGATTGTTGCAACAGGGTCATGTGATCAAAATTCAGACAGTGTTGGCAATTGACTTGTATTTATGATGGTTGCAGTATCCCAGAGTCTTGTGATCATCTTTTGTGAAATTCTGACAAGCAAAGTCAATGGGGAACCCACATTCACTTAACAACCATTTTACTAACTTAACAACTGCAGTGATTTACTGAACAATTGTGCCACAAAAGGTCACAAAATTCACTTCACATCTCACTTAGCCACAAAAATTTTGGCCTCAACTGTGGTCGAAAATCAAAGACTATCTATATTCAACATACGTCCTGGATATTCCTTCTAGGATTTAAGACAGAGAAGTTTTTTTGCAATCAAGAGTGGGTTCTTCTCAGCCAGACATCCCCATGCATGGCTCCTTTAACCAAGTTTGCAAGGGGGGGGGGGGAAATGCAGCCAATAGCTCTGGTTAATGTCGCCCCATAGATAATGGGAACCTTCCAAACTTGGGATTTTGCTACCGATCATGATCCCGGTAGCTGTTTGTCTTCCCAGCTTGGTCCTGCGTTTTGTCATAGAGGCCCCACCTCCGGGTTATTCGTGCTACAAAGGCAGAAAGACTACAATATCCATGTGGTCCCTAAGAGTGATCACCAACTGGTCATGCGTTGATCTATGAATCTATAAAAATAGAGAGGGAGGGAGGGAGAGGAAGAGGGTGAGAGATTATATATATATATATGTATTATATATTATATATATATATATATTATATATATATACGTACCAGAGAGAGAGAGAGAGAGAGAAATTGAAATATTCATAGATGGACGCTGGCTGGCAATCCATGCGTCAATCTATGAATCCCTCGTCAATTAAATCATCAATTAATCCATCACCAATGATCAAATAATCAATCAATTAATCAATGAATCAATCATCTGGAAATGCTTGTTGGTTCAGCTTAGCGGCAATCACGCTTCGCTAGTCGACCGGCGGCTGCCCGCGGGGAAGCTTCTGCCAGGCTTCGCTCGCCGGCGCCTTTCCTTCCTTCCTTCCTTCCTTCCTTCCTCCTCCTCCTCCTCCTCCGCAGGGACCAGCCCCGGGCCAGATTAGGGCGGGGGCGCCTGCACGGGGGCGGATCTCTGAGTCAATTGCGCTGGGGAGGAGGCGGCGGGAGCAGCCGGCGGCGGAGGGGATCGGCAGCCGGCTGGCGGCATGAGCCAGGCGGGACAAAGGACGGCTGATCTCGGCGGCCACCGCGGTGGGTGAAAAAAGAAACAAAAAGAAACCCAACCCCGCCGGGATCGCTTCTCCTTTTCCGGAGATTCCCCGACCTGCTCTGTTTCCAAAGGTGGCTCCTGTCCGGTGGCTGCCTGGATCGCGGGACGGTGAGCCTCGGAGAGGCTCCGGATTGACGCCCAGGTGGGTTGGGGATCGCTGGACCGTGGCTTCCCGGGAGGAAGGACGGAGGAAGGACGCGCCGCCCTTCCCCGATCGGTGGGGAATTGGGGGACGGGGAGGTTGGCGCAGGGCTCTCTCGCCTTGCCTCGAGCATGTGCAGAGTGCCTGGCTGGAGGGGAATCGGGGCTTCGGATCCAGAATCGGCTTTGGGTACCGACGCCAAAGCCTCTTTACCCCTGGGCATCGTAGGCAAGCAGGTTTCAGGAGCAACTGGATTAGTCAGGCCTGCTCGGCCGGCAGGTTTCAGACGCCCCTCGAGGAGGCTGGACACCGGTTGTGTGAACGCGATCGTAGGTGGCTTCCTTGGGATTCCCGCCGCAGAAACACCCCGGGCAAGAGGCTGAGTCGCGCATTGTTGTTTGCACGGGTGGGTGAAAGGGAATCGCGGGGAACAGAGAAGCCGTCGCATCTACATGCCCCCCCGGGGGCGGGGGGGGGGGCTATAAAAGTGGATGCGGTCCCATTAATCACCCTGGCATTTAGGCCTTTCCAACACCCACCCACCCCTTTTGCCAGTCGCAGAGGGTCCCTAGGGCCGCACCATCTGTTGAATTTCAACGGAGCCTTTTTCCCCACCCCCGGTTTGGCTCAGGAAAAGGAAAAGTGGTGAGCAAGGATTTAGGGAAGCCAAGAATTGGTTTTAGCTTCGTGGAAACACTCCCTCCTCCTCCTCAGCAACCTTTTTCATAAGCTCCTTTTTAAAAAAAAAAAAAAAAATGCAATTACATCCTGTTGTGATTCCTGTTGGACTAGAAGACCTCCAAGGTCCCTTTTGTGGAAAAGACAGGAATGATTGGATTGATTGGTTGAACCTTTCTAGCAGAGATCCAGATTTAAGTTGGCATCAGCTGAATTGCTTCTCCTTTAGGGTTGCCTTGGGACAGTTCCCTGGGATTTGACTCTGGAGAGAGGAACAAGGGTTATCTAGGATGGAGTGTTGTGTGATGTTGCCTCAGTGCAGCGGAGGCACTGTGCCGAAAGAAAATAAACACTATTGTGAAGAAACAACATATACGGCTCATTCTGGGATAAAGGGAAAATCTTGGTGGTCTGGTTGCTAGGTTAGATTATTTGAATGATGGTTTGTTGACTGGATCTTGAAGGGGCTGAGTTTGCTTGTGGTATTAAGCCAAGATCCAACAATGCACTAGGTTTTAATGTATTGTATCTTGGAAAGAATTTCTCTGTATAGTACAAATAGTTGTTTAGTTAAGAGAAGCTATAAAAATCCAGGGCTGTAAAAATCCAGATTATCAGTAGAGGTCAGCAAAGAGTATTTTTTTCATATTTTTTTTATACTGTCATCTGGTGGATATTTCTGTTTTTATAACCCAGATCTAGTTTTTACATTCAGTTGGGTCACAGGCTCACACGTGAGAACACTTTTTTAAATAAATTGTGATTTAACGAAGTGTGTTTATAATTAAAAAGGACCAACAGAGGCTATTCTAAACTGACTCTTTGGTAATCTATTATTGTGTCATTGCAAGTCTCTGCTTGGAAACTGAGTAAGGCAAATCCTGTTTCCAAAATCTATGAGGAGGTGAGATTAAAAGATACTAAATTCTCACAATATATCTTTGAATCCATGGTGAAGTATTGTGGTATTTATAAACCTTGGGCACTTTAAATTATAGGGACTTCAACTCCCAGAATTCCTTGCCAGCAGGGGAATTCTGGGAATTGAAGTTCAAACTATTGAAGTGGCCAAGATTGAGAAACATTGACTGTCTATTTTGCTAGCCCAGCCTAGCAGGTTTCAGCTTCTTAAATTATTATCTAAATCCATTTATTTTGTTTTCTCCTTCTAATTTCCTCTATTTCCTATTATCAATTTCTTTCAGCATGAACATGGTTTCACCTGAAAGGGAATAATGGGATGTTGGGCATATCTGTCTGCATGTAATTATTACAGTTGTTTTGCTTTTTAATTCAACTCTCAATTAGTTTTGCCTTAAGGAAACTCCAGAACTTTTTCCTTCCACATTCACCACTGCAGATACCTGGAGAAAATAAAATTAGGGGGGTCAGTAAAGAGCAAATATTATTCTCCCAGAGGTGAGGTGGGCCTCCATTCTCTGGTCTTCCAAAAAGGAGTTAAACCATGGGTCTGCGACTTTGTATGGGGAGCCCAAAGGAGTACATGATAGTGAGGTTGATTAGTGCCATAAGAGCCTTCCCTTTGGCTTGTCAACCAATTTTTAACAGGCTTAATGATTATTGCCTCCTTAAATTTTTTTATACCTTTTCTTAAAAAATTAACTCATAATTTTAACTTTTAATATTTTACTTTCTTATATATTCTTTTGTATTTCAATATTATTCTGTACACCATCCAGAGTCCCTCTCTGAGGAAAATGGGAAGGGGATTAAAATATGAAACAGGAAGGAAGGAAGGAAGGAAGGAAGGAAGGAAGGAAGGAAGGAAGGAAGGAAGGAAGGAAGGA